>BEXV01000023.1:97228-112104 GCA_003118195.1 Hemicentrotus pulcherrimus | reverse complement strand
TTTTTTTTTTTTTTACTCTGTTGCCGTATATACGCCGCACCCCGACTTTTTGATTTTTTCTCTCCCAAAAATACTGCGGCGTTTACACCGGAAAATACGGTATTGTGATTTAGGTACCGGTATGTTCTTTTTGTTGCTTAAAGGAAAATCCAACCTTAATAGACAATCAATTTTTAAAAAAATCAGACAAGCATATTCGTACAAAGAATAAGAAACTTATGAATTTGTTAATGTTCTAATCGCTATACATGTGGGAACTTGGTGAAAGCGGTAATGTCACTAAGACGTAGTGCCGAACAACTTTCCCATTTTTTTCAAAACACAAAATGACTAAAATATCAATGTCATCATAATGTACGACTTGGGTGGGTCTTTTCCTTTTAGAGGTCATATGATAATATGCTATTCATATTGTGTTTTGAGTAGTACTCCGCGGAGAATGCACTTACATGAAAACAGAAATTAATGATATTTTTGTACATGACTAATGGGAGAGCTGTTCGTGAAAACTGCCAATTTGAGATTTGCATAGATTTAATTATCGCATATTTCTAATGTTCTTAGCACTGATTTGATTTATTTTCTAACTTTCACCATTTTGTTTCTCTTATTCTTCTGCTTTAAAACAAGTAGAACATGTACTACAAAGGTTGGATTGCCCTTTGAATAATGGATCAGTGACCTGCATCCTAGGGTAGGCCCGTCTTCATCTGCTCGAGATAACCTGCTATTTTAACTATCCCGATCGCAAATTATCCGGCTAATTTCATCAGCCCACAGTTACTTACAATTAGCTGGATATTTGGTCTAGACAATCATCCCAAAATATTCTGTGCTAGTCTGCAAAATATCCTGCTATTTGTCTGGTGTGTCTTCACCAGCCTGAAGACTCGCACTATGCGCGAACGCTGAGCAAAAATATCTCAAGCTGATGGAGACGGGATTTGTAACTTCAAGCTTTTTTCCCAAATCAGAAAGAGCTGTCTATTTGGCAATCTTGAGCTGATGAAAGCATATCTAATTGGGAACAAGTGTGCTAGGTAGAAAAAAATCTTTAACAAGCATCTTCAGCTATATGCCTCCAGGAAATATACCCGGTGCTACTTGAAATGTATTAGCGGTACTGTCATCTGTATTGTTTATAAATAAGATTTTTTTCTTCTTCACAGTTCCATCAAGGCTGTTCCAATGGGAATGAGCCGAAGCACCAAGAAACTTCTCCAGAGTAAAGTTCCCAACCTAGGACGTTACCAGGATGTCAGTGACTTCTTTCTGAAGTGAGTATACTCGGCCTCTCTATTCCGTTCTTTCCTCTCTTTATCTCCCTCTCACTCTCGTTCTACTGCTCTCCATTCTCTCTGCCCTGATGCTGAGTTAAGTTTCAAATTTAGGATGTTATCCAGATGTAAGTGACTTCTACCTCAAGTGAGTATACTCTGCCCCTCTTCCCTGGTGTGTCATGTGGCTGCTTTCGAAAGAAAGCTGATTTTTGCAAACCAATCACCTAGTTGGCTGCACAAAACAATTCATGCTAATAAGCATGAAATGATAAATGTAAATTATTTTTTAACTGACATCACAGCTGAAGAAACTAATTAAAGGAATGCTCTTCTAGTAGAACATCTAATATAGTTGTCATCATTTCATGTCCAGGAGATTTTCTATGAGTGATATAATGATTATTATTCATCCCTATCTTTCTTTCTTCCTCAAGCACCGGCCAGTTGTCCGAGAGCGAGGCAGAGCTGGACGGAGAGCACAATGAAGTGACCCTGCCTCAGAGGTTAGCTAGCCGAGGCAACCTGGACAACCAGAAGAGCGCCATCAGGTTAATAGAGGTGAGACAATGGCATCCAAGACCATGCCTCACTCACACCTGCAAACCAACACAAGACTTACTCCAAACTGACTGAGTTTTGTTTATTGGGGGTAATGTAATTGTTTGATCGGTCTGTTTTCAGTCTGGTGTCTGGCTTGTTGGTGTGACTCAGGTATATATATCAGTGCTAAAAAAAACAATATGATTTTGTTATGACATGAGAGAGGATTATGATTGCGTTCTTTGTAAGGAGGTCACACTAGTAGATTACCTGACTATAGTTTAGTCTCATACTAGCATTGTAGAGGTTCTGTGGTCTAGTGGATATGTCACCGGACAGTGAATCACATGGATGGCAGTTGGAGTCCCGCCGCAGCACTAATGTGTCTTGGCAAGACATAAGTCTACATTTGCCACTCTCCACCCAGGTGTATTAAATGGGTATCCAGTAGGATGCCAATGTCATTGTGGTTGGATTTGCATATGTGAGCTTGTAAAATGGCGCATGGCCGGAACACTCCATGGGTCGGGGCATGTTCACTAATAGCACAATAGCAATTAAATCCCATGACTGTTAGTAATAAATACAATGTAAAGTGCTTAGAAATTAGTATCAAGCAAATTTTACTTTAATAGTAATAAAAAGCATCCAACTACTGTAAAGTCTCCTAAGAACAAATTGGTACTCTTACTGGCCAAATGGCTAATGAAACTAATCATGAAATGTTGAACACTATTTCATTAGGATATTTAGCATGACCTCTGTGCTACTGGCCATTGGTCCACTCTAGTGAGGATCTGGTCTACTCAAAACCATTCTCCAAAGCTCATTTCATTTTAACAGTTATCTTCATTGATGCATTCTATCCATTTTCTCTTTTTCTTTTTTCCCCCCTTTGCCAGGCAGCCTTCCATATTGGTTCATCCTTCTTCTCTTTCAGTATTTTAAAGGGATCTTCCAAAATACATTACCTTTGGCCTAGCACTAGGAAATCCAACAATCACTGTCTTATTTTGGGTTTTTATTTCTGGAATTTTCCAATCTGTCACACCACTTTTTCCTCAAAATTCGCAATAAAAAAAACCAAACATGATTATTATGAAAATAATTATTACATAATGGAGTTTTCTTTGCTCCTGGCAGATGGATTTGGTAAGAGAGGATGAAATATAATGCAAATATTTCTCTTCTTGTATCCAACTTAAAATGATTGTGTCTTGCTCTTCTCAGATTGGACCTCGGCTACAGCTTGGCCTCATAAAGATAGAGGAAGGTCTAGGAGAAGGAGAGGTACTCTATCATGAATCCAGTGAGTCAATTGATTTCTTAAAGCCGCGCTGCACTACTTGTAGCTACTTGCGCCTTCTGTCTAGTAAACAATGCCTAAGCAGTACCCGTTGGTCCTCCATGGTCCCCTTTTTATCCGCTACAATGTAGCTGGAGGCATTATGTTTCCTGGTTGTCCATCCATACGTTTGTACGTCCCATTCTCATGATCGTGTAATAATCAAGAACCGATTGATGGGTTTTTGCCAAACTTGGGTCATGTATGTATCTTGCAGAGCTAATGAACTGATTAGATTTTGGGGTTACGAGGTCAAAGGTTAGAGGGCCCATTATGTATGCAAAAATAGCTTGTGATCGCATTATCATTAGAATCGATGGATGGATTACCATCAAACTCAAAACTTGTTTTTACCTTGCAGAGCTAATGAACCAAGTAGATTTTGGGGTCTTGAGGTCTAAGGTCATAAAGCTCATTATGTATGTCAAAATAGCTTGTGAATGCCTTTTTATTAGAAGGATTAGATAGATTACTATAAAACTTGAATCTATAAAAAATGTTCTGTTCTGGTCTTTATAAAATCGCTCTATGACGGAGGCATCATTTTCGACTGCGTGCAGTAAAGCATCTTTCAAGTTCTTATGTAAATTGAGAGCTGATTTGATAAGATAACCACCTGTCAGTGACCAGACAGGGAGATCTAATCCCTCCTGGCCAAACTAGTTCTGATAGGCTTTAAGGTTATGTTACCATTGTGCAGGCTCAGTTTTCAAGTTGTAATGCATTGCTATTTTTTAGGGCAGGAATATGATGTTTCCAAGCATATGAATATCATATGCAATGCACACAAAGCCATCAAATGGTTGATCTCCCAATGCTTTATTTTTGTCAACATACCTCCTTTTATTTTTTATTATGTGGACGTTGATATTAAAGGTAAAGACCAGTTATGGTCATGCGATTGCATTGTGGAAGAAACGTTGTGGAATCGATCAGAAGAGGTTGATCATCTAGCATCTAGCATCTAGCATCTGCAAGGTTCTGGAATCATCAAAATGATAAGAAATTTGGCCCATTATTCTTAAAGTTACAAGCACTATACACAGAAAGATGTATATGGGACTACCCTATACAGTATCTCTCACAGACCATGAGACAAAAATTTACCAAATATATGAATTATTAGGCAGTTTCCCATCAATTTTTTTATCATCATGTATTAGTCAAAACATTTTCTTTCACATGAGCATTTCCAATACTGGTCTTTACCTCTAATAAATCTTCTCTTATACTTTATTTTATAGTAACAAAAACAAAGGAGGAAATTTCAGCAGCTAGAGAGGTGAAATTCAGGAAGAAGTAAGTTATCTATTTTTCTCTTTAACAATTATGCAAAACTATATATAAACAGTTAAGTATATTGCAATTGCACGTGGCTAGTCGTGGAGAAAATAATCGACTATTTTTCCTCCACATCTGTTCTTCTACTACAACAGGAAAGAACATTAGCACATGCATGTCCAAGCGGGGATTATATAATGGAATCGATGTATGTAGTTGTGAAAGATATGGCACAAATAAATCATGTGACAATATACTAAAAAGGCACAATTTGTTGCTGCATGAGCTTTGCATGAATTTTTACAAGTGATTCATATATGTGAAGATCTTCCATCTTTGGTTTGGTTTGGTTTTATTTTCTGCATAAAAATTCAAATACATGCAAGAATACAATTTACAAATATAATACAAATCAAGAATTAGAAAAACGGCTGGAATGTTCTATACAGAGCAATTACTAAAATGGCTCTGTTCTTCCTAGAGGTAATATTTTTGTGAAAGATTCTTCCTGACCCTCATTTTTGTTCTCCTGTTCTTTTTTCCTGTCTCTTTCTGTCCTTTATTTAATTCGTTCTCCACCTCTCTTTCCCTTTTCTCTCTCTTTCTCTCCCTCTGTCTCTCTCTCTCTCTCTCTCTCTCTCTCGCTCAATACCTTCTTGATTTTAGGATTGCAAAGATCAAGAGGAAAAAGCAGCAAGAGGCA
Source organism: Hemicentrotus pulcherrimus (assembly GCA_003118195.1). Lineage (NCBI taxonomy): Eukaryota > Metazoa > Echinodermata > Echinoidea > Camarodonta > Strongylocentrotidae > Hemicentrotus > Hemicentrotus pulcherrimus. Next base: position 106,955 of record BEXV01000023.1, on the reverse strand, counting down.
AATGTAGCCAAGAAACAGCAGGAGAATGAAGAAAACAAGTGAGTATGAAAACAAAATCCACATTCTATTTGAAATGTTTACAAAAGTTCTGATGCCATAAAGGTAGTACCCATCAATGGACTATGCTGAAAGTACCTCTTTTTGTTGTTATGGTTATGAATTATTCATAAACACCTCACCTCAATAGTCTTGTTCAGACAGAGGCAAGTTATCCTAGGGTAAAGGTCATGTTAAGAGCTAGTCAGGGTAAATATGGCGAGGTAGGTGTAAGGGTAACTGTCTGAACGATGATCCTGTTAGCTACACCTAGATTTAGCTAGATTGTACCTCTACCCTGACCTATTTACTCGTAGTAAAAGCCAGGAGTTACCAGTTAACACGATTAGAGGGTAGAATAAGTTTACCGTGTGGATGCTCTCAACTTACATCCGGGAGTAATTGTGACCTTTCACTGGGTCACAATGTGGCATATATTCTTTTGTTTTGTGCTTGCCCAATAAAGCAGTAGTCGCAATATTGTGTCCAACTCGAACCAGGTTGGCCAAACTCTGTGTATAGATGGCTCTGCTCTCACTTGCACCTGGGAGTATCTGTCTCGGCGTTAGTTATGCTGGTCGGTTGAAGATCATGTTAACTTACTTGTGGCATTTGGTCTGAGTAAAAACGTGTGGACAACTATTGGTGTAAGTGAAATATACATGAGGTATGTACTGCTGCCGGGATTAACTTACACCGACTAGCAAAACCCTGTCTAAACAATACTAATGTATGATTGAAATCTACCTTTATTGTTGACCTGTAATCAACTTGTTGCATTTTGAGGTCATTGAACTTTCTCCTTCATGCCAACAGGACACGTTCCATTCAAGGGATGAAGAGGAAATACGGGAAGGAGGCCGGTGATGGGAAGAACGAAGGAGAAGAGGAGGAGAAAGTGGAGGAGGATGACGATAAGCAGTATTACAGAGACGCAGTGGGAGAGGAACCTGATGCAGGTGAGTGGAAAATTCTACTTCAGAATGAAACCAGGGCCCCGTCTTACATAGAGGTACAATTGATCCAAATCAATTGCAAGTCCTCTGATCAATCGCAAATTTGCAGTCCCCTATCTCTTACGTACATAGTTGCGATTGATATCAACTCTCTGTAAGACGAGGACCCAGACATATAATTCTATTAACTTGTTGCTAACTACAGAATTCTGTCACTCTAGGTTTAAGTGTACATAGAAGGTTTGGGTTCTGGTAAAGATGAAAAGGAATTTGTGCAATTTCTTGTTCTTTTCAGCTCAGTTTGGAAGAATATCATGGTAGACATGTCTTGTTATGCCTCCGCTACAAAGTAGCCGGAGGCATGATGTTTTCTGGTTGTCCGTCCGTCCGTACGTAGGTCCCGTTCTCGTGATCGCGTTATCTCAAGAACCAATCGATGGATTCCTGCCAAACTTGGGTCATGTATGGATCTAACAGAGCCAATGAACTGATTAGATTTTGGGTTCACAAGGTCAAATGTCACAGGGCTCATTATGTATTCAAAAATAGCTTGATCGCGTTATCTCAAGAACCGGTCGATGGATTCCTGCTAAACTTGGGTCATGCATTTATCTATCAGAGCCAACGAACTGATTAAATTTTGGGGTCATGAGGTCAAAGGTCACAAGGCTCATTATGTATGCACAAATAGCTTGTGGTCACATTATCATGAGAACCAATAGACAGACTACTATCAAACTCTAGACATGTATATATGTATCCTGCAGAGCCAATTAACTTTTTAGAGTTAAGGGTCATAAGGTCATGGGGCTCATTATGTATGACTATAAATAGCTTGTGAATGCATTATCATTAAAACCGACTGATGGATTACAATCAAACTTGAATTGCTCTTTGGCGGAGGCATCATTTTTGTTTTAATTCCATCTCGGAGGCGTCATTTTTGTTTTAATTCCATCTAGTTTCTTATGATTTTGATGATTCTAAAACTTCATAGTGTACACAAATACCATTTTTATTTATCAATATTTTATTTGAAAGCAGTTGTCCTGTGCAGATCCACAAGGGGCTTTCCTTAAAAAGAGGATCCTTACTAATTTTATTAACCCACTGCCTGCTGAAGCCAGGTAGATCCCATATTAAACCCTTGGGGGCTGAAATAATTCAGATATAAACATCTTGGGAGATTGTTTTCTTTGTATTTTATTCCTTAGGTCTTTTTCCGAAAAAGAGATCAAAATCTTCTGAGGGCACCAGAGGCAGAGGCAGGGGCACCAGAGGCAGGGGCGACAGAGGCAAGGGCGACAACAAGCGGCAGAAATTCGGATCTCAAGATCGTAGTAGAGGAGGATCAGGGGAGCGAGGAGGGGGAGGAGGAAGAGGAGGAGGAGGAGGGAGAGGAGGAGGAAGAATGGAAGATAGAGGAGGAAGAGGAGGAGGAAGAGGTGGAGGAAGAGGAGGAAGAGGAAGAGGCAGTGGAAGAGGTGGAAGAGGAGAAGGAGGAAGAGGAGGTCGTCATGACAATGGATCCAGTAGTGGAAGCCAATCCTTCAAGCCCAAATTTAGTTTTAGAACTCAAGCCAGCAGATCCCGAGGAGGAAGAGGAGGAAGAGGGCAAAAAAGGCCATTCTCCAAGCACTAAATTTGGACCAAAGAAAATGAATCCTAGGAACTCTTTACACTGGACCTGGTCTAGGCTTTGGGCCTAACTGCTGATGTCTTCCCCAAGAGATACATGTATGTTGTGTGGGCTCAAAGAGAAGGATGGGTTCTGAAAAATAATTTGCATGCTTTTTTTCATTCTGTTAATCATAATGCTAACAAAGAATAATGGAAATCTTAATTCATTAACACTAACTAGGAACATTGAATACATGTATGTGACACATTTTAGAGCAACCCTAATGAGCACCCAACAGAGGCGGACTCCAGAGCTATACAAGAAGTCATCTGTTTTGGGGGCTTTGAAGAAAGTCCCCTGAATAGAGAATTCCCTTCAAATGCCCTCATATTCCAAATATGACAAGAATGAACTTTCAAACCATATAGTTTGAAACCAATTACCAATTTCTGTGTGCAGGGAATGTGCATTTCATCAAGACATAGTTTCTCGTTCATTTGATGATTCTGAAATCTCACAGTATTCAACAGTCCCTGTGTACTACGTAAAGCATCTTTCAAAATGTTATCGGTAATCTATGTAATCTTTAACATGTTGAATACTTCACTTACTGCAGGAAAACTCAGGCTTGAACCTATGGAAAACACAGTTATGTGTTTTACCAACAACAACAAATCTAGCTGGTTAAATAATAAATGAGTTGCATTGTCTGATTAAGGTCTTATCAAGAAGCCAGGCAGTACATGTATTCCATTTCTTCATGCATCGTAGGAGTGCATTTAGATGACTTAATGAGTTGAATTCCCTTTTCCTTTATTATTTTTCCTGATGACACATTGGTCTTTTACCTTTATCCTTAAAACCTCATTTGTATTTTCCTCTTCTAATTTATAGATGCCATAATGAATGAATATTTGTAAACTTCATTGTAAACTGTATTGTTATATATCATTCTGATGTGGAATGTCCCTCGTTATTCTTAGACCAGTGTAAGAAGAATTTTTCTTACAATTCAATTCAGACGACATTCCACAGCAAATTTGCCGCTGCACTAATGTCCTTTGGCAAGACATTGATCTACATTTGCCACACTCCACCCAGGTGAAGTAAATGGGTACCTGGTAGGAATTTATTCCTTGAAACGCAGCGCGCGTAACAGCTGCACTGCTAAAGCCAGGGTAATTATGCTGCATTATTGTAGAGCGCTTAGAGACTTCTGACAAAGTAAGTGTAAGGCGCTATTATAAGCACTGTAATTATTATTATTATTTAGGATTGGCCAAACTTGTCCTTATAATGGCAATGCTTTCAGTCAGAGCCATCTATACACAGAGTTTGGCTAACCCGATTCGAGTTGGACACAATGCGGCGACTACTGCTTTGTTGGGCAAGCACAAAACGAAAGAATATATGCCATGTTGTGACCTAATGAAACCAAGTTGGCTAAACTCTGTATATACATGGCTCTGCTTTCAGTATGAGTAAAGCGCCCTCTTTAGACCACTTTGAGTTGTACAGCGTGTACATCTATATCCATGTAGCCACCTATGTACAGGTATGTCTACTATTATTATTATTATTATTAATGGCATTGTTTAACAATGTTAAATATAAGATGCATGGCCCAACGTGTCATCAGTGTCTGTGTTATGGTTTGATGTTGAAGCCCTACAAAAATTGCGCTTAAAAATGATCATGAAGTGCCTCAAAAAAGAAGAATTCTTTGAGTGACCGGTTTTACCATACTCATTTTCCCCAATAGACCGTAGTGTTAGGAAAACGCAAAATTTGATTTTAATTTCCAATCATAAATATCTTGATAATCAGACAGGCGATCGGCTTGTAAAAGTCATGGGGTTCCTGACTGAGTAAAGGTTTATAATTATCATTGCAGCATGAGCTAAATCCAGGATTTTGTTTCAGAATCTGAGACAAAGTTACCCAATGCCTTGAAGTATGATGTGTCATATTTTTTGTGCACCTTCCTCTTACAGTTTGTAAGATTTCAGAATTCAATGTCTCATATTTGCTCTGTATCACAAGTTAAGAGTATTGTTCAAGTGTGATATTTTAATAAAGATTATTAAAGAAAACAAGTAAGATGTGTTATTTCATTCATTTTATTTAAATACCTAAATTGTAAATAATCAGAATTGCTACCAAATTTATTCAATGGTATATCATGGGCAGTGGAATGGGAATGAGTGGGGGGGGGGTAGCTGCACAGAGAGAGAGAGAGAGAGAGAGAGCTGACTCCAATTCATATCAGTGATTCATTGAACTATTAGGGTGTAGTACTGACGAATTTTTATTCTTTGAATAAAACAATCTGCTTATCCATGTAAACAAAATGGAAGAAAAAAAATGAACATGTGCATCTGTATGATATTCTTGTTCAACGATGAAGACGAAGCATGGGGAACAACGAGGATTGAGCTCTGGTTATCAACTGTTGTCTCAAAATATATATCACATCTAAGAAAAATGAATACTCTACTCACATCAATATAACATTTTCGTAATGCAATATAATGCATAAATCATTGCTAAAAGTACTATGACCCATTTGCAGGGCCAAACAAGATGAAATGGTTAAATTCCAACGGCATTTGAAAGATAATACTAATTTAGAACTACCCTCACAACAAAAGGGCTTTAAAAATTCTTTTTGTGGGAAAATAACGACCGTTATTTGCATAGAAAAATGCTCGAGTACCCGTTACAGCTCATTTTTTGTATGTTATTACTGAAGAAAAAGAAGCCAGTATATAGTGTCTGACCGTGAAGTCTAGAAAGTAAACGTCTTTCCTTGCATAATTTGAATACTTCGACACTGCTAATGTTTACATTTCACAGATAGGACATATATTCATAATTCCTGCAAGTTCTATAGACTTTGATGTTGGCTGCAAATGGGATACACCACCTTTAAGTGCCATGTTATTTTTTTTTTTTTTATTTATTCACCTGTTATGCATTACTGTATTTCAGTAGTCAGAATGCGAATTGAATACATAAATTGTTGGACAAATTAAAGTTATGGCTGGTTCTATCCACAATACGGAATACCGTATGTGCAATTCGCAGAGTACGAATTATTTTATTTTATTTTGTTTCTGCATTTTTTCTAAATATGATGACTGAATAACAAAGCACATATTAAGGTGAGGTACATGTATAATACAAAGCATACAAACGATAACTGAATGTCAAACCATTTTTTTAAACATATATAAATATAATAGTGAAACTTAAGATTTCTATAACATATTATAAATGTAAAGCATTATCCGAACTATTTGTGGAAAAAGTGAAGGAGACCGCAATCATGTCAAGCGATGCTTGACTAGGATGGCTGCCTCAAAAGAAAAATCTTAAGATGAAACTTAAAATTAAGATGTGTTTAAACAATCTTGGTGTATAAGGTTGTCAGTGTGTTGTGTGAGTGAAGCAGTGGGCTATATTGTATGTGTGCGTGCGTATGCGTGTGTGTGTGTGTGCGTGCGTATGCGTGTGTGTGTGCGCGAGTGTAGAATATTAATATACAATTATTCGCAGCACGTGAATGAACGAGGCACTTAAAGAGAAGGTTGAGTACTGCATGGGAAGAGGTGAACAATAATTTGTGAGCGTTATCATTCTTATTATGCAAGTGTGGAAGATCATCAGATAAGACATGTTCCCTGAAAAGCATGGCTCTTCAAATGCCTTCATATTGTAAATATGTAATGTAACATCGTAAAAATCCAGAAAGCATAAGTATGGTCTTAAGCTGCTGATTTCAGCAGCATTTCCTCCGAAACAGATCATATCGGCATTTATAAAAAGGAAAATGAACGGTAAAAATAGGTTATATTTTGGAGTAATTTTCTCTTGTATTAATTTGCCATTTTGAGCAATTGACTCTTCTGGAAAAAAGGAACTTTTAAAATGGGTTAAATGTTTTTATGGGTTTTATTCCTCAGCATTAAATCCTGACTTATGGATCCTGCTGAGTATCGTCGTAGAAGTAGAAGTATACTTTTTGTTTTAATGGACAAGTTGAGTTTATTTTTCTCCCAGAAGTTTCGATGCAGAGCTTTTCCATTCTTTCCAATAAGCAACTCCGGAGAGAACACTTATACAAAATGACCCCAAATATCCCAAGATCTCACTTTGTGCATTTAAGAATAATAATTACTGCCAAAGTGATGGACGTGCTTCATGAAACACTTTTGTATTCTTCGCTTGAAAAGAATACGTTTACCTATATGGTAGAATGTATACCGCCGGTGCAATAATGATAACATGATTTTCGTGGACACATATCCAGCAATCGTCTCGACGGGTTTTTAGAGTTTTGTACAAATGTTATCTCTGAAGATAATGGCATAATCATGGTGTTCTGGAAAATCGTAAATAGAATGGTTTATTAAAATTCAAATGTTATGCATACTTTTTAAACAAAATATGTTCTTGACAACTAAAAGCTTGCCCAAGTCTTGCCCGACATGGCAACAAGTATGCAGAATGGATCCCAAGCATTGTAGTTCTAATATCCGGGTAATGAAAGAACTCGTCGATACATAGGTCCCTAAGAAAGAAACATATATGAATATGTACTTATGTAGTAAACCGGTCTGTCATGTGCAAACATGTACATGCGTGTCGTGTCTAGCATGTGGAATTTCATATTGTAACTTTCAGTCACCTAGAAAGAGAGACCCTTTCCGGCACATTAAGAGGGAACACATTTTTACCTCTCCCCCGGGTAGATATGGGTTATACAAATGTTGTAAAATTGTTTTTTGAGTTGCTGATAGTGTATTGATATCAGATAAACATGTACTTTTTTTGTTGCTGAGCTAGCACCATGAACGTCCCTTGACGGTGTGTGTGCTCTATAAGTTTACACTATTATCATTATTATAACACTATATTTTCTGATGATCCCCTAAATGCAGTTCATTAATGTGCTCTGACAAAATATCTGATATGGATTATCGATAGGATACTCATGGTCGGTGGGCATAATGTTGTTACTTTGATGACGTTACACGAATCCACATCATATAGTTTATGGATCCCCCAGAAAAATAAAATGTAAAAAAAGAAAAGAAAAACCAACAGGTGTTGTAACAGGTGTTGTTTTCTACTAATATAATAAATGTGTACATGAGTACACTCATATTCTAAATATAGACCTATGCCTTTATAATACCGTTTAGAGTGCAATTTACAATACACAAAGTAATATATAATTATATGCCTGTTTACTGCAAAGAGGGGTCTTTGTAATTACATTCATCATAAGCAAATTGCTATGATGCCAACACACCCCCTATTATCCAGGGCCTTGTAAGGGCTAAATGTGTATATACATTTTTTTCTTCTTCGGGATACTAATTATTCCTTTCGCAATATCGTATATGGGATTGATGTAATTATCTTTTTTATGTCGATGTCAGGAGAATCTGGATGCGAATCATTTTGAATTTCCTCTTTATCTTTCATCTATGACAGATGACAGATGCTTTACATCATCAAGCCATTTTGTTCTCATCATCGGGGCGTCAGTAACGTTTTGAATAGTTTTCAAGCTGGGGAGTCATTTGTTAGAACAGACCGTTGTATAAAACATTAAACACTGAAACATACCAAATGACTTGCAGATTGTATTCCAATTATCTTTCGAGAAAGGCATGTTGCCCCTACCTCTCCTTCCCACTAAAAAAAAATCATAATCCTTCTCTCTCAAACGCGATCAAGTTTTTGTCACTTTAATTATCCCTCTTCCCAGAAACGCCGTTTCTGAATCCAACCATGTTTCAAAGTTCTCCTTAAATCAAATCCTTTTCATACGATGATGATGGATTGTGTCAGAAGTCAAGTGCTGGCGGATTTATCTCGATCCATCGGATCAAAGAAAGAAAAAAAAAGCAAAGAATAACGAACTAAACCATGTGCGATAAAATGTGTAAGTATGGTATTGCTATTTCCGCCATTTGTGGCCACTTGATCTTTTACACATTTGATGTAGTGTGATTTGATTGAGTTTTTTTTTTTTATTTGATTTTTTTTCTGCATTTTTCTAAATGTAATATAACTGAATAACAAAGAAAATATAAATGTATGGTATAATACAACATACACAAATAATAATTTCTTCATGTCGAAACGTTTTTTTTTAAATAATGTACATATAGTAACGAAACTTAATATTACCATAACATATTATCATAAATTTAAAGTATTATCCGAACTATTCTGTTGGAAAAGTGCAGGAGACTGCAATCATAAGCAAAGGTTGACAAGGATGGCGGCCTATGAATTGTGAACTCTTTCGACAGTTGAATGACAATAGATCAAGCGCTCCAACACAATTATGATAATAATAATTGAAAAACGATTGGGTTTTTTTTCTGGGTTCATACAACCTTTATAAAACATCGACCATGTCTGAGTACACTTATGAGTACACTGTAGCTTAAGCCAGCGTAAACGGTTGAGGCTAAAATTATATTTTCCTTTTCTTTGCCAAGGAAAGCGTAAGTATGGTTCTAAGCTGCTGATCAGCATTTCCTCCGAAAACAGATCATATCGGCATTTATAAATCGGAAAAGGAACGGTAAAAATTAGTAATATTTTTGATTAATTTTCTCTTGTATTCATTTGAACTTTTTAAATGGGTTGAATGGAGCAACATAATTTTTTTTGTTATAACGGACAAGTTGAGTTTATTTTCCTCCCAGAAGTTTCGATACAGAGCTTTTGCATTCTTTCCAATAAACAACTTCAGCAAAGAGCATAAGCAAGGATAATGGTTGAATCACTCAATACATTCTTTCACAGAGAAATGCAATACAAATAGTTGTGCATGCTCAGATGAGAATCGTAACTTGGTCCATGACCCTGTTCGGTTTTGTTTATTTTTTAAATTAATTTTTTTTCTTTGTGTGATAACACTTTCTGAAGATCTGTCAGCATTTAAGTTTCAGTTTTAGTTAGTCTTCAACTAGGCCTTTTAGTAGTAGACTCCGCTGCCATATTGTCGTTAGTCCGAATTGGAGGTTTCCCTTGCCCAAAAGTAGTCGTTTGTGGGATACCGCCTTGTAAATATCGTACCCCCCCCCCC
>BEXV01000022.1:510892-530908 GCA_003118195.1 Hemicentrotus pulcherrimus | reverse complement strand
CCCCCCCCCCCCCCCCCTCCCCACCCGTCGTTCGTAATTTTTAGTCCAAAGTCCCCTTGTCCACCAATATGTAAGTTCAGTTAACTAATACCTCCCTGCTAATCTCCTTGAACTAACATACTGACCTGGAAAAGACACTGATATCCACATCCCCAGACATGCCCATTGCTTTTTCTCCTGTACCGAAACAATGAAACATAATCATTGTACTATTGAACACATGGCGCAACTCCATAAAAGACAATCGATACATGTCGGCGCCAAACTCTCATTTTTTCGAATGTCACTAGCAATCAGATCCACTTCACATCTAGACTAGTCTAGAACCATGAAAACGCGTTATAAAGCAATAAAGTATGATAAATCAACCCACTTCTTAACCCACAGTCATAACAAACAATAAGTTGTTTCGAAGTGAAATCTTTTTTATTGATATACATGCACTACTTTCGGTAGTAGAGTTTCATTATAAACTCTTCTGCATGTTTCTTCTTCTTTTTCTTTTTCTTCTTCATCTTCTTTTTTCTTCTTCTTTATTTTTTTCTTCTTATCCTTCTCTTTATCATCCTTTTTCCCCTCCTCTTTCTTCCCTGCTGCTCATCCTCCTTCCTCTTCTTCTCCTCTTCCTATATATACTCATTCTCGTCTTTCTTCTTCTTTTCCTTCGTCTCCTCCAAATGCTCTTGGTGGCAAATTCTGATCTTGAGATCCTGCACAGGGTCATAATTATCTTTAAAGATCATCTATATACAAATACGATTAAGTTTCACAGGCATCGTCTACATCCATGGACCATCAACCAAAGACTTCGTCTCTGTATTGGACCCCAGTCACAAACAAAACTGACCACGAACACGTGACCCACTACGTTGACGTATCTTCTTTGGCACTAGCTGGGCACTAGTCGGCTGGCCTCCGATCAAACGATCATGTTCGCTTAGCTTTCCAATGTCAATGTTTTCTGTACATACTTCAGATTACAGCCGTTGACAAGCGGGTGTATTGAGTTTCATTGCCATGTATTGGTGTGTTGTTGATCGGCGATCTGATATTGAAATCATGACTATTATTATCTCAACGTATCGCTCGACCAATTTGAATACGAGTATAGGTCAGATGGCGGTCCTTAATTGGCACATTGTATGTTCCTTATATTTCTTTACGGATGTCACATTTTGTATTCATTAATGTGTATCTTCAATTTAACAACAAAGTACATGTAGAATATAATTACAAACCATCACCTTCATGAATAGAGTATCGTTACCCCTTTATATCATAGAACTGATATGTCCTTTTGATCCTTGGCCACCCCTTACAAGTCGTGTTCTTATCTCCGTTTTTCTCAAAACCCCGTTAGAAAAGCTTTCACTGAAATTACACTTTTTCCATCTCTCCCTCTAATAATAACGAGACGATCAATCAAATGCATTAAACTTCCTTGTCTTGGACTTACAACAAGTGAAACTGTGAACTTAATTACTCTCTCTCTCTCTCTCTCTCTCTCTCTCTCACCCTCTCTCTTTCTCTCTCTCTCTCTCTCTCTCCCCCACTTCCTTTCCTCATTATATTCTGACCCATTGTTAACGATCAATTCATCTTACTCTTGCCGACTTATTACAACAGCATCTCTTTAACTGATACTGTTTCTTTTTTATCTCCCGGTGTGATTGCACTATTTAAGTTCGGGTCAAACTTAGCAGTATCTGGCTCTCCAGCCGCCCCAATCAGTCTCCCTCCTCCGCCCTGGGGCAGTTAATAAGAGCAGATATCTTATCCGTTCGAAGTGAATTAAAACAGGAAAACGTAAAATGTAGAGTGTAGGCGACTTCAAAAGCGGGTTAAAGACACCTAAATTAACAGGTATATCTGATTTAAAGAAAGTCAGAGAGGGGAAGAGGGGAGAGATGGAGAGCGAGAGAGAGAGAGAGATCAAGGAGAATATCATGGAGAGGAACCATTAACGGTGGAAATGGATAAACAAGACCATTTGGACGATGGAAAGGTCGAAAAGTATAAGTTGTCATTTTATTTTTAAACTATGACTTTAGATATTATGATAAACAAACAAAATAAATAAGATGAGGAAGTGAAAAAAAAACATGGAGTTTGATGAATATTAATGATAACTTGAAAGATAAGGTGCCAAGAAAAGAAAATTGTGAACGATGAAGTTCGAGAGATAACAAAAAGAGAAAGAGATGGAGATAAGTGAGAAGGAAGAACGGATCTAAGATAATAGTGTCAAGGAGCGGAAAAACACTCGGTGTTTTTTTCATTTCTTTCAACAGTTGCACTTTGCTAACCTCCCAGTTGCTATGGTAACCACGTTGTTAAAGGCGCTTCATTAAGGTCTATACATACCGTTGTTAGGCACATCCTTATCGACTATACAGAAGAGATGTACTTGTCGTTTAATGTCGCAAGACAAGCCCTCGGTGTTTGTTGGTGACAAAATACTAACGACCGGATCTAATCTAAGCGCGTTTGTAATCACAATGAACTCTGCATTTTTGCACTTTTTCAACAATTGGTATGGTAACCTTGTTGTTGTTGTTGTTGTTGCTATTTTCTTTTGTATTGTATATGCGCTAAATTAGCAATTTCTTAATGTACTCTGACAACTTCAATTTTCCTGTATTGCAATGTACCCATATGTAACTATTGAGTGAATCAGTTTTAACAGCTTCTCGTCATATAAAATGTTAGTGTGAAAGGTTGAAGGGTTTGAATAATTTCTGTAAAACGGCATGCAGAGAACCATGTCGTATTTTTTTTTTTTTTTGACAAAACGTACGGGCAAAAAATATACAACAAGGGAGGATTTCAGTTATTATAAAACAAAAGAATAAAGGGGTACATGTAATTGCAAAAATCTGAAACCTTACTGGTCATCTTATCTGCACAAATAAACAGTCATTATTGACAATAATTTCAAATTTTGTGTATCTATTATCCTGGCAAAACTTCCGTCATACGTAAATCCGGAAATACTCCTCCACTCTCATTACCCCTATACCGATGTAACTCTCCACCCCCTCCCCCACCCCCCCCCATGTTAGTCTTTCTTTCTGCGATTGGAATATCGAACCTCCTTTAAACAATCCATCCCATCTTCGTCATTAATAAATTATTAGTTGCATAGCGCCATAGTAATCATTTATATGACAGTGTCTGGGTTATGAATGATTTCTTTAAAAAGTGTATCAAACCATGTCATACTTTGGCAACAATATCGTTATTAATTAGGTAACTTGAAGTAGTCATGTGTGAGAGATTTAATAGAGCCGTCACGCTTTACCACAATAACAGTCGAGGAAAGAACTGAATCATAGCTTGTGGTGGAGCTATCTATGTGGCGTATCTATAAACAAAAGCGCAGATGAGAGAATGAGAAAGGATAGAAAAGGAAGAAAAGTCACGATTTTTAGGGATAATGCACCCCCAGTACGAAGGGTATTATTAGAACAAGAGTTTTTGAGGGCTTCTGATGCGAAATTTTTCTTCTGGATCTCGTAATTTCGCGCCCAAAAATACATTATAGCTTAGAAAATGTGTAATTCTCGTTGCTTTGCTCCCTATTGCCCCTCCATAATTAACTGCAGTGTAAAATTCCCATTTGGAAAGGTTAGGTTATTGGGAGTAATCTTAACTTTCCATTACCTTGCTAAATTATTATTTGATTGTCTTCCTCCATAGAGTTTGTTAATAAGTGAATAGAAAGCCGCTTAGTTCAGATTTTCACCTCACATTCGGGCAGCAACATGCCCGATTGTCCTCATATTTAGGTACCCAAATATTATTATATTGGGACAGCAAAGTGACCGAATATAAATTAGTATAATATCTAACTCAGGTAAATTTCATGATGATGAAATATTGCAAAATATTGAATCATAGTGTCCAATTTTTTTTGCACACTCGCAAAATTAAAAAAATGGAATCTTGGCAACGGGATTCCCCGAAATCATCATAGTCGGCAGCCTATATTTTAAAGACGACTTAACTTTACTACGATGAATGTGTCTTTTTTTAAATCTCTCGCTTCGCACGCTCATAGTTTTTGGGCAGGGTAGGGTGGGAGAGGCGCAGTTTTCTTGCTTGCACCGGCGCCGCAATACCTAGATACCCTGCTAAGAATTTAGGATTCTTTTTTTAAAACGTCGTGGATGCGAGGCGCCGTCGCGACTACTTAAACTCGGTTAGATTCTGCTTTTAAGTGTCGGCTTGCATGTTGTTGTTTTCATCTTTATCAATTTGTTATAAATATTGGTTGTTACTATCCTTGTAACATAGAAACGAATGCCGCCATTTATGCCAATCCTTGCTTTGTTAGCTTTATTTAGCATTTTCTCCTAAAGATATTTTAAGCTACTCTCAATATTATTCTGTACAATAAATTTCATCCGATAAATTTCGATAACCGCCCCATTCGCCCATTAAAATAACTTATGCACGTTTGTGATTAATTCATCGTCTTTATTTCGCTTTCACATTCAAGTCAAGGCAGTACATATCCTATAAAAGCCAATCATTAAAAGAATCTGTTCTGTTCGCATGACCGCTTTTCACCTCGAGTGAGTTAATAGACCCCAATCATGATTAACATGCCAATAATTATTAAACCTATATAGAAGTGGCCTGAAGCCAAGAGGCGTTGCCTTGACTCAATGATTCATTACTTTGTAAACAAAGATGTTTCGAGTGATATTTTTTAATTGTCAGAAGCAGCGTCTACGTGGCGAACATTCCACTTAGAAATCTAATTATATCTTGTGGTAAATGATGTTATGTGTATCACCAAAGAAATCTCTTTGGTATCGCTGTGAGGGTGTGATAAGTTCATGGATGAACATGAGATGTGTCGCAAGCATCCGACACCCTGGCCGTATGGTGCTGGTTACGTAATAACTAGGTTGGAGAGAGATGAGAAAAGGAAATGGATATAAATATGATCTACTAAGATGTGGGTTACCTGAAAGTAGGTTAGGTCATGATCCACCAGAGTTTTGGTTAGAGATGTTGATGATTGTGCATTGTCGGTCTTAATGTGGATCAACGTAAACACGATAACTAAAATTAATAGATAAACAAAAACGGTGCTTTTAAAGAGCTTACCAACGAAGTGGGAGAAAAGTTGAGGTGGTGGTTCGGAGAGCGAAAGAATAAATGGAGAGAGATTAATTTGGATTAAAGAGCAATTACGATTGTATTAGAAATGAGAATAACTGATCTAGAAATGCTGATAGACAGTTTTATCACTCGAAAGAAAAAACACACAATCATAGGAAAGAGAGTGTAGAGTTGTAAAATAGGTAGTGATATACTTGCACTCATATGACAATGATTGTAAAATACATGGATAACCGAATACATTAAACCTCAAACAGGAGGGAGAAATTGAGCAATCAAGAAAGAAATGGCATATTAAATCAACGCAACGATGTGGAAGGCTCTTTTTTATTTTACAGAGTAAACAAGATCAATAGCTGAAGACTTTGCAAGTAGTTTCTGGTTAAATGATAAAGCGATGATATTGTGTGAGCAAACAGACATGATAAAGCTATATCAAGCCAAAGGATTAACCTAGTTTATCTGAAGTTTATCAACTTAAAGAGGTGAAGATGGCCTAGATGATAAAACCTCTATACATAAACACACTAATGTGACTGAAATATATGTCAAATTTATAAGAATTCCTTGCATCATTCGATGCATCCCCAAACGTAAAAGTTATGTCATCTTCCTCTCAAATTGTAACGAATTTGGTACGATGGATTGCAGAAGGAGAAACGGGAAGCAACTGTCTCTGCCAGTGGAGGTGGAGGGGGAGGGGTATTGGAAATACGGAGCGGCACTACGCGATAAAATGGAAGTGAAATTGGTCATAGTGTGATGGTAAAGAGGGGTCGTGTCGTCTCTTCTTCTACTTCTCCTTCTTCTCCCCCCCCCCTTCATTATCTTCTTCTTTTCTCGTTCTGCCAGTTTGCCTCCCCTCTCTCCCCATCTCTTTCTTTTTCCCTCTTCTATCATCGATCTGGGAGAACATGGACCCATTCCCCCGCTTCCACGCAGCTATATACAGTATGCCATGTTGTCAGTACTTTTTTCCTGAAAAGGTGCAATACACTGAATAACCTCAATATTTTTTTATAATCGCAAGTAGAGTAAAGTATATCAAACAAAAAAGCAATGATAAACATATGTTGAGGAAATAAGAAAAACCATGAAGTTTGCCCGTACTATTTTTAATATTTTTTTTAAGTGGTTTTATTTTTCTCTGAGCATACATGAATAACTCTGTTGCGTATTGGTGGCCTGATTTCATGTCTTGGCAATCGCCAAAGTGATCTAGTTCTGACTTCTCAGTGATCTACATTCTCCCCATTAATCAAAGCTTCTAAGAAATTGTCTCGATAGTAACAGTATTTCTTCCGAAATTGAACTGCTTCTGAATTCGACGCTATCATTTCGGTTCATTAATCAAGCTAAATACAGAGAAGAATCCGCCTTTATACGCTTTGAAATATGATCGTACTTTAATTTACCTCATGAAATAGCTCTTTATTTTTATTCCGTTGCTACATGTACTCCATCGCTGTGAAGTATAAATCTCTTCACGTAGGGGAAAATATGACATGACATACTTCATTCGTGACACTGTTTAATTTTGTTTCCTCTTTCTCCCGCCTAACTTTTATTCTTTATCCATATCCCTGGTGTTATTAGTATTATTATATAAAGGCATTTTAGGCCTACAAGTTGAATCCTGTTTTTTAAAGCTTATCTGCCGTAGTTTACAGGAGGGATTAGAGCGCCCTGCAAGGTCACTGGACCTGGTGAGATAACCACCTGGTGGTTATCTCATCAACTCGGCTCTCAGTTAACATAAGAAAAAGAGGATCATGGGGGACCAATGTTCACCGATTAGGCACTGTTTGTTATATAGTTGGCGCAAGTAGCTACAAGTAGTGCAGTGGGCCTTTAAGTTTAGATTGCGCCCTTCCGTTTAACGGAGTTTGCATTTAAAATTAATGTGTACATTCATGCAAGGGCGACGGTACCAAAAACGATTAGAAAAATATGTAGACTGGCATTGATACATGTAGATGATGTCAAATTGCCAAGGAGAGGTGATGCATCTAAATATAATGTTTATAATTATAATGTACTTTCCTGTTTGATACTATGTGCGGTTAAACAGAAATGGGAGGAGATTAAGAATGGTTTTCTGTAAGCCGAAAGCGAAATGAAGTACATGGTTATACCGTGGGCAGATATTATGGACAATGGGTATTTGCTTGATCTAAAATCGCATCGATTAGAAATGATTTTAGTAAGCACCAGCTGCTTATTTTGTGCTCTAGATATGCTAAAAATCAACAAGGTGTAATAACTTAAACGATGTCTTACTCATTTATTTTGTCCGATTGTTAATTACAAATAGATTACTTTCCTCTTTGTATTTACTCATATGGCTTTAGCAATATAATCTCCATATGTTGTCCACGCGTGGCGCCATTGTGACGATATCACGTGATCAAAAAAGCTGACCAATCATAGGATTCCCGATGTCTAATGTACAACTTGAGAATACCCCATCCCAACCCTATAGCGCAAAGAATGGGCATGAAAAACAGTACTTGCTTCTCTTTATCATGTTCATGGTGATATTTTCAAAATCTTTTTTTTTTTAATCTGTTGTAATTCTTCTTTTGTAACTTTTGTACATTGATGATAGTGCGATATTATGGACTGATTATTCTTTTGTAATTACTTGATCATTGGTGATATTTTTGTCTTCAACTGGGGCTCTGTGATTTTAAGCAAAGGCGGTACTATCGACAAAATCATTGTAAATCAAACCCTTGATCTTTATGTTCTATTATACTACAACATTTGTAGTATAATAGAACATAAAGATCAAGGTACTGGCTGACTACCCACTAATGTAGTCACGTCATGCTGATTGTATGATATTTTGTCGAATTCGTCCTGGATTTGACATATAATTTTCCCTTCCCTGGTTCAGTATGAAACAGTGGTCTTGTAACTGGAAGGTCTCAGTTCCATTAGTTTCCGTTTACATTGTCCGATTTCGGCTTTCTGTTCAGACATTCACACAATCAGATGAGAGCAAGACGAGAAGCTACATGTCTCTATAATCACTGTTATTCCAACGTCACCATTCAAAAAGAACAGACAACAAACAGTTGATAAACTTGATACTTGATGTTGCGAAATCCCGGAAATTACCACTGATATCCCCAGGCAATTATTGTTACAGTTATAGCTCTATTAATGTTTTCATTTTCTCTTCTTGTTCTGTTCAGCTGAATCTGTGTGGGCGATGATAGATGTGGCTACACAAAGATCACAACCGTTTATACGATCGGAAGAGGGCTCTCTTGGAGAGTCAAAAGTTCAATGTGTTTGATATTAAAGGATTATTAGGTCAGCAGGGGTGATGAAATCAAAATTGTATGCGTCATGTTTTGCCCGAGATTGCGAGCATGATTACGATGGAAGGTCTCGATTAAACGAAGATTTACAAGACCGATTTGTAATGAGTTGAAGTGAAGGTAAAACATCTTGGTCTCGACTACTAAACTCTTGACGGGTTCCTTATTTATATCAATTGATTAAAATATTTCCTTTGTTGTACATCTTCAACTAATGCTACGGTCACAAAGGTTTGTACGAACGATAGTTTCGTACGAATCTCCCTGTTTTTCCATTGTCTTTCCGAATTTCCATTGCCTGAAGATCGTTCTTACGGCAATCGTAGCAGTTCGTATTGTCATTTGTGGCCGAGGCTTAAAGGTAAAGACCAGTATTGGAAACGCCCCAATTTCAAAAAATGAAATGGAAGCTCTTCATTACCAATCATGTGAAAGAATATGTTTTGACTAATACATGATGATAAAAAATTTCCCGGGAAACCGCCTACTAATTGATATATTTGGTAAATTAGTTTATCTATGGTCTGTGAGAGATAAACGCACGTGTCGCGCTCGTGTGCGTATAGTCCCATATACATCTTTCTGTGTACAATGCTTGTAACTTTACGAAGACTGGGCCAAATTTCTTATCATTTTGATGATTCCAGAACCTTGCAGTACACACCAATACGTATATGCTAGATGCTCAATCTTTTCTGATTGATTCCACAACGTTTCTTTCACAATGCAATCGCATGACCATAACTGGTCTCTACCTTTAACAAGCAGGTATTTCTTTGATATTTCTACAAAACCAAAACAAAACAAACAAATTGATTTTAAACTCACCACTTTTTGTTGTGGCCTGACTGTTGATAAAAAAAAAAGTATTTTGTGGATAAGCAACGAATGGCACAGTCAGCAAAAAAGGAAGCTTGATTCCTATCCGAGGAATTAGGTAATTAAGGATTATCGACTTGATTTCGAACAGCGACCTCCCCGATTAGAAGACCACTTTTCCACCACTTAGCCATCACTATAAATCAAATGGGAAGTATAGCACAGGGACAGTGGTAAGACCAAATGAGACCAAACCTGATGTCGGAGTTTCAAAATTACAATCGTCATCACTGTGCTTTGGTATTTAAAAATGTTAAAGCTTTATCTGTATTTTTCTCCTAAAACATGGTAAAACCAGTATAAAATGTCTGAAAGTAATTGGAAATGTTGATTATGCAGTATGTAAGGAGATACTATGATGTTTTGGAACATTCAAACGAAAGGAAATGAAGATCACATGCACTGAACATAGAAATGGGTATACGGGACTTACTTATACGGGACTACACACAAAAGTATGCAGGTGCCAAGATTTTTAGTTATTTCTCATAACTCAAACATGAGGACAATTTTGAAAGATCGATCCTTTTTTGAGCTAGATTTTTTGTATGGTACTCTTCCACACTAACACTAACATAACCAGAATGAAAAAAAAAAACTAAAAAAAAAATGAACTTTCTATTTAGGACACATGAAATCGAGATTGTACGAAGAAGGATGTAGTGGTTATTTCAAAGGCGGATCCAGGGTTTTCAGAAAGGGGCGCCCGAAACCGCAAAAGACCATTATCTGTGTAGCGTAAAATTTGGTTTAGAAAGGGGGCGGCCCTCGGGTCTATGCATATCAAAAGGTGTCCTGGATCCTTTCAGGGTGGTAAACATCGGAAGTACAGTGTACGAGGCACTTCCTTATCACGATTTGACAGTAAGCATGATAGCTTGTAGCGTCTTGAAATGTAGCTATTATCATGATTATGTTCCTAACCCCACCACCCCCCTTGAATTTGTCACTGCCCTTGCTTCCCTCAGCTTACTCGCCCTCTGAGCTTCCATCTTTTTAATTTCTTGCCCCCTTCGTCTTTCTCTGTCACCAAGTAACTCAGTGCAAAAACATTTTGGGCGGTCACAACAAGATGAACCACAGAATTTAAAAGTGAGTCATCGGCAAGCGCAAACAGACGATTAGAAATTTGATACTGTTTAGTTTGGCGCGCTTTTGAGGAGCCCTTCAACACATGAATGGCGATATTGATTTGCGGTTTGAACTAAAGCTGTCATATAAAAAGCACTGCCATGGGCCAATGTTTACGGGTTTGTTAAGATAATGAGACACAATGGACATCTCACTGTCATCCTCCCGAATGAAAAACAAGAAAGAAAAGAGAGATGTATTTTGGGATAATGTGTTTTTTTTAAGCAGGAAGTGTTGTTAGCAACCTCCGCCGTTGTTTGTTTTATATCGTCCAAAAGGCTGTGATTTGAGACGTGACATGTCATCAATTTATCAGAGCGTTCAATAAGTAAAAGAATAATTATGAAGTAACCTTGAATATGATCGATCATTTCAAAATTTCTACTTTACAATGTTATTGGGAAAGGAAGTTAGAGACAGATACATTTACAACAAAAAGAAGAATCATTATTTAGTTTCCCATTCAATATTTCCGCATGATAACGATCTCGGTTAGGCTTGTAATTGGTTTCGTAATGCGTCATTTGTTCCTTAATATATAATCACTTGATAATTATCTTTCCATGCTTTAAGGAATAATGAGTAATTGCATTTAGGACAAAAACTCTTCCGGTCTGTACCCCCTGCTCCCTCTCTTTTATTCTTTGTTTGGGGTCACTAGAAACAAAACAAAAACAAAAAGCTAACTCAACAACATACATTACAATAGCAACAAGCAGATTCATTAAATGGACAATGGACAATGGGGCGGCGGGGCGGGGGTGGTAAAAATGAAAAATGAAGGCCATTACGCGTTATCTCCTCCAACCTGTGCAATCCAAGGCAAACTCTGTTATGAAATTCAATGAAGCAACAAAAATAGACGCCTTACAACTATTACGAAATCGCCAAACCTCTTTAAATCCATTTTTGTAGTAGCCTTGACTGTGACATCCTTTACTGAGATTGGATTGTAACAATCGATATTCAGACGCCGCAATTGTTAGACCCATAGTTTGCCTGTTTTCCCCCTCATTTTTCTGTCGTTGTTATCTGTTTAGATTTCTTGTTTACTTTTGTGGCCCTTTTTCCCCCTTGAAGCCACAACAAACGAGACATGAAAAGCTTATTTAGATGCGCTCACCGCACTTTCTGCTACTTCCCTTGTGTTGAAAAGTGAAAAGTTTGAGTTGATTTGTTTTTAATCCTACAGGATACATGCAGGCACTCATTAGCTTTTCATTCTCTTTTTTTCCCACCCAATAACAATTTGTGACATTGTACTTGTCGCCGTAGATCGAGTGCCTGAAAAGAAAAATGAATAATCATAAGACGCCATGTAACAGAACAACCGTATCTATTTGAACCAAATAGGAGTTTACGGTAGACTTTTGATATTTATTTAAGCACTAATTGCTCCGCCATTTTCTCTTACCAGCCCCACCCTATCCCCTATTGTACACGTATACAATTCTTCTTACCTCTTCCGCATCCCAGGGTTTGGGCTCTTGAAATTCATAGCAAATGCCTATCAATGTTTTTTAAGTTGAATCTTTATTTTTGTCTTTCATATTCCACATGTGGAGTGTGTGTGTGTTGTGTGCGTTTGTATAAACGATTCCTTGAATACACTCTTTTCCTTTATTTTCTTGAATATGTTGTCGCCTGATCTGTCTACCCCGCCCAATCCTTCCTTTCGTGCGCGCTCTCTCTCTCTCTCTCTCTCTCTCTCTCTCTCTCTTGAAGGGGATGGAAGAATAGTTTAAGATTTTTTGACTGGAGGTTAATTGTGAAGCGTCAGATCATTCTATCGAGTAAGTTATTGCCTTCTCTTGTCAACCTTCACGCAAATTATCTCCCATGAATTATTCACGATCGTCAGAGCTTGCCATTGCTCTTTGAAGACGGTATAATGGCCTCTTTGAAACTCGGCTGCCATGGCAACGCACATAAACACGCTCAGAGTTCTTCAACTTCAGCGAATTTTCTGGAAAATTCATTCTCGTTTGGCGGTCCACGACAACTTAAGTTGACACGAAAGGCGGTGCAGATAAAAAGGAGGATTCAGGCGATGTTAATTCGAATGTCCCACAATTTTGCGGTGAATTGCGGAGATGATGGTTTTTGTCAAAAGAATTACCATCCGGTTTTTCTCTCATCAGTTACTAGTACTAGTCGTCGTTGTCACATGATGTTCTTAAAGCACCTTGTCCTCAACGTGCCCTCTTTTGTAGTAACTTCTTGGTAGGAACGACAATTTCTCTTATTGCTCATAGTGACAAAGAATATTAGCTTGGCTTGAGGTTTAAAATCTTGAGCANCCCCCCCCCCCCCCCCCCCCCCCATCACACCAAACTAGTTCTCATTACATTCTGCAACTGTCCTTTAAAAGATCGTAAAACGAGTTGTGATCGGGGTAGAATGTGTAAATAATGACGATCCTAATTCGTTCATAAACAGTCCTCATTACGTCCATCTCGTCTGTACCCCGTCTTCAGTCAGTTCATATCAAGTTCAGATCGGCAAATTTGCCATTTCCAGGCAGTCCAAGCCCGTCCGTAGTCAGTTTAAACCCGTTCTTGACTAGTTCTACCTCGTTCCCAATACATTCAGACCCATTCTAACTAGATCGCAACTTGTTCTAACGAGTTTGTAACCCGACCACCCCGTTCAGAGACAGTTCAACTCGTCCTCCTCTCGTTCTCAATGCGTTCCAACGCGCTCCTAGTGCGTGTACAATCCTGTCCGAGCTCGAGGGCAATCAAACCCAGCACGTTCTTGCCATTCCCGTTAAAGTTTCAACTTTCAAGCAATGTATATCAAGACATTCAACAGAATGAACAAGCAAATAGACCCGGTCGCGTTACAAACTGACCAGGCTGTACAGTGTACTGCTAATTGATGCGCGACCACGTCACGTTGTAACGAAGATCATGAAGTCCAGCAATTCTGTTCGTCCATCTCGTTTTTAGTACGTTGTCATTTCGTTTAAGTGCAGTACGGGGAAAATTTTAAACAATCTCAACTTTTTTTCTAGATCACCCTTTTCTTTCGATCTAATCCAGTACGAGCCCGTCCATGAAGTTGTTAAACAAATCGTAAACAGTCACTCCGTTCGCACACCGTTTGGCAACATTTTCCAGAACTAGTGAGAACTAGTTTGGTGTGATGGGGGCTTTAGATGGGTTTTTGGTTTAATCAGGACTATACTCGATGGTACTTAGTTTCAAAGAAGGACAAAATAAACTTTAAATGTTCAGCGAGATTAACTAATCTAGTCGGATATGCTGTAAGTAATAGGAGATTCAATGTCCACTGCTTCCACAAAGCTTCTAGAGGGCTACGGGCTCGAAAACTGGGGGGGGNACTTCAAGAAAACATAAGTTTCATGATTCGGTGAATAATCACTTTGACCTTGCACTGTACTCTATCCAAGAATAAGGTTCATTTGTGAAATCGTTCTAATTAAGGAGGAGACCAATAACACAGCGGGAGATAATTTCCTCTTTTTATTGGTGCAGACGGGGAAAACATAAAGAAAAGGGACTTCCCCTTATCCTCTAAGATGTGACGTCAATGCCGAAATAAAATCTAGTGCAATTGTATTTGATCGATGATATAGAGTTGATATAGAGGTGGAGGTATAATAAAGCATATCAAGTCAAATATGAATGTATTTTTCGGTATAGCCTAACAAGGGAATACAGTAACACACTGAGGGAATATTGTTCGCGTTAACGGCAATTCTTTAAATCAAATAATTTATAGTACATTGACAGAAAAATAACTGAACAATGGTGTTGCTTTATAAATTCGAACACGATCATAATCATGAGCTTTAAAATGCTGGGACCATGGAGTGTGTTTAAAAGTGCAGGGGCTGAACAGGCCCTGTCGGGACTGGAGGTTCGGATCTGAAAGAAATAGTGGTGTGGATGGTTTCAAAGTGCTTCTGTTGCAAGCAAGATCAGCGATGTCTTCCCTTGGGAGGGTGGAGGAGGAGGAGGAGGAAGAGGGGGGGGGGGCAAGTTCGGAGGAACACAGCATTCAAGGGAGCACATTACTCGGGGAAGATCAGACTTTGCATTCTACCAACGGACTTTGACAAATTACCTTTCCTTTTGTGAGCGAACGCAGCGACCGAGCAAGAAAATCTGCGTTTTCTGGTTCTTCTAGATATAACACGAAATTATCATATATTTAGAATAATAATATTTCATGAATACAAAAACTAAACTAAATTCGGATTGGCTGTAAAGTAGATTTTAGTACAGGCATGCGTTGAAATGAAACGCCCTCTGTACATTTATATACCGAATTGCAATCTGTTCACGAGAATGAGCATGCGATTTTCATGATTGCTTATATCTGATTACCTCCCCCCACCCCCTCCTAAAATCTGATTGCAACAGACGGGCTCGAGATCTGTAGATCAGGTGGTCTAACACCGTTGTCTTTCCGAGGACAGTCCTCGTGACCTGGGCACGTTTTTCAAATCCTTTACAACGAGCACCAATTTCAAGAGTGATACTCTATACTGTCTACACGTGGATTTATTTGCAACTAGCAGGAAGTTTTTATATTCTCAAAGTGTGCCTGCAAAATATTTTATGGGTTGAATATAAGTCAAAAGAAATATAGTGGAATATTAATTCAGGGAGTATTTTTAGCTAATTTTCAGACTAATTCTGATTTCTAGCTTGGATCATAGTAGACCGGTACCTTCAATACATCATTTTATGTATTCCATTTCCCCAAAATGTTTTCGAGTTAAATGTACCTGCAAAGTGATTTATGAGTTGAATGTTTAATTATTGAAAAGCCATATGGTGAAAAATTAATCCGGGAAGTATTGTTATCTAATTTTTAGACTAATTCTGATTTCTAGCTTTGATCATAGCAGACCAGGTACTTTCATACATCATTGCATATATTCCCTTTTCCCACAAATGCTTTCGAGTTAAATGTGCCTGCAAAATGCTTTATGAGTTGAATTTTTTTTTGAAAGACATATGGTGGAACATTAATCCAGGAAGCATTGTTATAAAACATTCATTTTCTCCTGTGATAAAAAAACACAGAGTATATGCAATACCCTATTTACACCAGATAGACGACGACAGGCCGAAAAGTAAGATATAACGTGTCCCGAATTGTGAAGATTTAGTCGGTCATTGGTCGGTTTAGGAGTCACTTTGGCGATGTGATAAGTTACAAGGATGAGTATACTAAAGGGGTGACCTAGCTTCTCATAATCATAATGAAACCAGTGGTCATGTTGGCACATAACTTGAACCCTTGGTCGGTACCATAGTCTATTTGTTTTCTGCAGGCACGAACTCTAATTTGGCTCTTTCCCACATTCCCAAAGCCTTGATGAGAGCCTCTGTTTAGAGTCTCTCGTTGAGCAGCTAAAGTACAGAACCTAATCAATATGCCTTCATCATAGTCTTACAGCGCAGACATTTTGACACACAACGACTGACCTGGGTTTTGCCTGCAAACTAGTCTGCTTGCGCAGGCTGATCGAGCAGCAACAGCAGCAGCAAATAGCATTAATGAAAAAAGATGACACTTTATTTAATTAGAATATCAGGACAGGGCGGCTGATGTCTGCTCCAGTTCTCGCGCCTAAATCTAGGCCAAGCAAGCAGACAATCAACAAAAAACTAGGTCATCATTATCATGGCCATATTGCGAGGACACATCCTAGATTATTATCTAGGAGACAGAATAGTTCGGCATCACCTAATAGATAAAAAGAGGTCTAAGGCTTCACTTGCAAAAAAGTTCACACCGACCACAAAATAAAGAAATACTAAAAGATGTTCACGGTCCACAAATTCTATATCATCTTTCAATCACCTGATCGTCGCAGTTTAGATTTCTTCTCCCTTTTTCTTTCTCGCTTTGGCAGAACTTTATTTTACTTGAGATAAAATCATCCTGATGACGTTGAGTGGGAATGAGACAGAGGTGTGGTATTTGAGCGTTTGAACACTTGAATGTAAATAATTATGAAGGTCATGGCTTCGAATCCCCGCCCGGTTCTAAATGGTATTTTTTTTAAGAACAGTAATTTCAACTGTCGATTAAAGTTTAGCGAATAGGTACCTGAATTAGGATTGATTCCTTTGTGATAAATAACTCTATATTGACAACAATGGCAGCTTTTTCCCAGGGTGGTGATCTCCGGAAGATCTAAAGACGATGCAATTCGTCACCAATGTTGGTTGTTGATAGTTCTTTCGCCCACTGTGAGTATGACATAGTTATTCAATTGACACAATGAAGAGAAGTGAGGTGATATATTGTCATGCTCCAATTCATTTTCATAATAATGTCTTAACCGTTTAATGATGTAAGCATGGGGCAAGCAACGTGTATACCGCATGCAGGCTATCAAAAAGATGCTAACTCGGTAATTTGGGACTTGTTTGGTCTATTTTTCACTTAACAGAAGTAGACCCTCTTTTTTATAAATACAATTACATGTCAATCGGTCCAAAATGTTAAGGAAGCCAAGATTATGATATGGTCCTAAAATTGCTTTAGAATTCCTTTGAACTTCCTTCTTAGTGATTTGCTCCCAAATGTTTTACTTTGAGCTACATGTTTCGTTTTTACCGATACAAGCCAATATATCAATAACACAGTTTATCAACTAAACTATATTCATACCCTTCCCAAGTTTTGTAATTTTTAAAGTATATTAACAATTAATTTGTCCCGATTTATGTTTTTGAGAATGTGACATATTAAAGCTTACATCTAAAAGTATTCAACAAAGGCCCTAATTCTAGTCCACCTTACAATAATACAACAGAATGATATCGAATTTACAGTAGGTATGAACGATTTAGTTGTGAACTGTATGGGTGTTTGTGGACATTTTCTTTCAAACTCATACCTTTTTTTTTTTTTACTGCCGATGTATATTCATTAATTAATACAAGTGGCTTAAAAAAACCGAAGTGGTTATATGTTATAGCTCTTTTTCTTTTGAATCTTGTTTTGGACAAACACTTCACGCGTGCGAAAGCGGTTTATTTATGAACAGCCTTTTGATGTTACCTCCATTTCTGCTACCGTATACTGTGCTAGAATTATAGATTGAATTATAGATTTAATGATGAACAAGATAATGCAATAACCTTTTCGTTGTATTGCTTTACCTATACATGTATTGTCATAGATGGATTCAAGAGACCGAAGGTGTCGCCCCCTGCCCCATAACAAAATTCTAGTCTCGCAAAAATAGTAAATCCTGACTGGTTGCCAAACACATTTAAATAACGACATTTATTTTGTAAAAATAATGTTGTGGCAATAAGAGGGGTGTATTTCACAAACGTTACATCCAACCCTTCGGGAATTAGGGTTTGATTATTCACGAAAGTTCGTGTAACCCGAAGATGCGAAGATCCGATGAAACGAAGGAAGCCCTCAATCGCAGTACTGATCAATCTAGTGTGTGAAAACCCCTTTTTCGCAGCTCTATTTTGTATACTTAATAAGAATTACATTAACATAATTTCTTAAAACTATAATCAATTTGTAAGAGATATTGTTTGAGATATAGAAATAAATATTACTATGAGATATATAACAACTAGATGAAATGCATTCCCCCATTTTGCATTTTGATATCTTAATCTGAATACTAGGAACAAATAGTCAATTACCATACTCTTTGGGAAATCATCTACAAACTTGAACAAAATTAACAAGAAGTGTCGCCTTTCGGTTATCTTGCGTTATAACAAACAATTTTTTACACATACTTGTTTTAAATGACTGGGCATTGTTTGCTGATGAATACCGTTTCAACTATATTGATACAATGATGCGTTCGCATTCTTTGTGCCGGTTAATAGATTTTACAGTAATCGAAGCTCGTCTATCATACATTTGCTCTTGAAACTCTTGGGGAATACCAATCATTATTATATATACGGTATGAATATTTCAAAGTTTTATTTTGTTTCCATGAAAAAAGTTGAAATATTAAATAGACATCAAAATATTATAAAATATCTATACCTTTCGCAAGTTTACAAAATGTGTTTTTCTCATCGGTCGTTCAGAGTGTACGAAATTTTGTTTCGATTCTAAGTGTGCACACTAAATGTAATTGTTGTATAAAGGCGTTTAATGTTATTACCTTCAGATAGACATAATGCACTTTTGCCCGATCAAATGAAAGATAAATAGGAGCATAAACAGTCAATATAAACCACTTATATACATTCATGTAAGTGCGTTCTGCTCTGAGACCCCTTTCTCACTCACTTGGCTGGACCGATCTACCTTAGACTGGACCGCTCCACTGGACCGCTCTAGAGGTACGGTTCGTTTGGTTTCACTGACCATGGACCCCTACCCACAAAGGTTGTGTTAGGGTCCATGGTTTCACACTCATCGCGTTATACCCTGATGAGACACGTGGTGCCATAGCAACACTTCTTTAATGTATTCTTTGTCTTTCCTTCGATAACTTTCTCATATTTTATTCTTTATTTTTATCATTCTATCACTTTCTCTTTATATCTTGCCTTATGTTATTTTTGTTTTTTCCTTCTACTACCTCCTCTTATGTTATTCTTTGTTTTTCATCATTATAAAAACAGCTTTTTAAATATTTGATTAACTAACATAATTATATACACACAAAAAATATTGCTTCCTGGAGCACTCACAGTTATACAGATCTAACGTACCGGTCTAGCGAAGAACGATCCAGGATGAAAGTGAGAGAGGGGTCTGAACTTCAACATGCTTACCTTGGAAGAAAGTACATGATGTATGTACCAAATATCAGAATAAAACCTGCATAACTGAAAAGGGACCACGAAAAAAAACGAAGAAAACAATTATAAAGTAATTCTGCTTAAAGGTTATAACCTGCATCCCAGTCGCATCAATTCGATGATTATACACGACTTATATATTACATCTGGGCACCGCCCTCCTTCTGATACAGGTGGACAAAATTGGGGAACTTTCTCATTCTTTTTATTTCTGGGAGAATATCATATAATGTTCAATTAAAGAGATTATTCTTGAAGTGCTCACGTCTTTCAAATAAAACAAAATACGTATTAAAACTTTGGACCAATGTAATCATGTCTGTGTCCAGTCCCTGTCCCCCCTTTTTTTTAAATCTGGTGATGTACAACAACATTTAGTAATATGGAAGATTTATTTTTAAAAAACAACTATATCATTCCCCCTATTCAAACAAACAGTAATAACTCGGAATAAATTCTACAAGGTTTCTTTAACCGTGAATATTTGCATAACCATTACTCGACTTCCTCTGTTCGTTTTGTCCAGGAACCATAGGTTATGCCATCTGTTTGCACTTTTTTGTTGCATAAGTTTTGATTTTTCAAGCATTAACTAACATGTACCAGTATTTAAAAAGTTGAAGTCT
The DNA here is from genome assembly GCA_003118195.1 of Hemicentrotus pulcherrimus. Taxonomy (NCBI): domain Eukaryota; kingdom Metazoa; phylum Echinodermata; class Echinoidea; order Camarodonta; family Strongylocentrotidae; genus Hemicentrotus; species Hemicentrotus pulcherrimus. The sequence goes on along the minus strand of BEXV01000022.1, from coordinate 511,021 downwards.
AGACAAATAAAAGAGAATTCCCCGTCCTCTTTTTCCAACAAATGATTCCGTTCAATCGAGAAAACATACTTACAGGCAAGGTAATTAGATCTGTTAAGCAGGCACGTAACCACGAAGGGGGGGGGGGGC
>BEXV01000022.1:467694-485072 GCA_003118195.1 Hemicentrotus pulcherrimus | reverse complement strand
TTGAAAAAAAAATGATATAAAAGGAATCAATTTTGAAAAGAGTGTAGATGATATTTTTCACACATGTCAAAGGCAGGTCCATCAGACATAATCAGATGGTCACAGATGTTGTTTTCGTTCCATGATGAACCTTGATGACTGATTTCGCGCGCTTTTTCACTTAGTCATTCCCGCCAAAACTATAGCCTACTGCTCCAGACCCGATATAATTTATATTATTGCGTGCGACGTTTATGTTCGTATTGATCATGGTCATGTGTGTTACTGACATTCCTTCAGTTGCATTCCTGATATCAATCTTCAATTGTGTGGGGTAAAAAAAAAAAAAATATATGAGGTCCATAAAAGTTGCGTCGCTAAAAGATTGCTCAACAGTCTTGTTTTGATTTCATAAGTGCGTGTCAATATTATTATATCTAGTGAGGGCACACCCTCAAAGAAAAATTAAAGATTAACATATTAACGAGATCACTGCCTCCATAAAAACTAATACATTTCCCTGGTTAATCACAACTTTGAAATATAAAAAAAAAGTTGTAAAAGAATTTTGAGAAATCATTCCGTTAAATAGTAATCTACTTATTTGATCATGATTAAGCAAAACATATCAACATATCGCTGAACAGAATTTCTTGTATTGAATTTGTTAATTTGTTTTCCCTTTTTTCGTTTGGGGCTTAACTGATTCATGAAACGGGAGAAACAAAACTATATTTAGGCCTTTAAAAATCATTTTATGAATTATTCAGTTCACTCTCTCTCTCTCTCTCTCTGTCACTAACCCGCTCTCTCACACGCTCTAAAGCAATCATCATTCAATTATTGATCTATCAAATGCCTTTCAATAATCCAAATATGCATAAACCATTATCGTTTAATGAATAATGGTTGAAGGAAGAGCCCGTAAAAATTGTCATTGCAATAATGCAATTTTACTTATCGAAAACCGATTTCAGCTCTTAATCAAACATTAATCTATCCATTGATAAATAAAATCAACCAATCATTCATGTTTTCAGACTATGATATCAAAAATCAACCAAAAGATCACCACGAAAGAGAAAGAGAGAGGGATGAACGAAAAAAAAAAATCTTTCCATCAGTTAATAATTTAAAAAAAACCCATCCATCAGTCAATCAATTAACCACCGAGCTCTCAATGCACAATATCTTACAAAGCATAAAATACACTGAAGAGAATTTTAAGTTTGTTGATTTTTATTATTTCGTGTCATTTTCACAAAAGCTTCATTTTGTTGTTTTTTCCTCAAAATGTTCAGTATTTATTTCATTATTTACAGAGACGAAACACATAAGCATAGTTTAATATCTACAAACATTTTTCTTCAAGTAACAAATCAAAAAGTGAATACCACATAGTATCCCGTCAGTATGAAGCATTATACTCCTTCGTGTTTACTAGACCATATAAGGTTTCGTTCCATTTAACCTGCGTCACTTTCACAAAGAAAAAGAGGAGAAAGTTACACTACGCATTGACGTTTAGGATAGTTTAAAAACAGTATACTCTTAATAATACGCTACGCTGATGAAATACTTCTGGGGCTCCTATAACCAATCCATAATCCTTACAACTAGTGGCCATGAACCCCTAATAAATAACATTGCACTTTTTCAATTTTGTCTTACACCGAGGTGTTAGTCTTTGCACCGTTTATGACTCTATATAATCTCATAGTAGAGTTCAATTTCCGTCCTGCTAAGTCTTAATACTTTAACCCGAAACGAGCACAGTTTTCGTTTTGTTTATAATGAGCCAAACCTGAAATCCATCTCCTATAGATGTCTGACAATAATGCCCCTTTTTAAAATCACCATCCTTAAGAATAGTTGTAATTTATGCAGTATTATTTACAATGTGAATAGTAGTTTCTTAATCTGTTTCAATTAAAACTTCTTTCACTTCTGAATCTGTAATTAGGCCAATAGTACATTATTACATTTACTTTATATGTGGGACATAACATTCACCTTGAGTATGAAATAAACTTTGATATTTAGTACCAAAAAAGGAAGAAATGAATATGAAAACGAGAATATTCCTAGTAACTCATTTCTAATTTATATCAAGAAAGACAATGGTGCAAAATAAAAATTCAAACTATATGAATTTGAAATTGTACTTCATTAAAATATTGATTATTCTAAAGATTGGTAGAGATGGTGCACATAGTGATCAACACGCATTGCAGCATTCAATGATAAAGTGTTCACTAATAAACGTAAATGCGTGAATTATTGTATTATAACTAAATAACTTCTGTAGCTCTGTCTACATGAAAAGTAGAGGAATAAGTCGACAAAATGCTTGCTTTCATTGTTGTGTACGTATAAAAATGTTTTGTGAAGTTGCAAATACTGCAGCATCTATCACAATGAAAAATGGATGACATGTTCATAATACTCTGAATAAGTGATTAACAGCATTTTTTTTCCAGCAAGGTTCAACACACTGAGGAGCAAAACGGACAGAACTGGAATTTGTATTCTGAAACCAAAACGGTAGAGTTCCAAAGATTTGCAGCAAAGGGTTGTATATTACAGCTCTTTCGTTCAGCAAACAAGGATCACAGGGTAAACCTATAAGAATATTTGAACCTACATACCTAGATGTTAATGAAATCTACAGGTATCTGGACATTTACAGTATAAATCAAAGTTAATACAAAGTATGTAATTGCCAAGAGATGATAACTTGTCTGTTTGGGGACAGAAGGAGATTAACTCATATACTTTAACACAAGAGTTAATGCCTTTCTGGCTCCACACATACAATGCATTCTACACCAAGATGTACATGTTACATAAGAAGTTTTAGGACAGCTTGGTCATGATGAATACAATGTAATCTACTCCTTAATCCACAGGTGAACTATTACAAATCAACCCTGCTTCAGATTTCAGGTACCATTTTCATGGGGGAAAAGGTGATGATTTTAAAGAAAAAAATTCAAGGATAAATCACTAGTACTTCTGTAATTGTCTTGAATAATATTGTATTAAATACACTAGTACTAGCACTCTGGAGATCCATTGTGGTTGATAGTACCAAGGAATTCAGATGGAAACATTTTTGAAGTTTTGCACCTCAACTCCAAAACATTTCCTTTTTTTTAATGTATAAGCCTCATACATGCTTTAGTTTCTTGTGACTAGACTGCTTATTCATAGCAGAGCCACAAAGAACATGCGGAGACAGAAGTGTTTTGTTTTTCTTAAACCTGAGGTAAATATCCTGTTCCCATACCAAACAGCAGTTTACTTCAACATATCTACCATTTCCCTTTTCAGTTTATCTATCTGAAGCATAAAATCATGCACTTGTTCAAAACATTAAATATTAAACTAAAGCTCCTTTTTTCCCCCTTCATAAATTGATAATAATTGAATTCAAACCTTTGAGGTTTAGACAATAGCATTCTCTTAGTACTTCTTTCCATTTTTGGCTCAATTTTGATAAATAATTTTGATCACTTTCTTTCAAAATAAACAAACTTTCAAAAAGTCATGAATTCATTTCAATAGTTTTTTTCTTAAATAGTTTCTGCTTTGTAAATATATTGAACAACTAATGCAATTATGATTCTTTAAGCATTAAGATTTTCCTTTTAATAAATCTTGAGTACTCTCATACGGGAATACACAAAGAATACTTTCTGTACACTTAAACTAAGAAGTAAGAGAAGCATCGACTTGAAAGAAAACATAAAAATAACCATCATATTATCAAAGATACATGTATCTACAGATGAACAGAAAATCTTGTTACAATTCATAAACCCAGCTTTTTCCAGATTATTCACTATCTTTTCTTCAAAAAACAAGGCAGCATTCTCAGGAACATTAAAGGATTCCGAAAGGACACTTGAAGAATAAAAAAAAACCCCAAAATATTCATCAATCTTTGTAGAAAAACAAAAAACAAGGAAGAGAGCTTGCTACCAGCAACAAATAATTCGTTTGACTTCAACTGTTTTGCTTTGGCTGTTCAAACTTTGGTTCTCACTGTTCAACATGACTGTTTAGAGATGCTACACTCCTAAACATAAAGTTTTACGTTACTTCTTGCACCGGACATTTATTTTTGGTTGCTCAAAAAGCTATCTGAGAGGCACAAAACGTACAGGTAGAGTGACTGGTTTTGTGGGTAAAATAAAGAGTAGCACTTTAAGACAGAAACATAAATCTTGAGCTTATTGGGAAGCTCCAATACAATTGGAATTAGTGTTCCATCAAGTAAATAGAACTAGTGCTATGGATATTCTAACCATGATAATTGATATTACTCATCTCGTTTCCTTGTGCAGTATATATAGGACCCTTTGATAGTATATATTGCAGTAATTGCATGTCAGATAATTTTTTTTTTTAAGAACACTGACCAAACAAAGATTGGTGGAGACTAGACTATTAAAAAAATACTATTTTTGACAATTCCTAACCCTAAATAGCCCTTTGTGAAGGATAATAGTAAAGTCTATGCGTTTAAGTATGTGTAATTGAGCAGCACCATCAGGAGAACTGATTTATCAATGGAATGTAATTTAATTTGACTGCAGAAAAAGAGAATATAGGAATCTTAATGTTATGCTGGTATACGGGGAAACTATCCTTTTCATATACAACCACTATGGTAACCCGACAATACACACTTCATGTGTAACATGAAAACACACACTTGTAGCACCATCTTCCTTCTCCTCAATCAAAATTGCAAGACATCATGGCATTTTTGCACAACAAACAGAAACTATCTCTCTCAAGATTTCAAAATTATTGAGTTTTGGTAAAAGAGAGGACTATTGGAACTCCCTATGGTCATTCAGATACGACTGGAAAGAAAAAATGTAACTGTGCAGTATCTAACTATTATTTCACACATTGAAGCTTATTGCAAAAGTGGAATTAAGTATCCTTTATGGCAAGTATCTGTAAAAAATAAAAAATGAAAGTAAAAATACAACTTTCTTTAAGACATACATTATTGTCAGGAAAGTCACTCAAAATCATACTAACAAAATGTAGAGCAGCATTTCCTATTATTCATCAAAGAAAATAAACAATTTGGCAAAAAAATGGATGTACGTTTTTAATGATTTTACTGCAGTCTAATTCTAACTCATTTCAGAATAATGTAATCTATCAAAATGGAGGGATTTCATTGTAAAGTAGAATACATAAAACCATCAATTCATTAGAAAAAAAATGTTAGAATGAAGATTGCTTGTCGACTAATTCAGCCACAGATAAGCAAAATTTTCAAAATATTTTCAATGTTTTCAATTGCTTAAAATTAATTGATATTTGTTTTCAATTAAACTGACAGTAAACGCTACAGGGATGTTTATTATCCCACCTCAAAATTGTACACAAGTGTATTTGTCTTACTTGTTTTGCACAGGAATTGCAAGATAGCTTGTTTAGAGTTGTGTAATTAAAAGAAAATGAATAGATAAATGGTAAAAAGCAACATTAGACATCAAGACTTCAAAGAACACATTTCTGAGAAATCTAATGTTTGGTGGCTTTCAACTTGTTTGACTTTTGATAAGTTAAGAAACTTCTGTTTTCCATTTCTAGGGATCTTCCCAACCTGAGCTTCTTAACACTTGGCAATAATTATAACAAATTCCTTTCACTTAAACACTCATCTGATGTCTGTACATCAGTAACAATAAACAATGGAAGACTTAAAACTTCATTGGTTCATCTTCTCCTCTCTTCGTAATATGTCACACCCAAAAAAATGTCAATCCACTTCTTTCTTTCCTCAAATAAACAGATCCATCATTTTACTTCAGTACATAAATGTACGCTTCTCACTTAAAAAGTGAAGTTTGATGCTAGGTGCAAAGTTTTGATGAAAAAGGTAAGGTAAATGTACACAGCTAGTAGCGATTGTTTCATTCGAACTGCTTCCTTTCATTCCTTCGAGGCTTCAAGCAAAATGGCTCCATCCGATGACAAACATACAGACCAGAGAAAAGTCTTCTCCCAGCAGCGAGATAAATCTCTATCCACATGACAGTTACAGCTATGTATTATCCATCACATGTCCAATACATGTCCTCTACAACTTCATCTTCTTAGGGTATTTCAGACAAATGTGAGAGATGGAGAGAAGAAAAAAAAAGAGGAACCTCCAAACTCTCTTCTTTGTCAAAAGTCCTGATACATCGATTGCAAAAATTTCACAGCGTGACTCGGCAGTTGTTTTCGCGATTTAAAAAAAAAAGGTTGACGAAAGCAATTAAGCGAGTTCACAATCACACTTCAAGACGGCATTGCCTTGCACACACGAACCCACAGGAATGACGGTTTTTGTGTCGATTCTGAGCGAAAAAGGAGAAGGGGCAAAACGGGGCTTCCTTGTCGATATCAAAATGGCACAAATGCTATAAAGCGCGTTTCATTTCCCCCTCCTTGATTTTCTCCCTTTCTTTCCATTATCTGTCTTTTCAATAAATGAAAAATGTCTGGCACTTTGGTTTAAACCGAACTTCCATCCCTGATGACTGAGGTACGGGCAGGAGCTGACTCTGAGATGGGCGATGACTTCCAGCTTTCAAAAAGTCGTCGGATGAACGATCTTCGATGTGGGTCATTCCTTCTAAGGCTCTGCAAAAGGAGAAGGAAAGGAAGAAGATTGCAATTAATTATCAATTTCAATATCTGAATTAAAGAATCAGATTATCCTTTGATAGCCCTGCTAGCCTGTTCATTTCTACTTTCAACCTTCCTTACATTAGTAACATATCCTTTGATAGTGATATGAAGTGATTAAAGGGTCAATGATTCAAATGGATGACACTATTTTTATGATAGCATATACATACAAGAATCAAACAGTTCTCTGTTTGAGGATTTACCGATCAGCCGATTTTGATAAATGCTCGAACAGACAGTACAGGGTTGCCGTAGAAACACACAAAGCCATGATACAAACAGAACCCAGTTTTCAGATACAACCTTGATACTTTTCAACCATGCTTTTGCACATTCTATTTTTTGTTCTATTCAAACTCCCTTTTCAGACTTAGAATATTCATTTCATGGGCAAGGTATTTCATTACAAATATACTCCACAATAACTATACAGATCTAACCTTTGTGTTCATGGGCATTAAATTTTACACAATACATTTCAAATAAAAGACATTCAATGAACCAAGACAGTTTTGAGTCTGAATACATTTTTTCTTCTTTCAAAACACAAGTTTGTGTCCCATCAGTTCAAGCATGGAAACCTTGTCTGCTTTATTTGCGGAGTTAAAATATTCAGTTTCACCCCCTGTTCTGGTTTCAAACAATATTCATAAAGAGACTATAACTGTCTCATTGCATGCAATTTTTTCTTTTAGCATGGCACGTTTACGTGACTGTTCAATCAAGCTAATTTCAAGGGTGGAGAATAGAAATACATGTACAGGTATATAACGGATCTTTTATCTTCCCCATAAAAAAAAAAATGCAAGGACAAAGAAATGATCTCCTTTCAAATCATCATACATTTCTTAATAAAACTTGATATGAACCTTTGAAGTAATCATCAGCCTAACATATTTATAACCAGCACAACTGATAAAAAAAAAAGGACTATGAACCATATCATTTCCTTTCTGAATCTGACCGAGTCAAATACTGTTTGATTGACATTTGATACTAGTTGTTTATTCAGAGCTTTGTTTTGCATCACGCAGAGTGTAGATACCGATCAATCTTTTGTTTGCTCTACTCTTATTGCAGTAGCTGTGAAATACTTTCATGTACATGTACATATACCCTAGTTTTACAGGAAGGGAAACATGAAAAAAACACAAAATATAATAGCTTCCTTTCATGCACACATTACATACCCTATAAAAGAACCAAAAAAAGAGGATGTGCTATTTATCTCAATGCTCAGAAATACATTCACTGACAAAACAGAAGTGATTAAGGTGCTGAATGTATTTGGTCTCATGTTGGTTGGGAATAAAAAGTGAATAATATTATTGTGTTGTTTACATATAGTATGATGGTCTCATGTTCTTGCTCTTTTTCTTTCAAAATCTCTCTCACGGTCCTTGCTATATTGCATACTACAATTAAATATCCTTCTTAAACTATCAGATTAAAATGTGAATCTATGATACAAAAACAAACATGATTAAAACTTACCCTTTGGCCTTCGAACAACGCTACAAACTCATCTCCTATCCGTCTTAATTCTCGGCCAGTAGCAATCTCTGGGGCAACGGGTCTCGCTGGGGCCGAGTTGGCTCTACTCCGACGGATTGCTACTACGTCTGGTAGGGGCTCTGCAGCATTGTCCCCTGCTGGTTCATTTGGAGGGACCGTCTCCGGTACGGCACTACCCTCGGAGAAGAAGCGGGTTCTTCGGGATTCTGAAAGACACAAATGGAATACAACGGTCAAATATGCATGTAGGCCTGCCCTACGGTTATGGTATAAGGTATACATACTTTACATATACATGTATATAAATCCAGTTGAAACCAACACAATCCTTTGTAGCATATACTGGTAGTAAAGCAGTGTATATAAACACAGGATCCCTTTACCATGGCACCACTGGTGGAAAAGGATTAGCATTAAATACAACACTCGGTCCCTTTCTTTTCTCAAAATATAAACAACGAGAGACAAAGAGGAATAAATCCAGTGCTCCAGTATAAACAGAGTATAACCTTTAATATAGACCACACAATAACTAGATATCTCAATGTTATTGCTAACAGAACACACATACTTCCTGACGTAGCCATGATATCTGATCTACCATCCACTGATATACAGGCACAGATAGGTGGTCTCAACTTCATAGTGCAACGCAACAAAATCTATTACCTTATCCAAGTACAATCATATAGCAAACTGACTATTCTATGCTCTACCAAGTAGCTTTTCACTGCCCACTCAATTGCGAGTCTATTGTTCACACACCCACACCCTTTCGACCGACCACACCGGTGACTTATGACTAATCATGGAAACAGAAATAGCCCCATTACACGGAGGCCCTGTGAGTGTACAGAGGATTGAACGTGGCCAGTGCACCTTGTAACTCTGCACCCATTGTTTGGTAATGATGACTTGGATCCAGTGGCATTACCACCACTGGGGTCCCCCTTCCTGGTTCAGAAAGTCTCCAAGTCTCTGTCCTACTATGACGAGTTCAACAACTCTCTCTTATTGTCTTTGGTTAGGTATCCACAAGAGGTCTCAGGGATGATGATGAGGCATTTCTCCTTAAAACATCTCCAAAGAAGTTTCATTTCTTGTGCAGGCAGGAGGTTGTGGTCTGTGTTTGCACCGCAAGTGTCATTGACTGGAAGATGCAAATGTGCGGGTCGCTATACGAGCGGATACTAGTCTTCTCACTGCCACTGTTCTACGTCCAACTGACGTGACTCACAGTGAGCTGGTCCTCTAGTATTGTTTTGGTCCTGGAGTCATAACAAAGAGGACCTTGGGTCTTTCTGTCACTACCCTGGGACCAGGGGAATCCCGATGATGCAACTAGACAGTTCTATCCCAAAACACAAAAGTAGGCAGCCCCAACCCCCTGTTACACAGATTTGTAATGGGGAGTTGAGATGCCTGTCCAAACCTGCCCCAATTTTCTTGCACAAAGGCTGTGCAATAATTGTTCAAACATTGAGAATTGAGGAGAGAGAGAGAGAGAGAGAGAGAGAGAAAGACAGTTCACAATAGGATAAGAGAAGCAAAACACATTGATTTTAGCATTATCATGCTAATAAGCTCAACTCATTACAATGGATTTTTTCTTCTTCTCTCCATTGCCACTCTAATAAACAAAGCACATTTAATCAACCTTTCTATATTATACTACATGTATAATTTATCTTCACTTCTTGCTTGTTCCTCTCTTCCTATTGGCCAATACTTTTCATGTACCTTCATGCACTTCCTTGCACTGTGTTTACGTGGGTTGCGTACTCTTGCCTGTCAATCAATAACAATGATGTAGTCTTTGTACTATTCACTTATTTGTCCCTCTTCTTTGTTGTTTATTTTTTTTAACAAGTTTATTATGCTGCCATAAAGAAAATAAATTGAAACAGGTGGTAGTCACATATAAGAGTCATTGTAACAGTCTATTTATATGTCTCTACGTGCCTCAACTTTCATCAAATTTGGATAAAAATATACAAAAATCGCTTCTCCCTCTTCTTGGGGTCTGATTTGATAGACTATCCATGCCATTGTGGATAGTGTAGGAGACAATGCAAAGAGGATAAAGTCGTTGTGTATGTTTATAACTGGATGATTGGTTGGAGCTATCATGCTCTGGCTGGCTGGTTGACTCATTAGCATACAATGATGCAGGGAGGTAGATGGGGCGTGGCCCAAACCCCAGCCGGCTCAGAGGAAGGCCATGGGTGCCGCTGCCACCAAACTATACTGGTCAACTGTGACCCGCTTCTGGAGGATAAAAACATCCTCTCCTCTACTTCTTCACCTCTCCTTCCCTCTTTCTTTCTTTCTCTCTCTCCCTGTCATTCTTTCCCCACTATCTTATCCTTTCACTCTCTCCCACTCCACTTTATTTCTTCTATTCCCTCCTTCCCTCATACTTTCCCTCTCGATTTGTTGATCAATTCATCCCCCTTTCTTGAAAAGTCACTTAGACTCCATTTCTCTTTCCTGTTATATGCAAATGTTTCTTTGATCTACCACATTGGCACTTTTCGTCCCTCTCCAAACCCTACTATTCATCTATTTGTGTTTTCAGATCTTCTTTGGATGATTATTAAATCTTTTTTTATTGCATGCTCATCAAGTATGGTCCGCTGGGTTAATAGTGCCATTGTGGGCAATTATATGCCAGTAGCATGAAAAGAATCTTCTCAATTCTAGCCCCCACTTTGAACTGAATGCATTCAATAGCAGGATTAAGATGTGATATCAATCCTTTGCCCCTTATATATCAACATTGTCCCATTCAATCTTGATAGTGTACCTATCATATGGTGAGAATCATAGCCGCAGGCAAAATTGGATTCAATGAACACTAACAGGTATTTACCCTATTTCCACATCAGATGATTACAAAATCTCCTTATAAAGCGTTCTATAATAGCATCACATCACATTTTGGTATCCCCAGAACATATATTTCCAAATATGGTTTTCAGTGCTGGTGTAATGGCCTTAATATTCACCTGGATATTGCGCAACATATGAGCTTTTAGGACCCTGGGCATGCAGACTGACCGACCTTCAGTAAAGAGACTTCAACCAGATTTTGAGGTTACATTATGATAGGATATCATATCATGCAGAGCTGGGAATCTATTTTTACTCTCAGCCTCTCAGATCACGTCACATGGCCGATCATATGAACATGTCCAGATACTTGACACAGCTGATGTTGCCAAATACTGAATACGTGAATATCAACTTATCATATCTGTTGTTTTTGCGGTTGCATACTGTTTAAGCACTTCTGTTTAAAGCATGTGTATGAGGAATTAACTGTATGCAAATCATAAAAGAGAGATATCTGTGGCATACTCTTTAGTTAATTCATTTTTTAAATTAAAAAAAAAAAAAATGTGTTAGTTATTTCATTTTTTTAATGGGATCCTTCTTGATAGCGAAAAATATTTAGACCTACAGTTTGACAATGAATTTAGAGATTGACAGTTTAATGCAGCCTGCAAGAAATTAATAACGTCAGATCACTGTTGCAATGAAAATATTGACATCATTATTCAAGGTGATAATAAATATAAAATAACTTCCTGCAGTGTGTACCTGTAACTTTATGCGTTATGTGTACCTGTAAAACTGAGAAGCACCGGTACAAAGATGATATTTATTATCAATTCAACCAAATAACCTTGATGAAATGGTTTTGTTTATTTTAGAAGAGATAATTCACCTCCAACAGCAAAATTCATGAAGGTTTAGATTATCGCTTAGTTTTTCTTTAGTAATTTGGACTAAGATCTCCTCAAAATCAATACCTGGCTGTTCAAGGTAACTAACTGGAGCCTGCCATACAACAATACCCATACAAGATACAGACTTCTTCACAACACCATCGATGTATAAACATGACATAATGAGTATCGGCAAGCCATAGAGGGCTCTTAAAAAGCACCGAGTTGATCAATAATAAACAATGGTTCCCCTGCACTGTGACTGAGTGTCCCCAAAACACGAGTCACAACTTCATGTACTATTGATTACTTAGTCTGTCATAAAGCCCATTATGTCCAGTCTTGGAATTTCAAAAGGACTTTGATTGTGGGGTGAGTCCCGCTTCGCATTGCTCGCAAAGGCGTTGCCACATACCCAAATTTGTCAGGGGCCAAACATTCCTTGTTCTGTTTTGAAAACACAAAATAAATCACTACAGCCAATAGCATTTTTTGTTGATCTACTTCAGTAGAAATATTGATTTTCCATAATATGATGCATTCCAGTCACTGCTGTCATGGCTTATCTGCATATTTCAACGATTAATTCCTTACTCATAATAAATGTCTACTAATGCACGGAATTCCTCAAACCTGACTGTCTATTTGCAATGACAGTCCAACAGTGACTGGGTTTGTTTACATATGACGTAATGTGTATTTCAGAATATGGTGTTATTGGTGTATGTACATTGCGGTAATTAATGAAAGAGGAAATATGATTTTCCCTTTCTTGGCATGCAACCAGTAAGATTCACACAAACTCATCTGTGCCGCTGTGCCTCACCACAAGTTTGGTCTGATTAAATAATAACTGGTCATCATTAAAAGATGATTGATCAATCATCGCATTGCTTGGCAATGTGTCAGCACATAATCCAATCATGACCACATTCTTAATTGCCCAAATTTTAAGTAGCAATAACCATATAGGAAGAAATCTATACCCTTCTAAATTTGGCAATTACATAAATGAAATAAAAACAGTTTATCTAAGCAAAGAAATTTAGAAAATAGAAAAAAAATAAAGAAATTAATAGTTACCCTTGGCTTTGAGCCAAAGTGTAATCTACTCTCAGATTTAATAAGGTAGCTGTAAATAGACTCTTTAGCCTCATTACTCTTGGGTAACCATCTTTTGGGTGTTTAAAAAAGAAGAAACCTTGACCTTCCTCAAAAGTCAAACTGACCCTATTTGTGCTGTCTAATTCTATCACTAAAAAATGAGGGTTATTGAAATAGACAAAGTTGACTCTGGAAAAGGAACAGCAATTTCCATATGATTGAAATGAACCTGAGCAATGAGTCCAAAAGATACACCAGATCTCTTTGCCTTTTGGTGCTATTTTCATAAATGCTGCACTTCTGTCGAAAACTAATTCTCTTACTCAGAGAGAGGTAGGGCTAAATTGATATGGTCAGTCTAATTTGACTCTTAACAAGTCAAGCAGATGAACCTCCATCATTACATATTGATAAAGACTAAAGAGCTTGTAAAACAGTCTGGCTCATCTGAGCCATTAGATTTAATAATCAAGTCCCAATATATTCCATGACTCCAGACCATCAGTTCCTTCAAAAAGTACATTGACATTTGAAATCCGACCTGATTCTGTTTAATTATACTGCATGGTGTCATGTTTATGAAAGTGATAGATACAGAATCAGAGACTTACTGAATGGGGATGTTAGCAATTGAAAGAAAGTCTTCTTTTTTTTTGGGGGGGGGGCATATTAGATTTCTGGAGAAAGAGACAGAGATTTNGACAGATGTTTAAATGGGGCACAGACTAACACCAAGAAACAAAAAAAAACAAAAAAAGGAAAGAGAGAGAGAGAAAGAGAGAGAGAGGGGGGGGGGGGAGACAGATAGAGTGAGATAGAAAGAAGAGAGAAGGGGAGCAATCAAGTAAGTAACTCCCATCCCCCCTCCCAAAGAAGAAGCCTGTTTTCATCAGCTGGAGATGCGATCACCCTCCGAGATTAAATTATTCATTCCAAAGGATGCAGCCTCCATAGCCTTAAACAGGTCCCCTGAGGACTAATGGATCTCTGTTACTCTTTGCCAATTTGATACTTTACAATTTGATTAGCCAGAGGAGCGATTTGCGTGACAAACGGTACTTACGAGCAGAGGCAATATAGCTCAAATCTATCCATCCATCCATCTCTTGCTTCCAGGTTCAAATTCACCCACACAAACAATTAACCTTTTTTGAAACAATTTCAATCTCCTTTCTGCCGTCATTTGATTCCAATTTTACCACTGTATCCTCAAAGTAGACTGATAAGCTCATTGCACAAGAACATGAATACCAACAAGCGACGACACATTTGGCCGCAAAGAAAATATTCTTCAAATCACAAGACGTTCTCAAGAACTGAACGAGACAAATCAATTGTTTAATTGTAACTGGTCATCAAAAACTTTGAAAACTTCTTAAACCTAAGAAAAAACACCTTCTGTTAACTTCAGCATGTATCAGCAGATGCATGCATTCCTACAACTGACTACCGGTACCAGTAATTGTGAAGTGAAAATGAGATCACGTTTTCTGACCTCTAGAGCTAATGGTAATGTTCGCTTAAGTGGTGGTGATTATGACACATTACAAAACACAGAACAATCAGACTGAAACTTAAAACTGCAATAATGTTCACATTCAAACACGTGGAAGCAGCTTTTGCTTGCAAAATGACCTTAGTATTAGATGACTTGTCTGTATAAAGAGAAAACTTACTTCACAATAAAATAACTACCTTATATACCAGCTAAGATTTACACGACCTACCTCTCACTCCCCCTTGAAAAAGCAAAATACATGTATACTACAACTGAAGATCGTTTTGTTTGCAGAAATCTTTGAAGCTTAAATATAAAAAGCCCAATTGGCCTTGAATCAATTGTTTGGTCATTAGCTGTGTGCACCCCTTGACCCAAGATCTCTCCACTTCTATATTAATCTTTATATCTGTTTCAAGCACGCCTTGATTGTGTTTATTATTTAAACTTTGAAGTGAGTTTTTGAATGTCTCCAAAATGGATTGAATAACCTGTTTTGATCAAATGCATGGGAAATATGAATAGACGGATACTCAAAACTCACCTTCACAGTACCGTTGTCTCCTGATCCTCAATAGTTCCTGAGGAGAGAGCGTTGAGTCCTGATCACTGGGTGAGTCAAACAGTCGTAAACTGATCGACGTCTCCAGCAGGACTGGAGAAAGGGGCGGAGTCTGGGTTGAGGTACTCTGGAAGAACCGCGGTGCCGACCCGTACCCCGACGAGAGTGGGGAAGTTTCTTCCGGCGAGGAAAAGCGGTACAGGTAGTTGAAGGAGCTGCTACGGGTCGGGGTCCCTATGAAGCTCCCTGAAGAACCTATCGGACTGAGGCGTGGGATAGGGATTGGCGGGGAGGTTCCCGTCATTATGGGCGTCTCTGGTCTCGAGGTCGATATGTCCGATGGCATGTTCTCAGTGAAGGCATCCAGCTCCTCCTCGAGTTCCTCATCAACACCACTCTCATCTTTTGATGCAAGTTTCATTTTCATGCTCGTTTGGTCCATCTGCATGTTACCCGGTTGAACAACGCGGGCAGAGGGCGCCCCAGGGCCGTTGCACACATCAACGATCAGCTTCCTGCACGACTGATCGCCACTGCTACTAATACTACACACCGACACCTCCACGCTGTTGATTCCACGCAGTGGGGTGCTTACATGTATTTCAAGTTCACTCATAATACAGCAACAGATCTCTGCCAAGGACAATAAAAAAAGAAAGGAAAATGTTAAAATGTTGATTCTTTTGCTTCAAAGAGGTTTGCCATAAGTTTAAACTAAGTTCATTGTTTACAATCCTTCACATCATAAATCTTTGAGGCTTAACCACGACATAAACAAATATCCTCTGTTTGCATCTTGCTCTTTCAAGCACACTAACAACAGAAAGAACTTGTCTTTGAGGTCACTCACTGTGCTCCTCGATTGGTGCAAAAGCTCCATGCAAGGGATTTTACATGCGAAGAAGAGACAAAGTTTAATCCTTCAAAACAAATTCATCGTATACATGTAATCACAATCAGGAGGTCTTCTTTCAGATAGATGCCTTGAGATCAGATATCACTAAGTACTATCACACTGAAACAGGGCCATAGAGCATGAAGTTGCCAGTGCACACCAAAATCTAAAACCACTCAGAATATGATGACATAATAATAAGAGTTGCACAATCCTTCAATTTTTCAGCTCGCTGTAGGAAGGATTCAGGTCCTTCCAATTTCCAACTCAATCTCTTGCTACCATTGAGCTTCACATTTAATGTAATCGATCTGCACCTCATACCACCTATGACGTAAATGGTATACTCCATCACTATTATTTTCTTTCTTTCTGGCCCAGCCTTGAAATTCATGTCTGGACTTGTCCATGTTGGGCACGAGCCACCATTGTTCGGAGAGTGTGACTACCAGATCATGAACTTAAAGGTAAAGGGCATGGTGTCTTTTTAAACAATTAGCTTGCTCAGGAGTATTCTATTTACATAACACAGCTGCACAGTTTATTTATTTCTGTCCCTTTTACTGACATTGAAATGAGTTCATGACGTGGGTTACAATAGACACAAAATCAATCAGTGTGAAGCGTTGTATCTATAAACTTCCACGTATGTATTGCAGCTAAGCCTATACTTATAGAGGAAAAGAACCATTCTCTCATTCAATTCCACAAACGTTCCTTTTTAGTGTGGAGTTATTATCATTTTAAACAACTCTTACAACATCTTTAATTTGCCATCCGACACAGATAATATGCAGATCTTCGCTTTAATACACAATCATCACAATACACGCTTTATAATCAGCAGATTGCCCCTTTAAGACCCTGGAAACTGTCAACGGATAAATCCTGAAATATATTATCAAGTGGTCCTCCAATGCCCAGTTTATGCCATGAAAACATAAATTGCAAAGTGATTGGAAAGAAACCGATTGTCCATCCCTGGCACCTACTTCCTTCGCGTGCTTCCCTCCTTGAACCCAACCCGGTTGGCAACCTGCCAAAAATCTTTTGTAGTTTCGAGGAGATTCATCACAAAAGTTTGGTCAGGTGGATATACGCTTCATCCACCATCTCTATGTACTTGGCAGCAACTTTTCCGGGAGATGGAAGAGTTATGAAAAAGCCAGTAACAAAAAGTATAACTGTGCCAAGAGTTTTATTTGCACATGGCGTAAAAAAAGTTACTTCATGACCTTATACATGTATGTGCTTTTTCTCCAAGGCTCATTTCAAAACATATGGCGTCACCTGAATGATGAAATAATCATATTTGCTACACTTACATCGTTTATGAACTTTGCATTCATGATATATGAATTGCAGGGCCCTCAGGCGGAATATTAA
>BEXV01000022.1:442881-454232 GCA_003118195.1 Hemicentrotus pulcherrimus | reverse complement strand
CCCACTTTGGTAAAACCCAGTCTGAACAGAAAGTGGAATAGGCTTAACCCCGTACTATAGGTGGGGCTAAGACCCCCCTTAACCCCACCTATAGTAAGGGGTTAAGCAAAATATTGCCAGTGTGAAAAGCATATTAATGTTACACCCCATTGTGATTTCATGCAGGGGTGAAGCAAGGGTCATGTTTGTAACAGGGCAATAGGTGCTAACACATGTCATCAGCTGAAAAATATTAATTCAATACCTTGGAATTGCCTTTCCAGCTGTTGGTATCAATCAAACTTGCTATTTTCTGTGTTAAAGGTACTATGTCCCTTTTGCAGCCAACCTCAAATGCTGTAGAACTTTGCAGGAATTATGAATATGTCATGTTTGTCCTATCTGTGAAATTCAAACGTTAGCAGTGTCCTCATATTCAAATTATGCAAGGAAACCCGTTTATTTGCTAGACTTCACTGTCAGACACTATTGAGTGACTGACCGGATTTGTTTCTTCTTTGGTAATAACATACATGAAAAGAGTTGTAAAGGGTACATGAGCACTTGTCTACATCAATAACCCACTTCTTGTGATGGCCAAAATTAAACTGATTGAATATTTGCGCAGCATAAAACGTATGACCATTCGGTACAATTGTCTGAAAATCAAGACTATTACTTTTGGGCTCTGTAGCCTTAAAGTCGATTTGACAATAGTCGTTATTTTCCCACTTGAAGACATTTCAAGCCCCACCTTTTTTTAGGGAAGTTCTAAATTAGTATTATTAAAGAGTAATTATGGAGATATGAGTAATGAGAGACAAGGTGGTGAAAAAGCATGTAACTTCTCAAAGTTCAAATTCTATGAATATATTGTAGATGGCATTTTTTCTATTACAGTTGTATCTGATAGGTATTCAGCACAATAACAGAGTTGGTGTTGGTTGTGTTTTATGGCAATCAGTCAATTTTGACTAGCATTATCACTAGCAAATTTTAAAACAATTTATTTTAATCGTATGTAATTATACAACTGACTTCTTTCTTGTTATCAAATACAGAACTCAACTCTACCTTAAACCCAAATTCAATATCAAAATTTTTTGAAATGTTAATGCTACACAAAAATCCCATACCGGTAATGATCATAGCAACAGCAGTCTAATACTAGTATTCTTCTTGAAACCCAATTCCTATGATCTACAGGTTATCACAACATTTGAAAATGGAAGCTCCTGTTCTTCAAACTCCGATTTCAATGTCCTTTCAAATGATGTTCATGCAATTACAATGAACAATATTTTGAACTTAAAACATTAGAAGATGAACTGTATGGTGTTTATAGCACCTGCACATAAAATAACCATAACTACTAAGTAATCAATATTGTTACATCAGTTTTAGAAACGAAAGGGGAGAAATGGAAAGAGAAAGAGAGGGAGAAAGAGGAGGAGGAGGGAGAGAGAGAGAGAGAGAGAGAGGAAGAAAAGGTAAAGTGGAGGAATCGAATGAGAGTGTAGAGGTATTCAATTTGTTAATTTCAAAATCTGCTGGTACTTTTCAACATGCAATTAAAGCTCTGATTATTATGTGTCAATAATGTGCCCACACAAATAATAAGATATATTCAATCCCCTTTTGATTAAAAAAAATGTGTAGACTGCAAATCGTTCATCTACTTTGATATTTTATTTATATCTTTTATCAATTTTGTAGGGGAGTATCTTGGACATGTTCCAAAACGTATTCATGAATTGGTACCTAATACAAACCCTCACTATTCTACTGTCATCTTCACAATTAAACCTCATGTCTACTTCGGTGTTAACTCTTTCTTATGGTCATCGCTCTTTTTGCAAAATTTCTGCTGAACTTGGAAACAAACTACCTTTTCATGTCAAAAACTGTAAGACTGTCAACCATTTCAAAACTTATCTTATGGTAAGACACATTTATTCAAAATTGCTTTTGATGATTAACTTACTCTGTTCACATTGATGTATTTTTGATATTTCCTATGTATTGTAATTTGTAGACTTATTTGCAAAATTTTGTTTCATATATAATTGTTTGTCATTGTATTTTGTTTGATAAAGTACTTAGAGACTTTGTTGGAAAGCGCTTTATAAGCAGTGTTTAATCATTATTATTAACCAGGCATGTTTATTACAGGCACCTTAGGTTCACTGTCCTGAAGTGTTTTCATTTCTTCCTTCTCTAGTTACTATTTACGGTTCTCTGTCATTGTTACTGTCATCGTTACTGTCCTCACTTACCCTCATACATTCCCTTCCCGTCTGTAGGCATATTCACCTCATTAAACCTCATTACACATTCACTACCCTTCTCCTAACAGTTTATCTGTACATTCCTTTCTTTAGTACTACTTTGTGATTCAAATATTTTTTCTATCTAACATGTGCAAAACCTTCTTTATCACATTGGTGATCAATGTACCAAAGAGATGAAACCAGGAATTCAAAGATTAAATTTACATCAATTTCTCACAATACAGCAATGTGACCTAGTTGGGGAAATCCAGTTGGTGATGAATGAATTCACTCCTCCTTTGAATCCATTCAGTCACCTACATTCATTAACCCTCAAGTATACTTCTATATTTCATGTCTAGCCTACAGCCTGCGATCCCTCTTCCTCTGCACACTACAATTTTTCACAACATCAGTAGGTTATTAGGGTATTTCTTGAAGTATTTCTGTTTCCAGTGAGGGAAGTTTTTACTTTTCATCATAAATTCTGTACAAGAAAACTAACAATCGCACTTCAAATATATACAAAATTTATGTATTTTCCCTGAGCTATGTAACCTTCACTTGCTTATTTTTTGGGCCCGAATCTTTACTGCTTCAATAATTTTTTCCTTTTCACAATTAATTTTTTTTTTTAAAGTAACGCTTTTAACAACAAAGGGCATTTTATTCTAATTGTTGAAAAGCATGTGTATCAATATCTATGCAACATCTTCGTCTACACTTAAACAGTTACCTGGAAGGAGAAAACCTGATCACTGAGTTGGTAATCATCAACTTGTATGCACCCTAATTTGTGACCTATATTCTCCCAATTTGCCCAAGTGTACTTTTTATGACCAGAGGCAGACCTCAGGGTGTCTGACTCTCCCTTTGCGCTCCCTTCTAACATCATTTCATATCTAGAAGGGTGCACATCCCATTAGATTAACCTTGAATTCCCACAAAAATATTGTCAGCTCCTGGGAAAAAAGTCGGGACACTACAAAGCCATTCACCAATGAGGAAATGTCAATTAGCATCACAATCTATTACATTTTGAATTAAATTGATAACAGAGGGAAATGAAGGTTACTTAAGGTAGGCTGTGAACTGTTTTATCATCAAAAAACAAATCATTCTCCGTATAAACCTCCATGCAAGGACTGTATTGTTAGATTCTCAATTGATTAGCTCCCATCACCGCCTCACTATTAATCTGATTAGAAGAGAAACTTAATTGAGATGGAAGTAAGCAAAGGACCAACCACTGTTTGCACTTTTACGATTGTAATAATTGCAAATCCCTAGAAAGTTCATGAATTTTAATAGACAAGAAATGCAGCCGTCTTCATAAAACATATTTTATTGCAAGGAATAAGAAAGAAAGAAAAAAATGAAATTCTAACATGATTATGCCTAATGGAAGAATTTCATTTAGATATCATTGTCATTAACACAATTTCTTGTTATTGCAGTTCATTTGTGAACTCACTGTGGAATTGGACATCGAATTGCTTGCACACTGTAAGGTCCCATTCCATGCCATCAATTAAAAAATTAGATTGGCAAATATGACATAAGAAAGAAAAAATTGGGAAAAAATATGACATAGCTACAAAAAGTTTAGAAGATCGACCAACACATACCCAATATGCTGTACTCCATTGCTTCACATCAACTGCTCTACATATGGATGAAATATGAGGCACTATAATTCCTAATTCAACAGATTGCAGTATAAGTCACTTTGACATTCACAACTCATCTCATGGCATGTCTAATCAGAATCGC
This sequence comes from Hemicentrotus pulcherrimus, assembly GCA_003118195.1. Lineage (NCBI taxonomy): Eukaryota > Metazoa > Echinodermata > Echinoidea > Camarodonta > Strongylocentrotidae > Hemicentrotus > Hemicentrotus pulcherrimus. The sequence goes on along the minus strand of BEXV01000022.1, from coordinate 450,210 downwards.
ATTCATCCTGAACAAGTGCTGACAGGGGAAAAAGACCATTCAAACCTAGCTTCCATAGTGATAGGTCAGAGTTCATTCTATTACAAAAGAAAGCATCCCGCCTTCAGGCACGGATGTTTTGCGACCATGATCACATCAATGTGACGATGGCATCAAACTGATGGCATCGTGTACAATCTGGAGTAAACGAATCCCCATCTCATAGCTATCCCTCGTACATAATAAACTGGGCTGTGATATGTACAAGATGCAGTCTGCGTCACAAGCAGCCTTAGTCACATTCATGCACGGAGCGGCAATACCTACTCACTTATCCTACGAGCACGGCACATGATTTGTGTGCGTCGTGACGATTCGTCAAGCTTGGCTTGCTGTGTGTGCACGGCCGAGATGCATGCCAATACCGGTGATTGGGTGATGCGTCAACGAACCACCAGGCACGACAAGGAGTATCATTCAACTAGCATAGAATGGATGAGTACCTCTTTGATGCGCAATGAAACTGAGGGGGCGATTGTTTGCTTTGATAATGCCGAGGATGTTAAAGGGCATAGGTGTTCGTTAAGAAAATGTGAAAGTGAAGGCAAAAATTGAAAAATTTGAAGAAAATACCCTACTACACAAACAACTACCGGTACATATTTAACAGAGTGTAGGACAATACAAGGCAAAAAGAAGAGAATATTGATCAAATAGGTAATAGGGTTAAAAATTGTATAGGCAAAGACATTTTTTGAACAGGATAACCATATATTATTTGGCAAATTTACAAACATGTTCTAGAAATAATTGGGGCAAGAGAAAAAAAAAAGAGTACATACACTATCTTTCTAATCCTTTCGAAAGAATCAAAGCCAATGATGTAAATTTCTATTTTTAGAAATGACGTAATAAACTATATATAGATTCAAGAAAAATGAACACGGCATGAATCACACTCAATGATCATGAATAAAAATTTATGATACCCCCCCCCCCAAAAAAAAAGAAAAGAAAAAAGAAAGAGAGGTTCCTGCAAATGCTAAATGTAGTAGCTGACAAAAGTTCATTTATGCTTTTCAATGGTCAAAGCATTCTCTTTGAAGAAAAAAAAGTCCTTACCAGTCATCTCAGTCTAAAAAGCACAATTTGAGATAAAGCATAGTCAAAAGGTCTAAATGGTTGGTCATGAACCCTAAGGCTCATTCAGATATGACCGGGCAAAACCACAGCGGTATTTTTTTATGATGACACAAAGTGTGATACTTTTCTAATTTCTGCATCTTATGACACAGAGCTCAGTACATGCACGCAGTTGCTTTTTATTTACACGTTTAAAAAATGCGGCCGCAAAACCATGCCATATCTGAACAGGCCTTAGGAATGGATATTTTCTTATGAATAATATATCAAAGAACATCTACAAGACAAGTGTACACTGTAGTCTATAGATATAAAACTACATTCCATTGAAAGCACTAAATACACATATTTTTGAAAGACTTGTTTTACATCTTCTTTAGATGACACGTAATGGATGTCTACCTATTGTTCGGCAACAGAAAATGAACACGTTCTAAAGTAGGGGCCAAATATATATACTATATAAATTGTTTCCTTTTTCCATTACTTATGACTTTTTCTGTTGAAATATGACTAGCAAATCACAAGATGGATTTGAAGATCTCACAATAAACCTTGAGATCAATACAAACATACTTTTAGCACGTGTACACATGAATCAACCCAATTCTTAATTTTTAATTCCTTGTTTCTTGTTAACTATAAAAGACATTCATATTCATTTACTTACAGTACATGATGTACAAATGTACATGCATGGGAGTTTTCCAAAGACATTTGTTTTACTCAAAAGACATACATGTACATGTACTTGTAGGCACCAACTCTTGATTTTACATCACTCAAAAAACTGCCTGCATAATAAAAAATAATTAGGCAAAACTTACAAGAGGCATTCATTGCATACTTCAAGCTTCCTGGAATTTTCTTCATCCTCACCATCATCCCAAATTTCATTTTTATCACAATAAACAATAATAATGCAGTACAAAGCATACTCCTTGGGTTTTTCTTCGCTTTTTGAAGTGGCTTGTAGCCAATTCCTTTTCCCCCCCCCCCCCCTCCCTACTCAGATCATTCAAAATGTATTCTTGAGAGGATTGTACTGGTCAAAATGTCAAATATATTAAGACAATAAGCACTTTTTGCTGCATCTACATTATACAAGAGGGTGAAACAGAGGATTCCATGATGATATTTACCTGAACACAGTAGAAAATCTCTTACTCGAATCAATTTTTAAGGTGTTTTTTTTTATAGCTTTTGCTGATTTGCCTGATTGTTAACACATTTTTGCATCAACTTTACTCAACAAACTGTTACTCAACAATGAACTTGATTCTTAACACTAATTCAAACCCTCCCTCCATTTTGAAAAATTAACCCCCACCTGTTAAGCAATAGATTATTCCATTAATATGAAAACTTATTAACGTTTTCCTCGTAATGCTTATCACACGCTAACCACTGCAGTACCTTTAACCTACTTTGGTTTTGAAATACATGAGCCTTATTGAGCCATATTGCTCTACATCTCGCGTTTTCTTATCGAAAATTCTATGATTTGATCAGCCAAATGACAGCTTACTGCCGAAGATTCTGAATAAATAATGAGATATTTTTCGCTCTCTTTTTGCAATTCATCCTGTGCAGATGAGACTGCGAGCTTTCCAAAACAAGGACGGGTTCATACAGAGTTCAGCTCTGTGTGTGTGTGTGTGTGTCATTATGCGAGGCAGGAGCTAGTGCTCTCCGTCGCCAAACGCTGCACAGTGTTGCGAGCGCCACGGTACATTGACAAAGAGCACACCAATACATTCATGGGCCATCATTGTCAAATACAATATCATGACTGAATGTTCACATTACTATGCCAACGTTCTGCATCTCATTATGGCACTCAGCTGTTTGATACCTGATTCGCTCTCTTCAATAGCCGAGGGACGGGCTGCTAAATAGGTTGCTTTCCCTTTTTCATAGGCAATGCTTCGCATCGAGGACGCTATATATAGGGGACGTTACCGTGGATTTTACAGTTGTAGGAAACCCGAGTTGAGTTTCTATTCTTTTGCCACAAACAAGTGAGTACATGTTTGAGACATTTATTGTGTCTTCATGTTGATATTAGCTTGATAAAATGCAACAATCTTCTACTCTTTTCAATGATCTGTCAAGATTTCTATTTCTAGATTTTACAATTTACACAGGATCCTTTAAAAAGGTACTATTTAGAGGGTGACTTGTGAAAAAGGCAAACTTACTTGTTAGAATTACAAGATATAATTTTCATTCCAAGAAAAATTGATTTACGCTTTACAAATGTACATGTAGATCTAAGGTTTTGGAATTTTGAGCGCTAGAGATTTATCCAAGATGAATACACGTTCATAAATAATCCCTCCCACTTGTCAAACCTTCTAGGTTTAACATGCAAAATTCACATCAGTTAGAGATATATAACTGCTTTCAATTAATTTTAATATGTAAGATGTCTGCTATGTAATGCATAAAATATGTGACATCACTTGTCATTTAAACAGATTTTAAATGGTTAAATGGTATGTTGATTGGTGTTATTCGGAGCCACTTCAAATTACTTCTTGAGTAGATGTGAAGACATTTATTGAAATGAATTATCATCCTAGATTCTTAGTTCAAATCATTCAATTTTTTTATTAGACAAGGGAACAGTAATCGAAAGCTACATCATATTAAAGGGCATCATGACTTTCAGATTAAAAATCAAAGATTCATATTCAAGTTCAAGTTAATTTTTTCCACATGATATTACAAAAAATATGGACATACATGTACATGGACTGTACACTTATAAGATACAAATCAAATAGTATGTCTCAATGACACTCAATTCTGGGTGGATTAAGTAGAATATGAGGAACCTATTGAAAAGCAGTGCTTGAATATCATAGGTCCCTGGTAAAATAAACATTGTAGGCTTAGATATGTAAAAACTGTAGCAGTAGAGAAAGCCGTCATTTGGAGAGGGGTGTTTAAAACACAATGGAATAAGGAAATTTGGATACAAATGCATTAGCACATATATTCAGCCACCCAGTTAAAATATGTTGTCACCCAAGCAATTCAGTTTATAGCAGAGCATCGTTGAACAGAATATCAGAGCAATTTCTATGTGATAAAATCATAATAAATAATGAATATCAGACAAATTTTTGACAAAATGCAACCTGCGCATAGGATCACATAATTTTCAATTAAATTTTCAATTCTAACATGCACACATGGTCATGCTTGATTATCTTCCTGATTTAAAAAAAAAAGTGTCATAATGGCACATCATCTGGTTTTCTTTAATTCCTACATCCATTTCAATTTTGAAAATATTCTGGTGCCACAATCATTTCACAATTTTGTTTTCCAAAGAGGAAAGTATCGGTGTTAGTCAATGCACGGAAAATTGCAGGTATTGATGCCATTTGAGTATTAAACCTAAAGATCTAACATGAAACATATAAAGTACAAAATGTCTCTTACTCGTTTTGGGGACGCACACACACACCCACCAAAAAAAGGTAAAATAAGAAATGTTGGCATCACTAGAAAAAGAAAGACCAAGTACTCCAACGAATCATCCAATAAATTTCAAATCTAGCTAAGTACTATTTGCCAAGATACATGACACCAATCATAGACAACTTCAAACTATTGTGGGAAAAAAAAATCAGTATCAGTGTCGAATCTACCTTTGAAATATTGGGTAGTCTAGATAATATGAATTAAAGCTGAAAATATAAGGCTTACACTAATGAAACAGACCAACATTTAAAAAGGAAAATAAACACTCACTCACTGCGTACAATGCAAATTCCAGTTTATGTTCATCCATCCATTCCAAGAACATGAATTATCCTGCCAGAAAATAAACTCCTCTTCATCAAGTAGGCCTGCTGGAGTCTACTGTCTAGCTTATCATCTACATGTACTTGATCCAGAATTCCAGATTAAGATGTCATACGTAGACTAGATGAATTAGATCTATCTAAATCTAGATCTTCTGTTGCATCATCAATAACGAATGCGAATAGCAGATTCTATGTGAGGTCCATCTCAAATGAGACCACTACACCATGCCGATGTTTCTCCAGGTGAATACACTTCAAACCATATCGACGTTACAACTATAAGTCGTCAAACAAAGGAACAAAATACATCCAATTCCAACTATTGGTGAAATAACTTCTAAATAATCATTCCACCAGCACAGTAAGTTCTTTTCATAAATGTTGAAAAAAAAACTTTTGCAGCTGCCATTAATGTTTCAGACGGTTAAGTATCGTCGTTTTCCGTCTCAAAAAGATGTCCGCCCACGCACTCCTCCACGAGCCAACCACCATGACACGCAAAGACTTGAATAAACTCTTTCATCTAAGCGAGATCGGTGTGAAGCAGGAACACGTAGCTAGCTGCTGTCCTAACCGGTACGCCGCAAGCGTACCACAGTAACTTTGAGAGAGGGGGATTCCAAGCGAGGATCCGCAAAAAACTAGGGCTGACCGAAGCAAAGAAGGTAAAATTCAGAATATTTCAGGAAGCATGAGGCATTATGTACACTAGAAAACACTTTACCAACACAACTAACACAAGTCATGGAGAAGAATATTTATGAAAATGTAAATTGATTTTAACATAACTCACCTGAAACTTTGTTTTTGCTGATAAATCTATGCTCGAATAATATCGCAATGTTTACATCAGTAGCTTTCCTGAATTTCCCGCGTTAGGAAACTTAGGCTCAGCTTTTTGTTTGTAAGTGCGCAGCGCGGAGCGCCGTTTTTGGTAACTGCTCCGAAATGATGTCATTCTTAGGCTACCAAATAAGGGACGGCCTCTTCCAAATTTGTGCGTCGAGTTAGTTCAATATCTCCATCCTTGAAAAGCAGAAGGAAAAAAAAAAACGTACTCGGTTTATTCGACCAATGACAAAGTAGAGCCCCGAGTATTGCAACATGTCAGGACAAGAATTCCCGCGCATTTCTGGCAAGGGCCCAGGAATGACAGAGCATTTTGTTCTCGGCAATTCTACCTTTTACCATCAGCGATATAATCGGCTGGTCATTTTACAACATTAAATAGGATGATGGTTCTTCGACCTAAGGTGGCGCACTGCCATTCAATAAATGGATATCTCTTTCTCCAGGCCAGCACTGGACAACTGAAAAGGCAAGCCATAATAATCAAAAGGGGTAATCAACCCCTTATAGTTAGTTGATATCAATTAAAAGAATGAAAAACGAAAGAAATAAATTAGTGAAAGTTTGAGCAATATACGAATAAAAGTAGTAAAGTTATGATTTTTGAAGTTGTCATCAGTGAAACACATATTGCGAGGTCCTCTGTACAACAAATTTCATAAACTTTCATTTTCTTGGTTTTTGATGACGAAATAGATTTATTCAAACAGGGGCCTTACACAGAATTTTTTTTATAATAATCAGATTCAGCAGTGCATGTATGATAGAAAAGTAGTTCTTTCGGTAAAATTATACATTTTGTATTTGTTACGGTAAATGGGTGGGACCTTGCAAGATACGTCACCGAGTTCCAAATTTGTATTTAATTGATCGTAATTTCAAAAATACATAACTTTCTTACTTTTAATTGAATTTGGCTGAAAATTTTACTGACCTGCTTTGAATCAAGATGGACTTCCCCTTTGATATGATCTCACAAATCTCGTTACAATGAGGTACATTTCAACAAAATATGATATTTTATTCTGGTTTAGTCTATACTACATTCCTCGGCAAGTCATTGGGCAGCTCTGCAAACTTTGAAATAAATAAAATAATAAGTAGAAAGAAAACAAATTGAGTTTAGCAAACATAACCACATTTTACTTACCTCATGTGTTTTTTTTTTTTTGCTAACCGTAATTTCCATTTATAACTCATGAGCCTGTTGAATGAAGTATTTTGACGGCTATCAAGACTTTACTAATCACAAAGACCTACTGCCATGAATATTTAATAGAGTCCAAATGAATTGCTGATCTTTATTATTCCTAAAGTGTGTTTACCAGAGCCTGTGCCCCGTTTATTGTGTCCATAATGAACTCAGTCAATGTATACATGAGTGTTTGCATAAACAATTTGACCGATATAAAAACAACAAGTCATGAGAGGTCATGAGCTAGTTCTTGTTGAGGTCGTAGGGCTATTTGCCTGTCGTATGCTTTGCTCTACGACAGCTCTCTCTCCCCATTTGTTTTCTCTCTCTCTCTCTCTCTCC
>BEXV01000022.1:426559-439053 GCA_003118195.1 Hemicentrotus pulcherrimus | reverse complement strand
ACGTCCTATCCGAGGGACAGTTTTATCCACTGAACATAACCTGCATCTATGAACAATGGAAGGGGTACGTTAACACACAACGCAAGCTTCAGTCATCTGCCTGGGTGGGAGTCGAACCCAGGATCTTTGGTTCGACAGGCAGACGTTTTACAGACTGAGCTTCTTTTTCATTTTTTGAGAGGGGGGCATTTCCAAAACTGGCAATACAAAGATTTTGTAACGATTGTATGTATATGTGTGCAGTGTACACACATTGGCACATGTACATGTACCTACTACCATTATTTCTTTGTACATGTACATGTATGTACACTTTGTGTATGTTTAGAACTTACTTGCTAAGATATACATTTTTCTTTCTGTTGAATCAATCCTTGTAGATTTAAATCATCTTCTTTTTTTCTTCCATCCTCACAGAAGCTCATGTGGAAAATGGAAGCCCCCTCCCAGAAAGCATTGTATTGCTCAGGTCACAGGAGGATTAGGAGAAATTTACACAAAGATAGAATCTGGTGGGCAAAATGCAGATGAAGGTAAATTCCAACAATATGTAGCTCACTGAATTTAATTTAACATTACATGTTATCATACATAAACCTTAATCATTGTCGGTAGTGTAAAATCAATATAAATTCCAAAGGGATATGTGTGCTCAATATTTTCACTTTGAAAATATACTTTCAATGTACATATTCTTCTTCCAATGGTCAAGAAAAATATTAAAGAAGAAACGATCAGAAGTGTAAATCTAGCAAATGTTTTGCATATACATGTATATGTGGCTTCATGCTCAATTCAAATAATTTTGTGATGTAATTTATCATTTCATGCATTGTTTTATTCTTATTTGTATCAGATTTTTCAAAGTGCATCAATGAAGACAACTTCTTCCAACCAAATTCTAAAGGTGAGTGCAGTTGTATTTGATAACACAAATTTTCTTTTAGTTCTCTGTAAGTCTAATTTTCCTTATCAAATCTCCTTCTTTCTCCTATGTGTTAATTGCTAGATTTTTACATTAAAAAAAAATATGTACATGTATGGAATGTGTGAATGTATTCAGTATGATAATTCGTTACCATTTAAGCGCTTAAGGCTGAAAATTTTCAGGTAACAGCATCTACATTGTAGATAACACATGTATACTGATGCATATATGCAATAATGAGGCTTCCATAAAACAAGTATAGGAATAACTTAATTCAAAGTAACGATCATTTCTTTTCTACTTTGTGAATGACTGACTATATTTTACATTCCCCCCTAATTTATTTTGTCCAAAGGAGGGCTAATGGCAGGGCGATACCAGGTGATACGTGTACTTGGTCGCGGTAACTCCTCAACCATCTTACAAGCCCAAGACACTTTCAGACCGGGTCTCTATGAGGTAGCCATCAAAGTCCTGAAACCAGAATACTTCAGTCTGGGATATCAGGTATGTTCAATGTATATGGCAAAGGTTGATGAAAAGCCAAAGTTTTTACAACTTGTACTATTAGATAAGATGGATTTTGACTAGAAGTGAAGTAATATTAGCCTCAACTGCACGTATTGACAAGACTAGACAAACCCAGTATACTTAAATATAAAATTAGAGCTTAGTGAGAATTAATATCAATTTTCAAAGAGAAAATGTCATTTTCTTTTAAACAGAAACGTGCAAAGGCACATACACACACTGTACGTTAAAGCACCATGTATATCCTACTCCTTTGTTCAGAGAATGTTGCTAGGAAGATGTACATACGAGAAAGAAATTGGAGAATGGATAAAGACATCACATCACTTGTAGGTAGCTTAGCCAAATTCACTGGCAAAATGCATAATTGGTGAAAAAAAATGATATCATCACACAGAGGTAGAACTACATTGCTAGGCTATGTAGCTGGTAAATGCATATACCATCTTGATGAGGCTTAATGATAGTTTCCTTTCACATATAAGTTGAAAGAAATGTTTAATTAACAAACATCACTAATTATAACATTTTTTGTGTTCCAAATATATCTTTTTTTGCCACTTTCTTTCGCTAAGCTACCTTAGGGGGAAAAAGTTGTCCCCTCCCTCTGAAAAGATAAATGAATGTAGAAAATAGCATTATTAAATGGCCAAAAAGAAAATTGGTTATGTGTCGTTTCATTATTTGCTAGCTCTCTAAAAAAATTATATTCAGAAGAAAAGTTTTGATGAAGTGAGCATAAAAGTTGCACAATACTATGTAATTCTAACTTTTACAACACCGTACATTCTTGCAGACTAAGAAATAGCTTTAGTTATCATTTATATTGTTTTCATGACAAATCATACTAATATGAATTTGTGATCACTGATGTACTTCAACATTCAGTTAGCAATTTTCTTAACCATTACAGGAGAGTCACCTCATTGCTGAGCTGAATAAAGTAGATAGTCACAACTTCTGTGGCATCGTCAAACTATTGGTAAGTTATAATGATTACTTATTGATCTTAAAGAGAAGGTTGAGTTCTGGGAAGAGGTGAAAAATAATTCGTGAACTTTATCATTTGTTATAATGCAAGTGTGGAAGAACATCAGATAAGACATGTTCCCTGAAAAGCATGACTCTTCAAATGCCTTCATATTCTAAATATGTCATGTTTATCGTAAAAACGCGGGGGGAGGTTTTTTTCGCCACGTGTTCGTGTAGTCCCTTATACATCTTTCTGTGTACAGTGTTTGTAACTTTACCAAATTTCTTATCATTTTGATGATTCCAGAACCTTGCAATACACACAAATTCTTATATGCTAGGTGATCAACCTTTTCTGTTCGATTCCACACCGTTTCTTTCACAATGCAATCGCATGACCACTACTCAACTTCGTCTTTAAAAAAGTCCAAGACTCAAAACAGCTTGTTGTGTTTGAGCTTGCAATTTTCTATCAGACAGTGGATTTAAATATGATTAGCTGGAATTTCAAGTTTTTAAAAACAAATATCCCTCAAATGGAACAGGAAATGCATGATTAGCATGCATGGCTGACAAGTGCTTTTTGCGTTTTAGGTTAAATATGCCAGCCTAAGGCTAGTTTTGTGCTAAATAATATTGTATACGATACTATAACAAGTGCACCATTATCTAATATTCAACCTAGAGTGGTTGCAATATTGAAGGATTGAAGAGTTAAAGGAATTGCTCACATTGTATAAGTTTTCAAGTTGTTGGGAATTTATATACCGGTAGTTAGGGGTAGCAAAAAAATACACAGCAGCGATGATTGATTTAGCTCTGGTGAGCTCTAAAAGAACAATGGTAACATTAGGTAATTGAATTGGATTTAATCAGATCAATTCTGACCCCATTTTTATCATCATCTGCTTTAATATGAGAATAAAAGTAATTTTCAATATACCAAATTCCCATCTTCTAATTGATGAACCTGTACTAACTCATGAAGTATGTTGTACACTGTAGATGCAGGTAATTAGTGGACCTCCATTGACTAAGCAAATACAAAGTGTTAAACGTTTATAAAATATCATAGAGGCAAGTGTTGTAAATAAGAACATCTAATGTATGTACATTTATGTCTAACAGAGTATTTCATAATAAATGTGTAGGAACAGTATAACTCGGTCTATTCGTGGACTGTATTGCTTGGTATAAGCCGTTGTGTCCAAGTGTTAATAAGGCACTTCTGGTGGTATGTTTGTTTTTAGAACACATTCACTCTGGGGTCATTTTTCTGTATGACCTTTGAACTACTGCGACCATACCCCCTTCATCAAGTGTTCAAGAAGATAGCTGACAAGACAGAGGTAAGTGCAAAAACACGAAGCGTGAAATTGCTCGGTCTTTGGTGGTGTCGATATTCCAGTCCTGTTGTTTATCTTATAAAATCTTGTTTTGAACAAAGCATCCTTTCAAAATTGCTTTTATAATTGTGTGTTTTGAACCAAGTTGCTGATACCTTGCATTTACATATTAATTGCTTTTCAATTTGTAGACTTCCTGTCCCTTTAATCAATGTCTGTTCACACACAACAACAACAAAAATCGTAAAGAAAAAAACAACACTATTGTGGTATTAAGAAGATATCTTTTAGATTTCTTTGTGCAGAAGGCACTTAGTATTCAGTCTATAACGCATATTGTTCAAGGAGTCTTTGCAGGAAAATTATATGATGAAATCCTAAGCATTTGTAAGATTTCTTTTTAGCAGAGAGGTTGCAAATGCTTACCCATTTCCCCATTTATCGGAAGTGGGCGGTCTGTGCATTAACCCTAGGAAATAAGATAGTTGAGTAGTCAGTGGGTTAATTTTTTGTGTTGTAACACTCTGTGATATCACATGTAGAATAAGACCTGTGCATTGCGAACGGTAGGTCTGTCAAAATCTACAATAGCATCACTCCGATGAAGGTTGAGACTTGAGAGAATGTTTTAAATATCTTTTTCAAATAACTTTCTTTTGATATGAGTTTGCAGTGTGATGAAAAGTGATGAGGGATAATGTAAAACAAAAATTGAAAGGAGGAAATAGAGGTGAGAAAAAAAGAGGGAAAGAAAAAGAAAAGTAGAATGGTAAAGAGAGAGAGAGAGAGAGAGAGAGAGAGAGATGAGTAAATCATTTGTTAAGTATTTGATATGATTTGTATAGTGATTTTTCCATGTAGAAATGATTTTTGTTCATCAAGGAGGACCTGCAATAGCTTTATATTGTAATTGTTAAACAATGTTTGTAAATCACTGGCCTTAAGTGGCTTCCATTCATACTAGCATTGTTGAAGAAAATCTTTTGAATTTCTATCTTACTTCTTCTCAACAAAAGGCACCTAGCATTCAATCTGTAGTGCATGTATAACGGGTAATCTTTTTACCTATATCGAAACAATTCCATCTTTGCTTTCAAATCATAAGCAGCTCCTGGATTTTATTGAGCATCACATTTTTCCTTTCTTTTTAGAGGGCAATATGAATTATCAACTTATGGTATTAGTACCTGAAATGACTTTAATGTACACAATTGTTGGCTCTGAGCAATAACTTATAAGGATAATAATAATAATAGTAATAATAGTGGGTTCTTGTATAGCGCTCATATCATACTTGACACTCCTGGGCCCTGTATTACAAAGAGTTCATATCAATCGCAACTTATTTGTGATTGATATCAATCACAACTATGTACATAAGAGATGGGAGACTGCAGACTTGTGATTGATTTAGGGACTTGATATTGATTCAGATCAATATCAACTCTTTGTAAGACAGGGTCCAGGTGCTCTGATGAAAGCAAATAAATTACATTTCAGACTATAGTAAGATGATATAATACAAAGTTTTATACAAAATTGTGCATAAAAGAAAAAAAGAAACAGGTTTAGCAGTAGAGATAGATAGACAATTGACAGAAAGTCCATGAGAGAGTGAGAGATAGAGAGAGGGAGAAACAAAGCAAGGAAGTTGGAGTGATCTACTGAGTAGTTAGAATACACTGTGTTCACAAAGCGAAAAACTTTTTTTCATAACATTCTGCTTTAAAAGATATATTTTCCTTTTTTTTTAAAAGGTAGCTTTTGTTAGACGTGGAACTTAATTTAAAAGGAGTCGAAGTGGGACATCCTAGAAAAATTATAACTTTAGCCAGAGAGAGTAGGGGTTACATTTCATGCATTTTAGAGTCAAGTCCCATCACTTTGCATGAAGGGCATAGGATGAGCCCAGAGAGTGAAACTTGGACAGATACTGGTGATACAAACTTGTTGTTACATGTATAGACGTTAGGATGTCATAGGAAACAGGTGATGGATAGCACATGTCAATCTAAACACTGTTCATGTTCAACTTCACCTGTTATTCTCTGTACTTTCATGTGTACTGGAAGGAGAAAGTACAGAATAAGTTCATGTGATTCAAAAGGTGGCACTTTTAATGCAAAGACCTGCCAGATACACCGTGCGTGATTAACTCTTGAAACACCATTCTGGTGCAAAGTGAATCAAACAAATAGAATGTATGATTTGTGCCCTGTCAACTAAACTCTACTAAATTTTTCTTTCTAGTTCTTCAATCTTTTGAGAGAGAGAGAGAGAAAGAGAATGAGAGAGAAAGAGAGAAAGAGAGAAAGAGAGAGAGAGAGACTGGCATACATGTGTAGACGTGCACTGGCAGACAGAAAGTTAAAGGAATGGACATTCATGTACGGATTGAATAAAAGATGAATTTATGGCATACATTTCATAAACATGTGTGAGTGAGTAATGAGAAGAAAGAGCGAGAAGAGGGGGAATTTGAAGAGAGAGAGAGAGAGAGAAAGAATAGGAAAGGAGGCAGATGGAGAGAAAACTTGAGGATAAGACAAGCAGGCAGATAATGTATATGTAGATCAAGAGATTCGGACAAAGAACATGTTATGAGAAAGTAAGGAGGGGAAAATCCCCAGCTCAGTTAATATAAGAGCGAAATGAACTCTTGATAAACTACGTTCTGCTTTAAGTATTGTTTAAGAGGCTCCTAAGAAGTGGATGTATCATACAAGTCTCACTGGACAATCAGTTGTCTGTCTCTAGAGGGATCTCCAAAAGAATTTTAGAAACTTTCATGTAAATAAGAAAAAACAGAAAGAAAATAGTATGATGAGGGGGATTAATGTAAAGATATTATCTTTTCGTTCATATATGCTCAAGTGAGCTATTGCGAGTCATTTTTGTCCGTCGTCTGTCATCTGTCTTCTGTAAACTTGTTTTGATTTTTGACTTCTCAAAACACATTGCCAGATTTTATTAGGAATCATACTTAGGCAAGAGAGGGANAAAGTTTTAGGATTCACCTGCAGCAAAGTGAGATCTAAATTTGTTTAAATGGAGTATATGCCCCCCCTCGTTTTATCAAACGAATTCGTTTTCACTGGGTGCCTGCCATAGCAACATGCAGAATTGACAACAGACTTCACTCCTTTTCATTTACAATCAGCCATGCATGAAGTCTTTCATCTACGGCTGATTGTCAACGAAATGGAGTTCAGTCTTTTGTAGACTCTGTTCGTTGCTACGGCAGGCACCCAGTGAAAACGACTTTGTTTGATAAAATTTTGGAAATACAAGCACTACTTCAAACAAACAGAACTTTATCATTCCTTGCTCATTGTTCCTGATTGAGGTGTCATATGAAAGGGCAGAAACTCAACTTTCTAGAAATGTGATTTTCTCCTTGAAATTCAGATACCCTCCGCCAAATGACTTCGGTTTCCTCTCTTCAAATTCATTTTAATCACTCATGCGTGAAACATGTGTTATATACATGTAAGTTGCATCAAATGAAAGAGGAGGATCTAAGCTTTCCAAATATGGGTCATTTATCAATTATAAATGTGATTGAGTTATACATGTAATAAAACATTGATAATTTTCGGTTTCGTTTTTTCTGGGACGCAATTTATAACTATATCTGTGTAAATTTCTTTGTTTGTTTCAAAAATCTTATTATACTTCAACTGTAACCAATTAAGGTGTTAACTTTAAACTTGGTACCAGTATGAATTATGAAAAGAAGTTGAACTACAAAAGTTTCTAGGTGAAAGTTGTTTAAAAATATTCTTATTAACAGTACTTCTTTTTTGTTTTTTGTAATATGATATGAAATAAAGTATGATTAGATTTGTTTATGACTTTTGTTTGTGATAGAAATGAACCTCTTATCCCTCATTCCTCATTTCCGAAAACCACTCTTAATGTGTCCATATATTGCATGGAGCCAGTAAGCCTATGACCTAAATTTTGTGTAAAAGTGGAGATCAATAATTTAAAAGACACTTAGTGAGTAATACAGATATTTATCATAGGTCAAGAGATTATTGCTACTGAAAAATGCACTTACAATTAGGTCTTTGTAATAAACATTTTTGAAATTTGCTCTTACTCTTAACTGAATAAAGTTTATTTGATCGCGCAAATCAGGGAATGCATAACATCAATGACAACAACAAAAAGAGAAAAGAAAAGCAGCATACATCAATGCACAACAAACATAATTGTGATTGGCAATGCATTATAAGAAATAGGTCATGCAAACTTAGCTCAGTATGATGAAGGATAATTCTTTATGCACCCTGTAACCTGTGTGGATGACGTATAATGAAAGTGGAGCCTGTATAATCGTTTGCCTCATTTTGCTCAATTGCCATTTGTCAGATTTTTGAAAATGGATTTTATAAAAATTTAGGTCAGTTATTTGTCAAATAAAACTGCATGTTTGCATGACACTTTTTCATAAGAACCACTCTCTGTTTGAATTACTTTTCTGAATTTTTGGGGGTTTGTGGGCTTTTATCCACTTTGTATTTATGTAACAAAATATCACTTTTCTGCTCTGGAAATGTTAGATATAGCATGAATCCTCATGTAAAATCACAATAACTGTGACTTAATGTAATTTAAAGGAAAAACTCTACAGGTGTGTCAACGAGAAGATTTTGTTGTTGAAAATTCATTAACAAAATATATTTGGAACTCACTAATTCGCATTGGGCCTATGTGAAACACATCACTGCTTCATGAAATTATGCGAAACTTAAAAAGTTCCATAACTTTCTAATTTATCTTCTGAATGTGATAAAAATGTTACCATTTTGTTTATTAGATTTTTCTCTATTTATTCAATTCAACTTGCAGAGCTTTAATCACTGTATTCCTGTGTGCCAGAAATTTAAATCTTGGTTATCTTGCAGTTTACTAGTTTTATCATTGGTTAATCACTAGGTGTACAGTATTTGCATTTTTTTTGAAGGGTGACTGTCCTTTTAAATGCTTCAAAATACTTCTACTAGTCACAAGTTTGATAAAGATCAATAGTCTTTTCTTACCTCTTCTGTATCATGTACATGTCCGGGATATCATTTGCACTAACAGAAAATTCTTTCTTTGCCAAGTTTGCCGTCATGGATTATATTGTGCCCTGTAGGTGGTCTCCTCATGAGTCTTCCTTCAAAGTTAAATCCCGATCATTGCTCATTGATTGAACATCTGACTAGGATAGACTCATTGGTATTCTCAAGACGTGATCATCATTCATCTTGCATATGAAGATGCTTGTTTATATCTCCTATGGTGCATCCATTGAACCTGGTACGGACGGAGCCAGACAGACTGTCTTGGTGGGCTTTTAGTCTGGTTGCCTACAAGCTTGCATATGAATAAATTGTTTCTAATTGGCTAAGATGAATTGAAAATTTGCTTCTCTGAGACTTCTTAAAAGTGTCAAGATGTGCCAAGAAGGAAACCCCATGTCCCTTCATCTCTCTCCATCATCTCCTAGCCCTGTCCCTGAATGGTCGGGTAAGATGGATTAGCCATGATAATCTGCAGGCAGCTACGTGTATATCTTTAGAGATTAACCTACTCTGCTGCCTTCAGTACCATTATATCATGAAGAGGATTAAAACTCTACTACCACTTAGTCTCAGTGACTTATGCTATGGTCACATTACCCAAAAGTAGCCTGCTCGGCGGCCGAGTGGCGAGTTTTTAGCCAATTTTGCCCTGCCACCGAGCGGCGGCCGCCCAGGCACTGCTTGTTTTTAAGTAATCGGTCGGTCGCTGCTGAATTTTAAGCGCGTAGCCTGCTCATTTTCACTCTCTGCCCAGACTACGCTCTGTGATCTGGCAGTCGCCGCCTGGGCGCCGACCTAATCGAGCGTTCACCGCCCGGTCGCCATTGGGAGATCAGTAGGTCACTGGGCCGCGAGTCCAAAATCGGTTGGCAGTCTTTGACCTAGCGGCTTCGATTTTTGACAAAAATCGCCCGGAGGCGAACGCTCGATTAGTTCGGCGCCCAGGCGGTGAACAGCTGGGCACCGAGCGTATATTGGAGCCCCGCCGATCACTGGCCGGCCGCCGTGCAATATCTTTAAAATCAGCCAGTGGCCGTTGGGAGACAGCTCAGGAATCGGTGGGTCACCGGTCGGTCACTGCCGAGACACCGCACATAAAAGCTCAGCGATTATGCCCAGTTTTGATCTAAAATCGACCGGTGACCGACGGGAAATCGACATGGCACCGCCCAGGCATCGCTGGGGCTCTACAGCCTGCTCAACTTCTCCAATAAAATCGCTGGGCGATGCCTAGATTCCAGCGGCGACCTAGCAGGCTACTAATCGGTCGGTCGCCGATTTGTGACCATAGCTTCAGAATTTAAAAAAAAAGGATGGGGGTGTGAATTCTGCAATAAACCATGTGTCATTTTGTTAGTATATATGCTTTGTAGGATGTGTCAACCAAGTGATGTAGAGAAGTAGGATTGGTTTGGATCACAAAACTTATAAGATAATTGGAGGGTGGGGTAAGGGAGGGGGGGGGAATCAGGATTGATTAAGACCCCACAACTGATGAACAAAATTATAATTGAAGAACTCTTTGACCTTTTGACCGGGCCCAGTGAGATCTCCAAGATATATTTCTTTCAGTTTTATCAAGGTACTGTAGAAGATTTTTGTTTTGCATGTCAGTATTTTCATATCTTCTGTTGATATGTGATTTGGGAGATATAATAAAAATGTGATTTCTTTTCCTAAATGATTATGAACCATTCCTTTTTACTCATGATGGGTATGTGTAACAAAGCCGAAGGCATCTTTTCACTCAGGATATATGAATGGTGATAAGTGTTATATGCAAAGACTTTTTTCTTCTTCAAGGTTTAGTGCCCTTGGTTTGTTTGTGCTTCTGTTTAATTGATTATCCACTTCTAGGAGTAAACCCATGTATTATGAACTGGTAGGACAACAAATGGAGAGAACTGAGACAGAGAGATAAGAGGGAGAGAGAGTGAAGGGGGGAGGGGTAGAGAGAGAATGGAGAGAGAGAGGGAGTGTAGATGAAGAAAAAACATGCAAGGGGGGATATTGGAAAAGAATGGCGAGAGAGAGGAGAGAGAGAGAGAAAATGTAGCCAGAGTATGAAAGAATGGACTAAAGCTGACCTGGGAATGTCTAGCCCTGGCAGATGGGGTTCCATATCTGTCTTTCTTTATGATATGAGTTATTAAAATACCCAGGGTAGTCAAGAATTATACCAAATTATGGCTCTTTCTTTATGTGTCCAAAACTAATAATCACACACACACAGTCACACACAATCAGTAAATCTCTGTACCATGCAAGAATCCCTACTTGATGCCCCATAGTCTGAAAAATCATCCCTTTATGCCCTGACTTTAACCCTCACAAATCCCTCGGTTACAAAACGGCGAGCATTTTGACATAGCCTGGAGAAAGGTTTGGAGTTGCCGGTGTGTGAGTCAACAAGAACTAATGACACGTGGAGGGAGGGTGTGGTGTAAAGCTGGTGACTCATAGCCTTCCAACATTCCATCTATACATCTCTCATCCTCACTCTCTTCATCTCTTTCCCTCTCCTGCTCTTTCTCTCACTTTTCTGCTCTCTCTTTTTGTTTTTTGCTTCAATATCTCGTTACCTCTGCAAGAACTTTGCCCTACTTTCCAACACATGTATGAAACTCTAAACTTCCCTTTTTCATTCGCTTGAAGTTTGCCATATGATAATATGTAAATAAATTAATTCTTTATCTGTAAACTATCAAGTAAAGAATACTTGTGTATCCATTCCAATGAATCATATTGGTCAGGTTTCAATGGGAACAAAAGACAATGACATATGTGATGTCAAAAGAGCAGTATTCACATTATAGTCAGACAAGACTGATGATACAGACTTGATAATGGATTCCAAGAGAAAAGCAATATACATGTAAGAGATCCTTAAATTCTGTGATTAATAGAAGGCATCCTTGAATGTTCATCATATTTGATATTAAACAAAGTACTGCTTGCATCAATTATTCCTATGTGAGATTTCACCAACAGAAACATTGAGGACAGGAAAAAGGCCGAATATGGCTGTTTAATAACAAAAGATATGACCTTGCCCTACAACGTGAGCTGGTGTTGGATTCATTCCAGGTTGGAAAAGTAGAGGTGGAGGTAATCAAATTAATGCAAATGACAACTAGTGCAGAATAATGATAGGCTCAATGAAATTTCTTTTTTAATGGATATTCGGTGCCGCAAATTGAACTTTTAGTACAACCTGAATACATATCATAACTGTTGCGCAGTAAACAGAATTTATCATAAAGTACATATGCAAAGCTTTTATGAAATAACAAATATTCAGACCGTACCTGGTATCAAGGAACAGGGAGCCTTGAACTGGCATCAGACGAGCTGTCTCCATAGATGATGAGCTATGAGGTAATTGCTTAACTCTGTCCCAAAAAGAAACATTTGCCTCTTCTACCAAATATCGTCTCCCCCTCCCTCCAATCTCCTTAGTTTCATTGCGTGTCCTGTTTGACGTCAACCTGTATTGATTTACCAGGTGTTTCCATGAGCAGCGCACCATCGCTTTGTATCCTGGACAGAGCCAGGGTACAGGGTGGAAGCTTCAGGACTGGATAGAGAGAAAGAGAGAGAGAAAGAGAGAAAGAGAGAGAGAGAGAGAGAGAGAGAGAGAGA
>BEXV01000022.1:406677-425539 GCA_003118195.1 Hemicentrotus pulcherrimus | reverse complement strand
AAAAGAGAAATAGAATAGGGAGAGAGAGAGAGAGAGAGAGAAAGAAAGGTGGGTATATAATGTGATACAAATAGGTCTTTATTTTCAAATGGAAACGGCTATTTAAAAAATATATATATTTTGTATAAAGCATCCTCAGTAAAAAAAAAAAAAAGGCACAAGTACTGAAAATTTGATGAGTAGAGTCCATGCAAGTTTGAGTAAATGACACTGTTAACAGCCCGTCACAGTGTCCCATCCAGGGTCCAATTAAGCCGGACAAACGGGAGATCACCTCATGCATGGAAGCCATAGCTGATAGCAAATACAAAGCACTAAGGCTCCGGCCATGGAGCGAACGTGACACAATGTCTCTAACCCTTGTGTCCCACCCCCAAATCAAATCAGGTATAAACTTGATCTTATCGCACAATTGAAAATTGGTTGGGTGTGGGCAAACATTGAGTGCAATAAGTCTGACTGGTGACTAGAGGTAGGGGGATGTCAGGTGTGAAATTATGTGATTAGACTCCTAGCTTTTTTTATTGGTTTAACATCCATTTGTCAGATTGCTTTGCTTAAAACTGCTTGAAAATAGCAAAAAATACAGAATGAGTTAGCAAAATAGTGTTTAATGTGTCCAATGAAAGGATTGAATGGAATTTGCCTGAGTAGAATTATATATAGCAAATAGAGATAGAGAAAGAACAGGTTATAATGTCAATATTTGAAATATTACAATTCATTTGATGAGCCAGTCGCAAGGTGCAAGTCATTTATTGCTTACCACAAAGAAAACGAAATGGAAGGATGATAACGTACCACACTTCTACAAAGTAGATAACTGCTTTAGAGCTAGAGGGATGTTAACTTTTGCATGGAGTTAACACCCTTTGGCTCCAAGAGGACAATCTAATGATCCAGGGAGAAAATCCATACTTAGTTATGATATGATCCCTTTTTAACCAACTAACAGGAGTATGCTGAATTGGCAAACTTCATTTCATCTGCTGTGTTCTGGTTGATGTTATCTCTACTCAGTCTACTGTGTTTTTAAATAAATATACAAGTATATGATCCATCCAGCATCCAGGATAACACTGCTAAATCCTCCAATGGGTTTTGAGGAACCGACCCCACACTCAGCCCTACATTGGACACACCATTCTTCTACTTTGCACATTTACTTCTAAAAGTCCAATGTGCTCGAGGTTTGAACTAAAATGACACAGAAATAACTCTTTGTATACGACTGCAGGAATTCAATCTTCACAGGCAAGGAAAAGAAAATGAAAAAGCAGAAAACCCTCACAGGCACACCCTTTCGCCACTGGATAGCAACCATCAAAGCAAACTTTTGTTACAGTTACCTGTAAAAAGATTTTTTAGTACAATACACAGTTTTGTCACATACCACAGATGTTGTTTATAATTTTATAACCTCTTAAAAAATTCGAGCTTTTCATCTTATCAAACTCATTTATCTGAATACTAAGATAATAACCTAATAAAGTAAAGTAATAAGTGAAATAATTTCATCAGAAGTTACTTCATCAACAGAATATTTTGCCATCTCTGAGCTCACCACTGGTTCCCTCCTAACTAGATGAAAGTTTGAATACTTATTTTTTAGTATATCACGATGTGCATGTACCAAAGCCTTCAATCCTTAAGTGATAATTAATTTTCCTACCCTCTTCATAGATTTTTAGAATAATGATGAGTCAGTTGATTTGTCTTCCTGAGTAATATCAAGTCATTTTAGTTTATAAGCACCTGGAGTGAGGAGAAAGTACTTTTCCATCTGAATTTGGTTGATAACTTATAAAGGAAGTGACTGATCTTGCAAACATCATCCTGTGATATCTATTTGGGTACCGAAGGACAAACATCGAGTATCCACAGAAACAGACCAAAACAGAGCATGAACAATATCTTTAATGAACAACTAGAAAAATTAAGACGCTACTTAAAGTGCATCATCCTTTGAGCTGAATTCATCAACTTTTTTCCAGCAAGTTATGATTTTGCCAGTCAATTATGATTGCACCTCAAGGTTAAGTATCGGGTGCGGCAGTATGCTTCCGACCGCCTGGGGTGTAAAATAACAGAGCTACGTGCGGCTGGCAATTTACCCTTGTCACGTATCCTCTTTCCTAGTTTTACTCCCAGTATTCCCTAGAGATTTAGTATTCACTCGGCTTTCGAGACGGCCGTTGGCCTATTCAGCTTCATGACTTTATCACATTTTGAGCTCTATAAACCATTTTCACGCCTCTACTGACATCAAAGTTCTAATTATGTCCATTAAGTGATTATGTAATCAATATTTTCCCCACTTATGAAGACTATCATCAAACACTGACTTTGGTTAGGTGGACTTTACAAGCCTTTAGGCAAAAATTAAACCCCTATGCCTGAGCGATAGACTACTCCAATATGACCTCCTTGAATATTTAATGCCTAATTTCTTTTAATAATCTGAGGTGTGGTGTAAGCTAAACAAAGAAAGATAGAGATTAAAATTGGGTCAACCCTAGGACAAGATAAAATTTGTAGTCTGATTTTCTAGGTTTCTTTAAACTAATTATTTGCTTTACACATCCATTGGATTTCAATATCTGTATGTTGTAAATGTTTTAATCAATATCTTCAACGTTTTTTTCTGTTACAATTATAAAAGAAAATACTTTGTTTGATATAAGAGAGAGATTGATAGAATGAGAGAGAGATTGATAGAATGAGAGAGAGATTGATAGAGAGAGAGAGAGAGAGAGAGAGAGAGAGGGGAAGAGAGAGAGAGATGGAGAAAAGGAGAGAGATGGAGAGTAAGAGAGATGGAGAAAGAAAGAGAGAGAGAGAGAGAGAGAGAGAGAGAGAGAGGAAGAAAAAAATCACCAAATTTGACTTTCGAAGATCAGGTAGCACGTAACTTTGAAATGCAGAAGGGCACATCCTTTGAGAGAGTTGGAAACAGAGAACATTGCATCCTATAAAAAAGAAATTTTTTATTTTATTAATGAGTGAACCCTGTGGTCTTGATTGTATCATCACCCAAGGCGGCTTAATCATACAAGAGCACTATCACATTATACCCCCCCCCCAAGAACAGTAGTCCAAGATAAACAGATACGATCATGATCATGTATGCATATATCGTTTTGATTTGGCATATTTTCTTTATTGAAAAGTGCTTATCCCAAGGGAGTTAGTATTGTTCATTTTTCTGCAGTATATTACTTTTTTTATTTTATTGGTAATTCAAAAATGAGTCAGCTTTTGGAAGCGAAGTGGAATGTTGCTTTGTAAAGCTATCAAATACATCCAAAGTCTATAGATAAAAGTAGTTAGTTTTCTTAAACTTTTCATAGTTGGATGGATAGCTACTTTCATATCTACCTCAGATCAAACATATTATACAAATATACACTGTCTTGAGAGGTTCTACGGTAGTTAAAACTATGGGCAAGAGTTGGAGTCACAGAGTCAAAAATTTTAACCAGTACTTCGAAAATAAGGCAAGGTATATTCAATTTATTTTCTGCATAAAAATAAAATTAAAGATTGTATAACAACTAAAATATATTTTGTAATTAATTTGTTTAATTCTTTTTAATACAATTTTGCTAACATTTTGAAATTAAAGAAAAGAAGTTTAAAAAATATTCAGCTGACAAATATAACTTTTTCAGAGTAACCTTAAAATGGTTGAAATATTTCTGGTCACGTGAGGAGCTCTCAACAAATCAAAAACCATTACATTTTTGGTGCAGGATATAAATGTTTATGTTTACAGTTGATTCTTGTAACAGACTGAAGAAACTTTTTTTCTCATAGATATTTCCTTTCATTATCATAACACTGCAAATGTCCATTAAATTAGGCCACTGTTTATTTTTTTAAATTTTTTTTTCACAGGGGGTGGTGATGGGGTGGGGTTGGATTGGATGTAAGCTGTCCTCTGCTCTGAGAAAAGCAATTAAAGATAGAAAAGAAGCTTCATTGTTATTGTTCTTGTAACCAGTGTTCCAGGTGTCCTCAGTCCCATTAATAGAAATTCTAGTTTTACTAAGTAGATCAAACCCTCTAGAGGGACATCCCTGTTAACCTGCTTGTGTCTAGCTGTTAACCTAGTTTGACAGGAAGTGTCTACAAGGCGAGACATGCAAAATAAATCTTTAGTCTACTTTTTTTTACTCAATTTCATGGAGTCTGTGGAAATTTCTTCTCCGGATCTCTTGTTTCGACCAATGTCCTTATCATGGCCTGTTTGAGGCAGACTGAGCTTAGAAGTTTACATCTTGATAGAATCAGGTCCCCTTCAAATACTTGCTGAAGTCTTTCCTGCACTTGTAGCCAGTGGTATAAGTCAGAGAGCTAAAAGGACATTCACTCTGTTTATGTTATGACATAATGCCTTTCTGGCTCTGAGCATACAAGATGCATCATGTCCACACGGCAGTTAAGGTCATTCACCTTTTTGAGGTATTGCTCCCCCAGAGTTTGGAAAAAGAAGCATTTGTATTCATCCCTAGATTATGTGTATCTCATTCCCAGTGGTTCAAATGATGGTTTAGAGATTTTTGAAAGTACATGTATATCAGGAATTTAAAATGGAAAATGAGAAGCATTTTATTCTTTTGGCTTCAGACCTTAACACCATTGGGAAAAAGGTTAAAATGATTGATCCGGTTGACAGTTCAGTGTTTTACTGATTGATTATGAATTTAAAACATTGACATGTTGTATTAAAAGCCAAAGGGATTTTTTAAAACCCCCAACAGTATAGTGTATCAAATTCCATGTATTGGATGTTAAAAAGGGCATTACAGAGAAGTAATCTATGTTCCCTACAGAGTACCAAAGATCGTAATGTTCAAAATTATTGTATATTATCAACATGACATGTTAAATCCTTGGAAGAGGTTCATCTTTAAAGGTCTTGCAGGTAAAACAACCTTTTTGATTGTGAAACTATGAAAATTCAATCCATGAAATGTTAAACCTGTCAGAATGACCTGGGAAAAGCTTCTAGTTTCTAGCATATTAAATCAAGGCTCCACCTTTAAATCTATGGCAAGCAAGGCAGGGCTACGCTACTTCCACTTCTATTGATTTTCTTGAATAATTAACAGCCGTTGAGAGATGGACCTCGATTGATTTTCCTGGCCCCCTGGTATTCCAGGCTCCTCATCTTCAGAACCAGTTTTGTGTTGATTTAGTTCCACATGTGATAATAAATCCGTCCTCGGATTATGACGTTTGGGACCGCGACCACTCCCAGTCTGCCGCTATCAAAACAAGGGCGGTAACAAGATGCGGTTCCTTGAAGATGGATGTTGCAATCATCTCCTGAAATCAAATATTGAAAAGTAATTCCTAATTTAATCAAGCAGTTATTCAAAGTATAGAACAAGGGAATGTCATTCCATTATTCATGTAGAGCTTTGTTACTTTTAGATTTGATTCTTGGCCTTACCCATAACAATATATGAAATGATGAGAGAAAAAATTCTGTTAAGTAAAAGAAGATTTCTTTTTACCACTAAGGCAAGCATCCATCTTTGAACAAGTAAGACTGTCTTGGAATTGAATCATATACTGCTGGTTAAATGAAATATTACTGTGCTTCTATTTCAAACAAGGTTGATTACCCCTTGTTTTATGTAAAGAATTTGCTTGTATCTCATCGTTTGAGCTATGTACATTGTACACTGTATGCTGTGATTCTTTTTTTCTTCTTCTATAGATATGAATTTTAGTTATACATGTATGTGGTATTTTTTATTGCAGTGTAATCAGTAAATTTTCAGATAAGAACAAAACATAAAGAAACTAGAATTTAAGTGGTTGTCCCTTTAATAGTAATCAAATTGTATTAATTATTTCTGTAACCTTTTTCTGAACTTTGTATTTCTGGTAATATCTGTAATGACAGATCACCAGACAATGCTTTTGTATTGATTTAAACACCCATAGGACTCATAGTGAATTACGGTTATGAGCTCCATACAAGTGGTCAATATTATGATTACATAAAGAAATAACATTGTAAGTGGCTGTCCCTTTAAGAGTAATATAATTGTATTAATCATCTCTGTAACCTTTTTCTGAATTTTTTATTCTCATAATTACAGATCACCAGACAATGCTTTTGTATTGATTTGAACACCCATAGGACTCAGTGCATTATGGATATGAGCTCCATACAAGTGGTCAATATTATGATTATAAGTGCAGTGTTTATTGTTATTGTTTTCATCAGTCTTGAAAGGACAAATTTAAGTAATGATATTCAAGAGATACATTTTCACACAGACATACTAATAGTAGCTTAATTCTTATGGCTAGGCCCTATGTGATTTCCAGCTTGTGTTGGTTGTGGAGATCTCTTTGTTATGGAAAGAAAACAAAATATATAAGAAAACAAGGAAAGAAGAGGAAACTAAAAAGAAATGTAATAAGCACTTCTTATGTGAACACAAGGGCAAGAAAAAAAGTCTTTATATAACAGAATAACCAAAACATCTACACAAATTCTTAAGAGTGCAGGTATTGATGAAAGTGATAATGTGGACTTCCTTTTGACCATGTAAGCAATTGAATTATAGCATGCACTGGCCAATGGACATGACACCTCAACAAAGTTCCTACATGTTCATGTATGAGGCAAACCCTTCTTGTTGTGGTTCTGTTTATATGTGGTTACCATGACTACAAACCATATGGTTTTCACTGACAACTGGCATCAATTGAGAAATCTTAGGACTGGTTATATTCAGGAAGAATAGAAATGGCAGATGATAAGCTAATGAATATGTTCTTGAGGGTTTTGGATAATGAGTAGATAGCATCCTTGGAGACTAGGTGTCTAGTCACGTACCCAGAGCCCCTTTTCATCATTTTTCCTTCCAAAAGGGGATGATAAAGTAAAGCATAAAGAGATAAAGGACCTTGTGTTCCAATTCTGAGCTGTCTTAGTATTTCTAATCATGGGAGGATTTCTAAAAATGGGTATTTAAAAGAGCTTTATCATCCTGCACGGCAAGATAGGCATAATTCTTTTAATCCATAGTCATCATTTATAAATGCTATCTTGTGTATTGTGAGTAGGGTAGACCTTTCTTTTGTGGAGAAAAGTATTCAATCGTGTTCAATTTGTTTTCTTCTTCATTGGGGTCAAATTTTGAATGAAGATCAAATTCTTACTTAGTGTGAGCAAGTTCAAGTTTAATTAAAGCCTATCTGCACTGGTTTGGCTAGGAGGGATTATACCTCCCTGCATGGTCACTGACAGGTGGTTATCTCATCAAATCAGCTCTCAATTAACATAAGAAAAAGGGGACCATGGGGGACCAATTGTCACCAATTAGGCATTGTTTGCTATATAGAGGGTGCAAGTAGCTACAAGTAGTGCAGTGGGGCTTTAAATGTATTGTTTATTTTGTATAATAGAAATTGTGCGTTTTGTGCATCTGGGCTGAAGTATACAATGTATGTTTGTAAGTCCAAGAAACCAGTGAGAAATCATTCAAATCAAATTCAAATGTCATCTGATAATCATAATAATCATTCAAGTTTGAGTAGCTTAAACAAAAATTGATCTTGATAAGGATAAATTGAAATCAAGTTATTTCATAATAGAGATGTTTATTGAGTTTGTAAATCTCTGAATCATACCACATCAAAATAACATATAACTCATTCATATTTTACACAACAACTACAAGGTTGCAAGCATAAATACAATACGTGATTGCACATGGCACATACATGTATCTATATGTGTCATGGAGCTTCATAGTCAAAATGAAAGTTACCGAGGCCATGTTCATGTTGTCATCGTTGGGGAGTTATTAAGTAACATGAATTGCAATAATACCATCATGAGATGCATTAAGCAGACCTTTCAATCAGGGTGATGCATTTGATGGATCAAATTGCAATGGCTTGCGGCACTGTCTAGTTTCATCTTTAAATGTTGTATCCTATTCACAAACATCTTTCAAACTGTATAAAATATGGCATGGATTAGTATCGCATCATTTCAATAATGTGTAAGAAATCCTACATTGGTAGGTTCTGTAGTAATTTATATGTAACAAAAATATATTGATGGAGATTATAGGGTGCTAGGTTATTTTGAAACTGGTAATGCTGTAACGAAGTCACTCTGACTAGCTTTGAGGACAAAATAATGAGTTCTTGATAGTTATTTTTTTAATATTAATACAGTCCTGATATTTTTTTCACATTAAAAATGACTTTGCATTTATTTCTTTCCGGGTAGATTGTAATTATGCTGGAAACTAGGTTTGTAATTACAACAGAGTAGTTTCATAAGTCAGTAGTAAACTATTAATACTTTTAAGTACAATTTGTTAATTCTATTATATGGAATTTCACTGTATGCTGAGATATACATGTAGTACAAAGAAATATAAAGCTGTTTTTCAGCTCAAATGTGCATTTCTCCAGATGGCAGTTGTTAAATCAAGTGGCATTGCATTTGCATTTTTAGATTTTTTATATGACAAGGATAAGAATATTAGTGTTATTGGTCAGGGTTCAATATATAAACAGGATTATCCCATATGTTTCCTCAGCCCTGTGATTCTTAACCATGTTGGACAGAATATTTATTTACGCTGTTTGATGATAGTAATTTTATCTTTATCGCTAATGAAAGGGCATCTTCAAATTTAAGTCATCCATTAAACTGCTCTGTTATCATGATTTAGATGCTTTTTATCAGCAGCATAGATCTTATGTACAATCACTCACCATTCATACAAGAAGTCATTGCTAGAGAATGTCTCTCTGTAGCCCGGCAGATGTGTCAGAATAGAAGGAGTTGACTTAAAGCATGTTTAGACTGGAGAAAATTTGTATGAAAATTCATATAAAGAACTTTCACATGAAAAATCATTGTATATAAAGGGGTGTGCACACTAGATAAGAATTTTGTAATGAGAAACATTGTACAAAGAAACTAGTTTTGAACAGGACAAGTGACATAACAGCAGGCCAATCATCAGTCTGGGCCCACGATAAGCCGCATCCAGTTATACAACTTTCCTATGATCAGATTTTCAGACTAGAATGAGACTCGGATTCTTTATCAAGTTTTCATTCCAAACATGCAACATTCAGACTTCAGACTAGAGAAACGGGAAGTAAATGTACTTCTCATAGCTATGCAACTCTTGTATTGTACATGTAGTACAATGGATTCTAGGAGTCTGAATGTGGAGATACTCTTGAATTCAGGGTGATAGATTCATTTTTATTGCTACTTAACATTGATGATGTTAAGTGGTGTTGGATGTAAACTGTTCCATTAGCTCTACAAGGTCAGCAAGGTGGCGGACGGTGATGCTGAGTCCGTGTGAACAACCTTTTTTGGGGAGCATGATAGTGGATAGTCCTTTGAAGTCAAGTTCATTACACTTTCATTACAGATGTATCATCTGTGTGGAGCCAGAAGGGCATTATTAATTCATATACAGTGTACTTCATTACACAGAGTTAACGTCCTTGTATACTTGCTCTTAAAACACATATCTTCCTTTGAGTAAGTTATTGGTATTTGAAAGAAGACAACCTCTTGATTTGTTGATCAAGCATGAGAATGAGTAGATCATAATGACTGTTTTAGTTCATCAGCCTGTCTGTCATTGATGGATAATTTTAATCATTCTGGGCTTTGTGGCTGAATTATGTCAAAATGAACAGACTTGTTGAGAAAAGTTAAGATTGAACGAAAAGGGGCTTTTTATTTGTAAATCACAAAGTGTCGCCAAAGCATTGATTAGTAGAGAAGCAATTCTTATCCTTGCCCTTATGAAGAGACAATGACCTTCACATTAAAAGAATGGAACTTCTGATGATACTGATAGAACTTGGGGCCGTGAACTGACTTTTCACCCTTAAGTCTTGAGATGAGTTGGCAAAGCACACATGGATTGTTTGAATGGAAACATGTTTGGACACGAAATACAATCTTGAGAGTTTCTTGGAGGTCAAGACCTTGTTTAACATTAACCATTGTTACCACTTCCATATATATTCCATCAAGTTATACAGCTGTGGTGAATGACCACAACATTCCAAATTACTGCATCCGACAGCGTGGGTTGTATGGATAGTTCTAGATTGAAGGTGACAATTCTACATCCAAAGTACCAGTCATTGGAAATAATAAGGTTTTAAGATAGATCCCTAAATGACAATGAATGCCAAAATGTAGAGAGGGAGAGAGAGGGGGAGGGTTGAGAGGGTTGAGAGGGAGTTGGACAGGTGTCCTCATTGCAGAATGAGTTAAGGTTATTGGTATTAGAGATAAACTTTAGTACTGGTAATGCGATTGCATTGTGAAAGAAAAAGTGTGGAAAGGATAAGAAACAGTTGATCATGTAGCATGTAAGTATTGGTGTGCACTGCAAGGTTCTGGAGTCATCAAAATCATAATAAATTTGACCGAGTCTTGGTAAAGTAACAAACACTCTACACAGAAAGCTATATATGGGACAACAGACATGGTGTCAGGGCTAGTACTAGCTTGATCTCCTTGTCTTTCTATGCTCATTACTCGGCCAGTATACATTTTTTTTCAAAATTGTTTGGCACATGTCATTTATTTGTAATCTTGAACATTCAGTGTAAGTTTTGTTTGATTCTGTGAGAATTAATTATTTTTTTTAAAATCCAGAACTGGAGTTTATCTTTAAGGGTTAATGGAGAAGGATGGAGGCATAGAAACTGTTCTTACCCTAGGAGCTCTTACCTACCGCTCATTACTAATTGAACATATTTTTTACCACAGCTCTTTTAGAGATTTCCAGAATTATTTCAGAATTTTGAACGAGCTCTCCAGAACTCTTGTAAACAAATGATCAGAAGTAATAATTGAAATGAAATCATATCAACATGTTGAACATGTCACAAAAATAATTATATAAATATGACTTCTAGAGAGTGATTGACATTCTTTTTTGACTTTTTCCTTACAAATTACCCGCATCAATATACAGTGTGTCCCAGAAGAAACACAGCCGAGAATTATCAATGTTTTATCATAATTTAATCACAATTGAAATTGATAAATGACACATAAATTGTATCAAAAACTTTTCCAATTTCAACAAGGATACACACAAATGATACACTCACACTTTACCTTATCACCATTACACCTCATCATCTTTGTCTCTAAAATATTTAACTTTGTTTCACACTTACTTACACTTTCTCCTTCCTTCCTCCTCCTTTCTTCTTATCTTGACTCCTACTTCGCCATCTTGCTTGCTTTGTCACCCAACCCTTCTCCGATGATGGCATGCAATTATCTTGTGACTTCTGCCTGAACCTTTGCCATCAATCACAACCCATCATCACATGGTTCCATTTTTCACCACCGGGACGTTTATCCTAGATTCAATGTAAACAGCAATGCCCATCCAGAGGATGGTGTCCAGATACCAGAATTAANCCCCCCCCCCCCCCCCCAAGCTTTATGGTTTTAATTACCCATTACCCTTGTATCTTAATTACCATTCACTTTTCCTTTTATTTTATTGAAGGGTTGGTTATTTATGGCAAAGTTCAATGAAAGAAATTGATGCAGATTCAGATAATGACGTCCATAATAATAAAGTATGAGCAGTAAGAAAAAGGTGATGGAAACATTAAATATTTTGGAGAGAAACTTTGCATTGAAAACAAAATATTTTTTGGAGGGGATGCCCCTCAGCTCTCTGATTTGTTTTCTTCTATTGACTGTATCTGTTTGCATGTCTATCTATCAGTATATCAATGTTAACATCAGGAACATTTGTGTCATGATTCAATATAAAAATTGATGTACAGTTGAATGGAATCCAGATATGTGAGCGGATCGGAAAGATGAGATAGTAACTAGAAAATCACTAAAGAATAATTTGATTTTATTCCCTCCAGCAGCTTTTCGTATAAAGTGATGCATAAATTTCTTCCTGTCTGTATAATTTCTTTTCTTTTCTTTTCTGTCTCTCTTTCTACTCCCATCAGCTTAATATGTTTGAGGATATACCCATCTTAATATAGACATATGTATATCAAAATATTTACATATTTCTTTTTCTCTTCTTCCAACTGTAAATATGTCATATTGTTATTCTCTCTTTGTTCTTCAGAACTCTGAACCTTCCTTGACTCCTTCAGAATACACACAAATGTGTGTTTCTGGAATACAAGAGCACTTGTCAAATATTTACCCCCCTCACCAGTGAATATATTGTTCACATTCTGGCATAAGGTCATGACTGTCATCCATTTTCAATGGCAGTTACGGCTTTATTGCGGGCGGTCGATGAAATGCATTCCCGTGCAATCAGGCCCTAGATTGGTGACAGTCAAGTCATTCCCCTCTTCCTTCACACGTTGGTAATCGTTGATTGTCTTTGGCTCTAGCACCGGGTGTTTTTTCAATCATCATCACCATCATCATAACCAACTCATCTCTTTTTTTGTTTGATTGGGGATGAGCTTGTTTAATCCCACTCATTAAAATATATTGCCTCACACTTCATGATGATTTGAAAACCCTTCCCCAGACATCACTAGTTCATTTACAGGTGCGACAGTTTCATGGAAAATTCAAGATTTGTGATGATTTTTAGGGAGGGAAAATGACTGGCATCATGCTTTAATTTTAAATTTCATCTCAACGTAAATGAAAGCTTGTGCCAAAATATTATTGGATCATAATTATTTTCATGAACGTGAAACTACATGTATATTGAAGAAAAGAAACGTCTTTAGCCTTTTTTTTAGGGGGAGGGGTCGTATCTGTTATATACTAACCCTATAAAAGATTTGATTTGACTTATCAAATGCTAACTACAGATTTTAATTCAAACGATAAGCCATTTTATGATATAAAATGATATGAAATCTTCATTTGTAGTTGTACATCACTGTTATTTGATTCTACTCTGCCTCTAAGTTTTTTTGTATTGCTAGGAAAAAAGTTACAATTTTATATTGATCATATCTATGAAGGACATGAAGACCTTGAAGATATATTACTGCATTTAATCAGAGAGATGTCAGTTAGGCCTACATCAAGCAGCGCTTGCGAACCCTGGTAACTGTTTTGAAGACAGATTTCTACAAGTGAAACACAACATATTGTGATTAGTTCTGTAACTTCCTGCTTTGATGATAACGTAATTTTTTTTTTAAAAGGAACCAAAAATACAATGTATTCAAAGATATAATATATGGAGAGGACTATGTCAAAGATATTGGAAAGAACCATAAATCTCCTAATGACTTAGCTCCAAAGCAATCACAAATGCCGGAAACGAGTAAAAGAGAAATAAAGCTATAGAATTTTTATGCCACGCACATAGGGAATTAGGGATGATTCCAATTTTGTGCAGATATAGTTAATATGTCAAATTTTGTATCATCAAGCACAATGTCGCCTCATTTTACATTGTATTCAAATTAATTCATACAATTTCAAGAGAGAAAATAGATTGGTTTGTATCTCATTTTGATCCTGTTTGGCAGCTGATAACCTAGTTTATATGCAAATAAAAGCTTAATTGACAAACTAACAAATTCATAGACTTCTTTAAGATTTTCTTGAACACTTCAATAATTTTGGTTGCTTGCTTCGCCTGTCATTATTTTCGCCCATTTGCCGCATGTGCAATTCTGCACAAAACAATGGGCACCAAACAATAAAACGATTGAAGCATTGCTTTTTGCATTAAAATGGTTTTGTAAAATTACCCATTTCCAGTATTGATCATCTCCATAATGATCCTTTTAACACCACTATAGATTTATCTCCTATTTAACAAATGATGGTGACTTCCTCACCTCTCATTTTATGAGTTCATGTCAGGTCAGGAGACAGCTGATCTAGCTTAATTCATTTAGAGAGCCTCTGGGAAAATAAAGAGTGATATTCATTATACTTGTGATATTGCATTCTAAAGCAGTGAGATGGTATTAGCTGCAAATGTAAAAGAGAACTGGGTGCATGACGTCTTGTGATGTTATATTTGCCTTATTGTCTCTCTATAGAATAAATCAAAAATAATTTATACTGAGATATACTACATTGTATACTTACTAAATCTGCATGAAAAATGGTATTTAGGTATCATGTGTTATGGATCTAATGAAAAAGTTTAGTTTCTGTTGAAAAAATATTTGAAATTCTTTCAAAAATGTAAATGATACATGTTGTTAGTTAAGGAAACTTTCAATCAATATGTTTTTAAGATGCTCCTTGATACCCATAGTTATCTGAAACTATTGTTTGTTGTCTTGAGACAAGTCCACTTAGCAAAGAATTCTTTCAAACTTGTATTGGTCCGGAGGTAGAGCTATTATCCCTTATCTCTATCACCTTGTCTGAGCAACTCATTAAGGAATTACAAAAATGAAGATTTGAATTTGAATATTTTTAATTCTTGTGCCCCTTCAGTTTTGAAACAAGATAACTTGTGTAACAGCAAACCACACTGAGCAACTGTACTAAGCAAAAACTTTGTCAAACTCTTGTGAATCTTGAGATAAGTATACTATTATCTCCCCTGTTACTTTCTTCCAACCAAGGACCGAGTTGTAACAGCGAGCTCTTGAAGAAAGATATTATGTTGGATTTCAGGCATTCCCAAAAAAAAAATGGTATTTCCTACATTGTAGAGTTTAGAAATAATATATGTCTGTCTTTAGCAAGATGTAACAAAATTGCAAAGCATGACAGGAGGTATACAAAGTTTTTTGCAACAAACAATTTGATGATATCTAGCGTTCCTAGTCCTGTCAAACTCATTTGAGTCTTGAGCTAGAGCTATTATCCCTCATTTTACTTTCCCTCGGCCAAGGATTAAGTCGTTTAAGCAAGCAAGGAAGTGAGGAGGAGGAGGAGGTAGAGAGGGATGAGTCATCTGTGGATGATGCTTTATGCTTACCTACCGGTAGGATGCTATCCTCAGACTTTGATTT
This sequence comes from Hemicentrotus pulcherrimus, assembly GCA_003118195.1. Taxonomy (NCBI): domain Eukaryota; kingdom Metazoa; phylum Echinodermata; class Echinoidea; order Camarodonta; family Strongylocentrotidae; genus Hemicentrotus; species Hemicentrotus pulcherrimus. Next base: position 410,551 of record BEXV01000022.1, on the reverse strand, counting down.
ATTACCCAGGAACAGATGTTCAAATTTTATTTCATATCCCATGTGCATTCTTTTTCCTCTCTCTTCCTCTCAATTTTCTCTCCATCATTCTCTCTTTCATATTGTCCTCTTGATGTTGCATTTTGAAAAGCTGTCTATCAAAAATATATTTTCACTTTCTCTCTCTCCTCTTCTTTCCTATCTTTCTCTTTCTGCGTCAGCTCTAAAGATATGTCTAATGTTTCTTCCAAATGACATATCAAACTGCCCTTGAAAAGATAATTAGATATGTTATTGCTTCTTTTTCATTTCTTTACAAAATGTTCCTACTCTTGTTTTTATTCACCCAAACTTAACATTATTTTCTCTATACATTCTTCTTATTCAGTCATTTGCTCCCTCTCTTTATTTATTTCATTCATACTATTTTCCCCGATTCCCCCCCCCCNNNNCCCCCCCCCCCCCATCTTCCTGTTTTTATAGCAGGGTCCCATGTTACCCTCTTTTTAGTTCTAAAATTGCCCTTGAAAATCGCAATTACTAAGCCTTATCTTTATATATCGAGTATCTCCTCTCCACTTCTTGTTTTAAGTCTTCTATCCCAGCTATCTACTTTTACTTAACCACCTCTCTTCTCTTCTGAGAAATTAAATTGACTCTCTTTTTCTCTCCTTCTTTCACCCATTCTCTCTCTTTCAATCTTACCGTCTCTCTTTCTTTCTTCACCTCTTCCCCTCTTTCTTAGTTGGTATACAATACATATTTTATCTGTATACCCCACCCCTTTGTTTAGAGCATTGCTTCTTCTGTGTTATACTCTCCTTGACCCGTACTATCTTTTTCCACAACAAGCCCATATTTGTAGTTAACAAACCCTGCAAATTACTTTCGATTTCAGAATGCAGGGCAACCTCATATCTGTTCTCGTCCGGTAAAATAATCATTGCGGTTTCATGGCTGACAGTACGTCTGGTCAATGCATCCATAAAAATGCTGATAAACACAGAGAGAAAGAGAAGGCTGTATAATGTATTAGATGATAAAAAGTAACTCCCCAGTGAAACAATACAGCTGATAACATTAACTAATGCTGCAAGGCTTTAAGTACTAAGTCAGAAGATAGCTCCTCCATCAGGTTTGGATCTTCTTTTCTGGTTTGTTTGTCCTTGAAAAATTCTCTGACATGAAAGCTGCACAAAGTTGTAAGATGATCCTAAAGGCCAACCAATAGTGAGTTCACATCTTGATTAGATAAAGTGTGTCTGAACCAAGACTAGTTTCACATCTATTCAAGATCGTCTTGCACAGACTTTCACTTTCACTTTCACTTTCGTTTTCACCAGTTATCTTGCTTAAAATATGTCTACATCATTCTGAACAAAGCTGCAGGCTCCTTTTTTATACATACTGAAATCATAATCAAACAAAATTTATTTTATAATTTTTTTTGTCACTCACATTTTCGAGATTAAAGATTCAAAGTTTATGTCAGATCTCTTAAAAATACAACTATACATACATATGATACATTTGAAAATATAACATTTTCGTCTGTTTGATATTTACTTTAAGATATGAGAGGTGTATATGAGTTAATACCATTGTGGCTCCCAACGGAACGTTTTATTATACATGAATGAAAAGATATCTTTGTGTATGACATTATGAAATATTTGACAATTCATGATAATGGATTTATGAAACTGAACAAATTCTGCTCAGTCCTTATATTACTAAACATAACTGGGCACAAATAACCTTATTACCAAGTTTCTATCTATAATGAATCCATTTGTCATCATTCATTAACCAAACTAATAGCTTATCTTTAACATCTCATTTTGAAACTGACATCAGCATATCGCAGTAATGAGATATCGTAACAGGATATGCTATAACTTAAAAGAGAAGTGCTCGATACCAAATTGAAAACAGAAATGACCTCCACGGGGTTGGTAAAAATGACCATTCCTTTCATTACAAATAATTGGAAGAGAGCACATCATGATAAAATTTATATAAGCATACCCTCAATTTACCAATTATGGTGTACCTTCATATTTGCACACTGATCAAAATGATTAAGGCAATTATTGGGAATGAAACCACTCTGAGCACACTCGCCTACCATCGGGCAGCGGCGGCATCCGTTCCTCTGTCCACAGGGTCATCACCAGGAACCCCAGGGGTCAGTGTTTCCTAGGGTAGGTCCCTGGGGGGTCATCGTTCCCAGGGTCCTGGCAGGGTGTAGTCTGAGGATGAGTCATCTTAATAGCATTCACAGTGCCTAGACACTGCATGGGCGGTGGGAAATTATTAAAGCCCCAAGAGAAAGGTAGGCCAGGGCGAGCGTTGATTGTCGGCCGATAGAGCCGTGGTGGATTTGGCATTATAGAGAAGGAGAGATGGAGTGATAAAAACTGGGCTGGGATGGAGAGCGTGAGAGAGAGAGAGAGAGAAAGGGAGAGACAGAGAGAGAGAGGGAGAAAGAGATGGAGGGTGTTAGAGAGATGGAGAGAGAGAGAGAGAGAGAGGGAGAGAGAGAGAGAGAGAGAGAGAATGAGGATATAGAGGAGAGTGAGAGAAGGAGAGGGGTTCTGACAGACAGACAGACAGACTGACTAATAGAGGCCGAGAGAGACTGGAAGGTGGTAACAACAAAGTAGGACATGGCTTAGAATCATAGGATAAAGTTAAGATCATATCGTGGAAGGAATCATAATTGATCCAGATTTCTTGGAGCTCGTTGGTTTCAAGTTTATAGAAACATGAGTACGGATATGAGATGATGTAATGCAGATGCAATGATAAGGGATAATGCAAAGAAAAGGAGAAGTTGAGATATATTGACCCAGTGTTTTCCCAGTTTTTATTTTAGATTTATATTCCTTCCAGTAGAATTCAAAGTGAAATGATTTATTACTTAAAATAGATGACTATTTAATATATTCCATTAAAAAATTGATGAATTCATAACGGACAGTGGTTCATGAAAAAAATGAAGATATTGACTTTTGCGTGATGTGATTTATCATCTATTGTTTTTGTCAATTCAGCCTTTAATCACTGAGAAGGGTGATAAATGAAGTGTCCTAAAGGTGTTTGGGGGCAGTGTAGGCAGAAAAGGATCTATATGTTAAATAAGAACAATCTCTGCAAGATAATTGCAAGCAAATACAGAATGTCCAGTGGTGTTGCCTCAGCTTACAAAGTGTCCATGGGGTAGAATTCCCATCAATAACTATCAAAGCATCATCTTTAGGTACCCAAGGATAAGATCAGACTGACCTCCAGAAGACAGATTACTGACTGACCATCAAGCTTGTGATTGTGCAGGTATGCAAACTCATCTATGAAGCAGAAAAGCTGCAAATTTGTTTGATTCTGAAGGAAACGTTAGAATTAGAGGAAGACAAATCACTTTTTCCAATCAATAGATTGGCGAGCAGAAGTGTGAGAGTGTTGAGTAAATGCAATTGGAATGAGTGTTTGCACTGCATTTACACTGCCCAAGGTGTAAATGGTAAAGATGTCATTGGAGAAGGAGATTATACAGGGGTTAGTGATGAACCTCTTGCCCTGCATAATTCATAATGTATCACTCCCTTTCCAGAAGGTTGTTTCTTTCTAGTGACATTCTCAATTCTTTAGTCAAATTAAGTGGGGATACATGTCAATTAGTATGAGAAAGTAGTTGCTTAAGAGAAGAAAATTATCTCTTTTTTGTTTTGTTATTCCTCTGTTCCTCTAGGTATATGAAATTTTTTTATGATTTTAATATTTTTTCTCTCACTAAGAGCTGTAGGGTTAAACAAAAAGTGTCTTTGTCAAAAAATAAGTTTAATCACTGTTCCCCATTCTTTAAAAAAAATCAGAGTTTTTTTTTTTTTTTTTT
>BEXV01000022.1:378317-406630 GCA_003118195.1 Hemicentrotus pulcherrimus | reverse complement strand
CTCTCTCTCTCTCTCTCTCTCTCTCTCTCTCTCTCCCTCTCTCTCTCTCTCTCTCTCTCCCTCCCTCCTATCTAACAAAATATCTTTCCTCTACCCCCCCCCCATACTACCATGCCCCAACAAATGATCAATAAATCCACCTCATTGCCACTCCCCTTTGCACACACTTATTCGCACGCTACATCAATTAGTAAGTGAAGATTGCGCTTACTGCTGAAAATGTTGATTGTCCGAGAGGAGGGGATTTTATTTGATCATTTGCCTGGCTTTTGGTAATGATCTCTTGATTAAAATGACCTATAGCACATTTCTCAGAATATACCAAAATTGATAAAGCCTAGCGTTTGCGTCATTACATAGTAATGAATTTTTGTATTACTCTCGATTTGATTGCCTGATCATGATGACAGTTTTTTTCTTGGAACATGTTTATTTTTAGATTGAGACAAAGAAAATTACAGTTTTGTTTTCCTTTCAAACATAATTGATCAGTATCAAAGGCTTTGTCTTTAATAATATGCATTCTGAATTGTTTGCACTCTACTTTCTCATTTCCATTCTTGTTTTGGATTTTATTCTGGTTTTATCATGTGCTAATGTCCCTCTTGAAATAAATCTAACACATGCTAAACATTGACAGTTATGTGCTACATATCAGGCCTGCTGCCAATTATCAGTATCTGCAATTATATTTTCCCCTGAAATTTGAAAGTTATTTGTAAGCTGGGAACAAATAATGAGCTTTTTCCACCTAGCACCAAGAGCGTCTTGTATTAAACTTTGAAATAAGGCATGCTTGTATTGAAGAAAAGCTTCAGAGCTTGAAAATTGTCTTTTTGCCTATACATTTTCCTTTCATTGCTTATTTATACATGAAGGAAAACATGGCTTTTCAGTCTATTGATTTTTTTTAATGTGAAGAAAGTAATATAGAAAAAAGAAAATAAAGAATGTTATATGAAATGGATAAACGAAGATCCTACTCCAGGACCTCAAGTCCCATCAAAAATCAATTCATCTAATACAAACATAGAGTACAGATGACTGGTTGATTTCCTTCCAATATCCCTCGTCTCACTGAAACTCGTTTTACCTAACCACTTGCCGCGTTAAATGAAATGTCGTAATGTCTCAAAGCGGTGGCGTGACTTGCGTTTGTTCGCGCGCAGACTGGACGCCGGCCGACCATTGGGTGGGGGAGATGTCGACATGGTAACGGGATGAAGCATGTTCACATGACAACAGCGGCTGGCAACAAGATGACGATGAGGCTCAAGCGGGTGGATGAGTGAGTAAGCGAGTCATCATGGCCATAGGGCAGACATGATCTGTTTTGGTTATGGGATGATGTCTACCATATTGGGGACCAAAGGAGATAAAAGCTGTTAGTGAATAAGGGAGACATCCTCTGTTTGGGTGTGAATTGAATCCCAATAGATGGTGCTGGCTGAGATTTTTTGAGGAAAGAGGAAGGAAGGCCAGTAGGTTGATTGGAGGTCTATAGAGACTAGCCTGGGATGGGAATCTTTGAAGGCTGAAAAGAGAAAAATTATAAAGTAAACCTAAAGCCGTTTCTAAATTCCTTAATGATTAGTTGCATCAAAAGGAAACAGGAAATATAAAGAAAAGTATTTCAAAATATAAAAATTGTCCTTCCCTATTGTATTTTAACTATTGTTCTTAATTGAGGGATTATTGGATACAATAGTTTTTATAAGTGATTAAAGTATACCACATTTGTTACTTTGTTGCAAATGTCTATCAGTAGCTTAGCTTAGAGCTAGGATGGTATTTGAGAACCATTAGCTCTTCAATAAGTGGATATTTGCCCTGCAGAATTATCCATTATTAGTTTTTTTTATAATTAGAGGTTTCCTTGTTCTGATATGAATTTGTTCTCAGGGAACCAATATTATTGCATCATTTCCCTTCTCACAACTCTGTACGATACACAAATCATATTTCAAGCTGAGCTTTCTTAGTGTCCACATAGGTTCAATACAAATATTTGTTGTTAACCGCCATACACAAATTTCTTCAGAAAGTATGAGGTTACCAAAACACAAATTGTATCTTTTGAAATCAGTATTTTCTTAGTAGTATAGGAAACAGGAGATCCTCACAGCAAACAAACTGACCATTACTGTGTTAGCCATCAAACTCTTTTTTTCACTCTGACCCATATCTATTAGCTTTTAAGTGAGACAACATACTCTGATTGTTTAAGAATTTGACCCACCCTGGTTCACAGAGCACTGTCATTTTCCATTTTCATCCTAATGTCTCGAGGGGGTATACCTGTAGCTTACAGGTCAGTGTCTTTTCTAAGAATTCATCAAAGCATGAGGGATGCCTTGTATTGGATAGATTAAGGATTACTTCCAGGAGATCTACTTCACAAGCACAAGTGGCTTCAGGTCACTAACCCCCTGTCTATAGTTATACCAGGTTCAAGGGGGCGCAACTGACCAGTGGCCATTGTAGTAGTGTCTAGCGATATCCTCCAGCTGGTCAGTAACCTCTTGGATTAGCTTTCGATTCATTTCACATATGACTATTCTCGTCTTAGTAAATTGCTGTATGTGTGCGAATCTATTTTTGATCAATTAGGCAACCTAGTTCAAGGCAGCGGAACTCAGGAATCAATCATATTGTGTTACGGTTGTTTCTCTTTGTGAAGTTTTGTTGTGATCCAATTGCTATGTAAAATTGTTTGGCTACCATTAGCCAACTCTCATTTTTTGTTGTACAGCTAGCAGTTTGGAAAGCATAGGCTACAAATCAGATGTCATCCTGTGTAATTTTTTGTACTTTTGTTTGTCAGGTAAATAAGACCCTCAAGTTATTCTCAATACCAAGTGACAATGCAAACTTTAAACCAGATATATATAAATCCAGTTCATGGCAATTTCTTTAAATTTGTTCTCATTTCAGACTTGGCATATTTAGTCCCCTCTCATTTCCCCCATAACCTCTAAACCAATCTTAGTCCTTGTTAAAACAATTCAAGAGCCAGCTTGAAATCAACTCTAGAGCTACAATGGAGTAGAATTGAAAGCAGAAGAACAACAAAACAAACAAAATCCACATATTTCATAAAGTAGTAAAGTCCTGACCGTTTGTCAATGATGGCATGCAGGAATTTTGATATTTCATTGATTGGGTCCAATAAAACATGGGATATTTCTCATAATTTATCATGTTTCTTTCGAAATTCTTATATAAAGATGACTAGAAAATATATACTGTATCTCTCCCTCAACTGAGAGTGTTTAAGGAAAGAAAAGAAAATTTACCTCCATAGAAATATTTTATTCTACCCTCTATAAAGGATTTTCCTTAGCCAGAAACAGAAGAGTCTGAATACATTTCAGTTATTGCCTCAAATAGAAAGGAAGTCATACATTACCTGCCATATCTTCAATATATATTTTTAATCTCCAAGGATGATTTCTTTGACAGATATTTTTCTGGATCCAAACATATTGAACGTAACAAAACTGATAAACTTGTTTTGTTTGGCTCAGTATTAGAGGCTGTTCAGACCGGCAGATGGCACGGTCTAGCGCGCACTAGACCGCGCTATCTCTGCAGTGTGGAAGCTACAACATCGTTTCGGTCCGCCCAACAGCGAGCCATGGCAGCCAAAACGGCGTGCCACACGAGCACCTCATGGTGGTGGTCTACGAGAGAGAGAGCGCCGTCTAGCGCGTTCTAGTCCGCGCTATCTTTGCTGGTGTGAACCCGATCTACGATAACACGCTGGAAGTCATCATTCTGCACGCGGGGAATTTTATACTCATTCTATTTTGGTGCGATCTTAATCTTAAGGGTGTGCTACGATAGACCGCGCTGCGTTGTGAATCCGGCAAATGCCAATGGGCGGACGGTGGGTTACGATCCACGGTCCGCCCACGATCCCCCTTTGCGGTGTGAACAGCCTCAAAGATAACAGTAGGTAGCAGTGGGTGTGCCATCATGTATTCTTTTTTTAATTGATTTTATGTCAAATTTAAGACAGAATGAATAAAAATTGAAAGATATATCATATTAATATGAACAGAAGTTCTAGTATCTTGTGATTCTAGATACTTTAACTCTGGTTGCTAATAATGATATTCTTTTTATTTCATAAAACTCTTCGTGATTACATGTTAAGGTATGTTAGGGTATACAGCTTTTATGGCATTTAGCTAAATGCAGACTTTGTTTGAATAGTAAAAAAAATCATATCTGCAGAGCAGAACTTCTAAAATGTTGATAAAACTCCAGGGATGACATGACAAAATATTACCGACATACAATGTTTAGGCTTTTGTTGTTGAAAGAACAAACCTTTATCATTTTTGTATGGTTTCTTATTTTATTTCAAATATGTTGAACTATTGTATCCCTTCATAGAATATGATTTGCTGATAAAAATAAGGTGTGTTTGCCATCCAGGTGCAGAGTAACTATGAAGAGAACCAACTATTACCCTAGCAACAGAGCACCAATCTAACTCTTCAATCGTCATGCCAACAGCTAGAGAATGCTGGAGTATAGTAGTAGTAGTATCTGGTGGATGTATTGCTCAGTCACTATAAATATCTTATTATGTGAGGGGTGTCTATGTTTGAACGAGCCCACTCATAATTAACTACTCAGACTACCAAGCCAGACAATATATAAAAGGATGAAGATGAGGAAAAAATCTGGTACGATTGGCAACCTCTCTCTAAATTAAACTTGCCCTCAGGTGGGGGTACGTGGCGTAGTAAAGGGGATGGATCCTTCCCTTAATTAAAAACCTTGCCCCTCCCATGCATGGATACAAAGCAGCCAATCGGTGAGTGAGAGAGGATGTTCACTTGACGACAGGAGGCCGGAGAGCTGGGGCTGGTCGTCTCCTGTCACTATGGGGACAATTGTATCCATGTCGACCAGATACCAAGGTTTGTTTACACATGTGACCTTGCAACGATGCTTGGTTTTTCCCACGATGCTTAAACAGGCAGGCAGGGATCTCCCCTGTTATGTTATGTATTGTTTATATAAGCGATATCTTCTTGATAATCCTTGCCTGTTAATTCCTCATTGCTTCTCCTTCTAATGGAATGGAATTTTCCTCTCTCTATTATTGATTTAGATGAGCTTCGTGGGAGATATTGAGTAAATCTCCCACTTCATGGCTTGATGGTTTTAATGAACTCAGCTGTGAAACTGATGTGTTTATCATCCATTTTCTGTAGTTTGGCTTCATGCCCATACAATTTACCCATCTAGATACATGTTTTCATTTAATGAAAAGTCCTAGAAGAACCAGTGCTGTGACAAAGGTTTCACTTGGTAGTACATTCTTTTTAGGTTATATTCTTTTTATTAAGGAATTTTCTCTTGTTTAACTTCTTTGTATTAGGATGCGTAAGAGGTTCAGAACACAAGTGAAGGCTAATTACAAGGCATAACTCACTCTAACCCTGACCCAAGGGCCAAACCTTGAGCCTAATCCCACCTCTTAATCTCACCCTGACCTTATCCCCTACCCTACCCCAATCCAATGCCTAACTGTGACTCTACTTAAGCCCTGTGCTTATTATTCTGCAGTTATTCTGAAGTTTATTAATTGAAGAAAGAAAAAACTTTAGTAGTAAACTGTCCAACAATTCAGAAAAATACACCTTCACTCTTATTGCATTTTTCAATGTACACATTAATCCATCCTCCTACATTCAATGAGGGCTTACATAAATCAACACTAATTAATGCATCCATCAGGTGTAGATGTAAACACACCTTAAAGCAATTATCACATGTAGATGTGAACATGGTATAGTATATTTATCATGGGGGAAATCTCAATTTACTCTGATGCATTATTCAGAGATAAAGTGTATATGTTAAATTGCCCTAATGCATTTGTGATGGGTGTTCACTCACTCCAAAATATTCTCCAGTTATAGATTTGAAAATGAAGTGATGCAATCATCAAAAGTAGATGTGAACTCACCCTATTGTATTCATTAATGATAGATGCTCACACAGGTTGCAGTCGTTAAGCATAAGTGTTAACTCACCCTGAAAGCATTCATCAGTAGTAGATTAAAACATGACATGATGCAATCATCAAGAGTAGATGTGAACTCACCCTATTGCATTCATCAGTGATAAATGTTCATCCAGGTTTTGCATTAAAACTTTGGTAGATTTTAATATGAAAGGATACAGTTATTAAACATATGTGTTAACTCACTCTAGAAGCATTCATCATTAGTAGATTTAAATGTGACATAATGCAATCATCAAAAGTAGATGTGAACACACCCTAATATTCAATAATGGCAACTATGAGTTCATTCTACTGAATGAAACACAAATGTGAACGCACATTTCGATTTATTCCTCAGTAGATTTTGCCATTTGTCTTCTCTCTTTGAGTATTAAGAAAGCAGTGACATTAGGATTAATATGAGATATGTCAGGTTTATGAATAATCATTCTTGTATTCTTTCATTCATTTCATGATTGTGCTATGAATCAAAAAGTGTCAAGTAAATACTAGATCTTCTTGTTCTTTAGTGTCCTCTTGTCCCTTGTCATCATTTTTATTTCTTCTTCTGTGTTAGGGAGAAAATGATATAGAAAGTAAAAAGGGTGTTTTTTCCAAACAAAATAAAAACTTTTAAATATTTTTAGCGTTAGTGTGTTATGAGGTTAAGCAAACTAGTTCATCTAAAGAATATGTACGTAATTCAAGTTGCAAAGGAGAAGGAACTAAGGACGAATCACACTCTAGAGATGAAACTCTCAAAAGGTGTAATGAGAAAGAAAACAAAGTGATATGAGAGTAATGTGTAATAAAAATGGAAATGAAAATAACCACACTGAAAGTATGGTAAGTCAGGAAAGAAGAAATTGATTAGCAAATGAAGGGAAAATTGTCAAAAGATGTAATGAGCTGAAAAACATAATGGCACTTTTGAGTGATGTGTAATAAGAAAGATAACAAATGTAAATGAGATCTTATACACAATATTTATAAAAGAAAAATTGTATAATGGGGTCAAGAAGTGAGCCAACTGGCCTGTAATCAGTCGAAATCAAGAGTGACAGGTGAATTAGTAAAACCACACAATTATTATAGAAATGGCATTGTGGGTCAAGAAAAAAAGGACACCATACTATATGAAAACCTTGGCCAATGCCTTATACAGCTGAAGCTGCATTTACTATATGCTACCATTATGTATCTGTGCTGGATAATGATATTAACATGTGAAAACATGTGAAAACTAGCAAAATTCTACCTTTTCCGTTGGTCAGTTGAGCCACATGCCGAGGTCAGTTCATTGTTGTCCAGGGACCAAAGCTTTTATGCAATGAGAGTTACCTGTACTTTCTAGATTGCACTGACCATGTACTTGTATCGGTTTCCCTTGGTTTCCCTTGTCCATCTTCAGTCACCTGTACTAATAGAATTTGTCAAGAAAATTCTAGATCTACTTTCTCTTTATTGTCCTCTTTTCCTTTGTCATTATTTTCATTTCCTCGCCGTCGCAAGAAAGAAACCTTTCTCTTATATATATTTTGTTTGGTATTGTGACATCTGTATGTATTACTTTATTTCTTTCAGAGTTCTCTTTATTTCTCTTTCTCATTTTCTCTCTCTCATTCTCTCTCTCTCTCGTTCTCTCATTCGCTCTCTCTCTCTCTCTTTCTCCGTCTCTCTCTCCCTCTTATTCTCTTTCTCCAGCTCTTTGGGAATTCTTTTTGTACTCATGTGTTGTTTCATATTGGCATTGGCTAATGTGTTGGTTCCTACTGGTGTATTTTCTATTTCACACAATTTATTATCACCAAAGATTCAGGTGAAAGACCTTTTTTAAAAATGTTTGTGGTTTGGGGGAGGGTGGTTTAGTTTCCATTTCACACATTTTATGATTACCAAAGATTCAGGTAAAAGACCTCTAATTTTATTGTTATGGGGTGGAGAAGGATGGTTATAATTGATGGTTTCTTTTTTTGTTGCAATTTTGTACTTATGTATCATAAGAAAATCCCCTTCAATTTATGGTGCAAAAGCATCAACATTCCCATATTTAACACTTCCTTGCATTATTATAATGCCCTATTGGTTGCTGTAATGTCTCCCTCTTTTTCTTTTGGTTATTTGATATGGAGGTCTCTTATGTGGCATTAAACTTACATATCAATGGTGCTACATTTATTAGTTTGGGTTACATTTTCATCCAATTTATATAATGGTGTTTTTAAATTGACTCTTGAGTCAGATTGTGTATGACGTATCTCACTGGTCCATCAGGTAGATCTTTTCAGGATCTTACAGTTGTTAGGTGTACAGTAGGGTTAGTGGGTTGGGGTTCCTGTTAGATTGAGATAGGGGTGGAAATATTTGTGAATTTGATTTACATTATTGCTAATATCTACGTCAGAGTAGCCTACACGCGTGAAGGAACTTGTTATGCTATCCTTCTACTCTGTGATGTAACATGCACTTAGTGTAATTCTTTAAAATATGTTGATTCCATAAAGTCATTCCATCACTTACTGTATAGCCATTTTATATACACCTTCCAATTTCTGTCTTTATTCCTTTGCGTATATGTTTAGTTATGTTTTCCATTAAGTAAAGATCTTACCGTGATAACTCCTCTCCGCAACTTTTTACGGCACATGCCATTATTTTACCTCGGTCCTATCCTGGTAATTCCACTTTCCACATTGCTGCATTAGCAGTCGTCCCAAGTATCCCGCTTCATCAATTACACAGGTAGCTTGTAACCTGCAGACATTGCGCACTAATAAGCCCAGCTTTACCAAGATACACCCGCTCTTGTGCCATTTTTCCAAACACTCAATTTTCTTTAATACAATTAGTCCCACCAAATACAAAATCCCCTGGAGGTCCATTTGAAAGGAAAGATGGATGGCAAGAGAGATTCTTAATGAAACGAAACGCTAGGCTCTGTTTAACTCTGCTATCTTTTCTCATCATATTTACCAATTTTACCATCTTAGCTGGGCATGAATCATCCCTGTGGCATCAATATGGGAGTCAAATGGACCTTTATGAGATAGCAAACTGATTTATTTGGGTCTTGTTGTAAATGCAAATTGCCTGGAGCTCAAGAGGTATTTTGCTTAATTTCACTATTCATGCAAACTTGTTCTGCCATTGTTTGTAAAAAAAAAGAAAGAAAGACATAAAGCACAAATTATATTTTAGTTTGCGATCAATAAAACATAATCTCTAAATACCAGCAAAATAGGATGTAAATGAGTTCATTACTCACTCACGCTTTACCAATTTCTGAACTTTTCAAACCTAATCAAGACAGACAACAAGAGGCATAAGCATTTATCACACTTGATCTGGTATCCTACTCCATCTCTCCTTTTCTTTCTGGTGTGTGTAGTTCTACCTTTGTAAGCCTGAGCAACAGAATCTTAATTCAATGATACACGCTGATTGCCTGGTAGCAGATACTTGCTTGTGATTGTTATTGAGTGTTAACCCACTTTTTCCCTCCTCCTCCTTCGCTTTATTCCCTCCGGTGCTCTGTACTTTTTACAACTAAAAATACACTTACCTACTCTCTTTGTTCAAGAGGGGGTACGCAAGCTATACGTCAGTACTTTCTATTTATGCAAATTCAAATCGTTGTTCTTGCTTGGGTAACAACGATAAAAAACACTGTGGTTTTGAAAGAGGGTGATGAGTTTTCTGTACAGCATCAGCCGGGCTTTGATTTTTATAACTGTAAGTCAAAGTTATTTGAATTGGGGCAGAAGTAATCTTTTAGATTGTGGTTTGTATTAACTTAAATGTGCATTCCAGAAGTTTAAAATTACTAGCCACATATATATATATCTTGTATCTTTCAACCTAGATATGATAAAAGGAAAAGTGCAAATTGTTCTAAGCCAGAAAAGCTTATAGGATGTGTGTTAATGCTTCTCTTACTCTCGCCAGATTAAATCTTCTTTCTTTCTTTTTGGTAGCAAATAAGCTGTAAAGTGAGTTGGAATTTTTGTTGTTGTTTTGTTCATGTATGTGTCATTAAAATGATGAATCATCATAAAAGTTGTAGGTTTTATGAGTGCACAGCCTGGGATTGATTTTACAATAAGGTAAAATAACATCAATATTGCAATATGATTTGGTAAAGCCTTGAATTTTGTCTTTATCTTTTATGTATAACATATTTTAACGAAAAAAATTAAGTGTATTTTAAAGAAGAATATATGAAATGTTAATGAACACAAAAGTGGGGAAAGAAGAATTGTTTCTTGAATTGCCAGTCTTACATATTTATTCAAAGTAGAGAATGAATGCAATTCCTTAAGAAATAATTAAAACATCTTTGAAAAGATATTGATCAAAATTTATTTCCCGCAAGTTTACCAACGCCTTTTTCTGTCTGATATGTTCATGACATTTCTCACTTGTATTTACAGTATGTCCTTTTTTCACACTTATTTTTCTCCAACGAGTGTGTATGTGTGTATGAGCAGAATTTAGCATTTAAAATGTAAGCTATGAATATAAAGGCGTATGGTAGCCTTGAAGGCTCAACTGAATCTGAACTCTTCTTCACACTCCATATAGTGCAAGAAGTTCACAGGAAAAAAAAGTGCATTGACTCTTCTCACACATGCTACTGCCGTTTCTACAGATTTGTCACAGGCAAGAAGTCAACTGACAGACAAAATTGCTGATTTTAGCTATAATTTGATCGAATCAATATCCTACAACATCACTGGAAAGGGGAAAAAGACCTTTATTCCGTACAGGTTGTTCTTGACAGTTATAGTCTGATGAATAGGTGGGATGATTCATACAGACACTGATTGAGGTTGGTATGTTTATATTGTATCTATGAATTGGTGATCTGTCTACTCTGCCTATAGCTAGTCTGATAGCTATACTCCAATAAGAATGATCTTGATGGCATAAATGACTTGTCAATGCTTAACAGATTTTGTGTGTCTTTGCCGATAATATTATCTTTTCAGATCATAGAAGATATGAGATTGTTTTTGTAAAGATATTTCAAGAATGACTGTGAAATGTTTATGATTCTCCATAAAATAGGACAGTATCAATTCATGATGCTTGTCACAGTTATTAATCTCATCATGCTGCACAGGTTTACCAATGCTGTGCGGAATCAGTTGTAATTATCACTGTAATTAAGGGAAGAGGTTTTTTTGCCCCACTCCGCCCCATAAACTCATAGTAGACCAGACTTTTTTGTTTTGTTTTTTGGAGGGGTGATTGTTTTACAATCTTACTGGTACTTTACATAATTTTTGAAAAATTATATATTTCACCACCTCCAATATTTGACCTAGGACTGTTCGTTTCATGTACTAGGCATATCACAAGTATGTAAAACCATCTCTCTTTGTTTTGACAGTACATTTAACAGCCCTCCAATAGAAAGAAAAGCTGCTTCCATGCACACAATTGCTCACATGCCCTTGTAAACATGCAATATTAGATGGATGACCACATTAAGGAACATACATACCCATTAGAGTCCCTGAAACTTCAATTTTATTGCTCCATCTCTCTGGTAGAGCCACCAAAGTCGGTGCCCCTTCTAGGGTTGCGAAACCTTTCTTTGAGGCCTTGTTCACATGTAATGCGGCAAACTGCTGTTCGTTTTTTTAAAACATGTAAAAGGGATGTGCAACAGAAGATACCAAGGTCTTTCGCTTACTCACTATCTTTGTATTGTAAGATGCAGAAATGTTATGCATGTTATGCAGATATCAGAATAAAGGTTAAAAAAGAAACGCAGCTGTTTTACTCTTTTGTATGTAAAACAAACCTTTAGTATGTCCAGTGGGAAGAACTGAAGATCAGTCGCAGAATAAAGAGCTTTACATGTTAATTGAAAATTTAAAAATGCAATGTTTTATTCACAGTATTTACCGTGGTTGGATAGTGAGATTTAAGCAGGTTTGGTGTAGATGAGTATCGTGCAAAAAGTGACAATGACCTGTCACATTATATTACTTTTATACTTGCATCAAAGGAATTCTCGTAATTGGTCAAGAGAAGGCCATGGATTTGGAGAACATTGGAATTATTCAATGCACCTGTCAGTCGATGCCCGAATTGTCTCTTTGAGAAAAGAAGGGCATTAACCCCTATATTTTAACACAGTGATGATGCTCTTCAGGATTTGAATAGATGAAATAAAAACTAGTATACTGATTAGCTTTGAATGCTACAAGAGGACAACATACTCTGGGAGTATCTGTCCAGCCAGACAAAATGTTTCCTCCACTAGACATACTGTTCTTTTTGGAAATACCTTTTTGTGTATGTTTATTTTTGTGAGAGTTTCAGAATGAATACAGGTAGTTTGTTGTTTTAGAGTTGTAAGTACTTGAGCAGTTTCACTCACAGATTTTGTTTGGAGGTGGGTGAGAAATTAAAGAAATCTACTTTTTTTTACCCACTTGTTTCTTATTAAAGCAGAACCTACATTTGTGTGGTAATATGGTGAGGTCTTCAGGAAAATCTTTAAGAGATTTGCAAGTTTCAACTCATTGAGAGACAATGTTTAAGTTAAATGCTTTGACACTGTCAGATTTAAGTATTATATCTATTTATACATGTACAACATGTTGGACAGGAACTTATGAAGGCACTTTTTGACCCTAAAACAAGAGTTTAATTAGCAAGTTGCATGGTTCAAATCTTGTGAGACTATGTAAAAGTTCAACATTATCCTTGTCAGGTATTACTTATGTATTTCTTTACACATGTAGGGCAGGATCTGACCCTTCAAACAAGTTTATATGATGTAAGTAGCAAGACTTGGACACTCTGTGAGATATATAACTTATTTAGCTAGGACACTTGATGCCGGAGGGCACTATTTTCAGTGACAGTGGTGATTCCCCTGAAAAAGAGCCCCTGACAACGTGTAGCAGACAACAAGGCGGTCTCCTGTGTGAGCCAGCCAGCCTGTAAACACCACTTCTACCTGTCTGTAAAAGTACACTCGCAGGTCAGGATAACACTTAGTGTATAAGCTGGGATAGGTGCACCAGACTAGAGGCAGAGGAAGAGAGAGAGAGAGAGAGCGCGAAACACACACACACACACACAGAAAGAGAGAGAAGGGGGGGGGGGGTAGAGAAAGGATTACCTTTTAACTTGGCATCTTGTTGTTTATATTTGTTCAAGTGGTTTACATATTTAAAAATGTTTTACAGCACTTAATTTGGAAACCATAGTGAATTCATATCCGTATTAGATGTCCTTAGTCACCAAACGATGGAATAGAAAGAAGTATATATAAAAGGCAGGGATGTTTGTTTACATGAAGGACTACTAAGCAAGAGAGAAATAAGAAGAATATAAAACAAGATACAACCTGATGAGAAGGGAGTAAGAAAGATAGAGAAAGAGAGAGAGAGAGAGAGAGAGAGAGAGAGAGAGAGATAGGGGAGGTTGAGGGGGGGGGGTGGTAGGGGAATAAAAAGATAGAGACATGTGACTGTATATATACTAAAATGTGGTTGTGCATTACAGGTATGTCTGAGAATGAAAAAGAATATTCAACTTCCCTTTTTAACCCTACATTTAAGATTTTCCTCTACATCCATTTTTCTCTGAGCAATATTGGTCAGGATTAGATACTTCTATGCTTGAGGGAATTAAGGCTGAAGTTAGGACTGTGAGAGAAAGGGAAGTCTTTGAAGTCAAGTATGATATTATGGTCAATGAATATTCAGGTAGTTCGGGGATTATGTGCCTTAAAAGAGAGAATGCCTGGAAACAACCATTAGAAAGAAGATCAATTGAAAAAAAAAGAGTTTGATGCAAAGGATAGAATCCTTCGATGTAAGGACAAAACAAGGTGTTGAGTGATGCAGAGAAAGATAATGAATAAAATAAAGAAAAGCAAGGAGACAGAGGAGGGGAAAATGAAAATATGGGAGAGAGAGAGAGGGGGTTCTGGAAAAAATTGCCATATTTTTTGTACCACTTTATACCATTTTGCTAATATGAGTGGACAAAGTTAAATATCAACTATCAAAAACTGATTATTAAAAAGGAAAACAATAGTAAAAAATAATCTGTACTAAAATGTTGGCATTAAAATAAACACAATCTTTTGGAATGATCTTTGAGTGCAAGCATGAATTCATTCAGCTACAGGCTATACGTCTTATTACCTCAAGGCATGTACATGAAATGTATAGATGCATCAAAGATGCATAATGCCATATCAACAAAACATCCATTGTAAATTGTTTTTGTGTTGTTATTGGAATACTTAACATAGAAATTGATAAAAAAAAGTTATATGCTAATGATATAACATATTAATGAATGGTTTACCATTGTGTCCAATTCTTTATTTATGTGCCCAAGCATTTCCAGTTATGCTTATTATTCCTTTAATTTGTTCAAATTGATGAGTGTACAGCTAGTCATGAAACAAACAAACAAACAAACAAACAAAGATGACAGCTGTATGCGTGTCTCCATTTTCTTTCTTACCGTTGTTGCCAAGTACCGGTAACTTTGTTACACATCTATAATTACATTGGCATTCCTCGTGTCAGTCAGCTTCACAAGGTGACTATTTAAGGCTAAAATTGCAAAGGAAAAGTAGGGCACAGATGTGCTGGTTCAGGATACAAAAGGATTGCCCCTACCCTATCAGGGTCTTAAACATACTTGTACTAAATATATGCATGTTATTATTGTTTTAGGTACATACATGTACAGTGTATGAGCAAAGTAGGTGGATGACAGCTAATAGACCTAGTTATTCCATAATGCACTTGTCCGTTTACTTTTATTGAAAGGTTTTTCTGTACACTTATGTGGAATATTGTTTCAGTTTTACCCAAATACATGTATGATGTTGCACATAAGATAGCAACGTTCCACGAGGCACAGTTTGATAGCAGAGAAATAGAGTTCACCCAGTCGTAAAACAATAGGAGTGACCCTCACCTCTAAACCTAGCCTTAAACTCAATACAAATCCTAACCCTAACCATAGCCCTCACCTAATCTAATCATATATCTTCAAGAAATGCAGCTTGTCGAAAGTGACACTGGAGGATCTTCACCTTTGAAGATTGCCTTGGAATGAGTGGAAAAAGAAAGAACGGATGAGTAGAACATGGCATTTATGTACACCCTTGGGAGCCATATTGGACCTCATCTTAATTTACAAGAGATTAAACCATGGTCTAGCATCCATCTATCAATTTTTTTTAAATCCAGGTCAAGGAATTCATTGGTATCCTCTTCCATCTTACCCCCTCGCGTTCCTCATCTTAATCTTCACCCCTTTCCTGTTCGTCCGTGTATTCCTTATTTAATCTTCACACATTTGTAACAACTGTTGTTCTTCATGCATCAACAATTAATGTAGTCAAGTTGGCGACCCACTTCCATCATTAACAAGGCCGACATCCTGACATTAAAACCCACTTTCACTTGGTCATGCTCCAGATAAAGCTGGCTCAAATATATTAATAGCATCTCTTCAGGGAGTTTTGTGTTTCCTTTTCTTTTTGTATGTTGTGCGTGTGTAAGAATAGTTACTCAGGATATATGTATTTGAAAGGTGAATCATCCTGATGTGTGGCATAGTTTTTCTTGGCCATTACAAACTCAAAATGCATTAATTTCTTAAATTAGTAATTGTTTCACTTGCAGTAGGACAAATTGGACACCTTGTTCATATAGGCTAATCCCCAGTGAACGGAATGACACACTTACACATAAGATCAGGATAATCAAAAGAGGTTACCTAATTCCCTAATTTTTCCGGTCTGAAATTAGCCTCATTTTCCCTTCTCTCCAGA
Source organism: Hemicentrotus pulcherrimus (assembly GCA_003118195.1). Lineage (NCBI taxonomy): Eukaryota > Metazoa > Echinodermata > Echinoidea > Camarodonta > Strongylocentrotidae > Hemicentrotus > Hemicentrotus pulcherrimus. The sequence continues at coordinate 390,776 of BEXV01000022.1, read as the reverse complement.
CAAATTGAACATGAAAAAGGGGTAATACCCGGCGGAATTTCAGGAGGTTGTTAAGTGTCTCTAATGATTAGTAGTGTCTCTGAGATGAGAATCGGTTTAGGGGATCTGGGGACATGGTTGTATCCTCCTACACATGTTGCATTGTACCCTTGTCGGGAATGTCCACTCTTTAAGAGATTGCATAAGAGATTTGATGATGTTGGTGTTGGAATGAGATAGATTGAATTGATGTTGATTGGTCTCGATACATAAATAAAGGAATTACGTTAACAACCACATTAGTCTTGGCCAGAAGCAAGGAGTCTTTTTTTTTTTTGGTAGTTAAAGTGATAGCCTTCATTCATCTTGGATCTTACTTGAGTGCTATATGTTCATTTGTTTTAAGCATCTAATAGAGTAATTATTTGCCTATTCCTTTACAGAGGTGTATGTAGTTAAAATGTATTTGTACTTTTATATTCCTTCAATGCTATAAGATTAATCACTTTGAAAAATATAATTATTAAACTTGACTTCTTAATATTATACTAAACATGCTTAAAATAAAGTTCTGTTTAACTTGGTCACATCTGTTATGTCATCATAGTCCCAGGTTCAGATCAAATTCTTATTGCATTCTCCGAGGCTCATATCAGAATTTCAAAAAGAAAACATGTGAGATATCAAATGAATGTCTGCAAAGTAAAGTCATCTTTGTTGGTGCTCTTATTTTTCTCTTCTTCCGGACAATATCGACTCAAAAGTTCACTTGTTGAGAAATAAGAAGCGACAATAAGAAGCTGTTTTCAGACCTCGGAGCGTGTTTGTCCTAGTTTATGATGGATAGAGGGCTGCAGAAAGATCACTTTTGTTGAAATCTTCAGCCTTTAAACTGACCATTGTCCTGTAATCTAGGACAGTGCTGGCCAAAGAATAATCACCGCTGGCATGGAATTACAGAGCTATAAACCCGGTGCCCTCGGACGTCTGTCGCCCATCCTGACATTAGCAATGTTTTTTTCTTCTCCATCTAGCCTGAATTTGGATGTATTATTAGTCTAGCCGACTTCCCTCGCCAAATCTTGTTTGATTCTTTCCTCTGTCATTTATTTGATCTCATTTTTTCTTCAATTATCAAAGGATGCAAAGTCATTATGATATTATCTTAAAAATTGATGTTACATATACATTAACAAAATGTGCAATATAGTATTAACCGTACAAGATTGTACGATTGATAGTATTCAGACTCTAAAAAATATTATTCATAGAATACACTAAGAAAAAATAAACCTTAAACCTCTGTGTAGACCTAGTTTTTAGAAGTTGAATGAATATTTTATCAATTCTTCCCTAGAAGATCATTTCTTTTATTGCATTCTGATGCTAGATGGGAATTATATAAGTTTGTTTCATATCGTCATAGAATCAGGGATTCCAATCTTTTTCTGACATTTAAAAAAGCTGTTTCTATTGCAATTCTGCATGTGCAAAGTTGTGCTTTGTTATCTATTGTAAGAGATGTTTTAGATTGACTGTAATGAATGGAACACTAGCTCATGAAGTCATTTCTCTTCTCTACTATAACAAATGATAAAAAGTAATGATAGAGATTTCATGGACATGGTTGTAATTTATTTCTTTTTGTGGGCATCAGTAGGGATGTTATTACTTCCTGTCCCACTACATGGAAGGTATGCAACCTTAATACCATGTTTTACAAATAACCTTGCATACTTTCGTATAAGCAGATCATGTCTATAAAAGGTTCCCACAAAAGATATGAGAAATTGGTGCATAGTATTGAAAAACAAGAGTGGTCATGTGATAATTTAAAAAATGGATGAAATCTAAAGGGGGAAAAAAAAATCAGTCGCAGGTTGACAATGGATGATGGAAACTAGGTCATACATTCTAACTTTTTGAAGAGCAATTGCTTGAAAATTAAAAAGAAAAATGCAGGCAATCTACGACTTACAAGTTTGCAAGAAGAAAAAACAATGTGCACTTTTGAAGGGTCATAACAGGAGTGTAACTTCAAAAAATATGTTTTAAAGATACCTTTTTTTTAAAAATCCGCTTTCTGCCAACAAAGTGTGAAGATTAAAATTGTAAAAGGACGTAATGAGTTTGTTTTAAAATCAAACATCATTCTAAAAAACATGTTATAGAAGGAAACAAGCTCAACATTTNCACAAAAGATATGAGAAATTGGTGCATAGTATTGAAAAACAAGAGTGGTCATGTGATAATTTAAAAAATGGATGAAATCTAAAGGGGGAAAAAAAAATCAGTCGCAGGTTGACAATGGATGATGGAAACTAGGTCATACATTCTAACTTTTTGAAGAGCAATTGCTTGAAAATTAAAAAGAAAAATGCAGGCAATCTACGACTTACAAGTTTGCAAGAAGAAAAAACAATGTGCACTTTTGAAGGGTCATAACAGGAGTGTAACTTCAAAAAATATGTTTTAAAGATACCTTTTTTTTAAAAATCCGCTTTCTGCCAACAAAGTGTGAAGATTAAAATTGTAAAAGGACGTAATGAGTTTGTTTTAAAATCAAACATCATTCTAAAAAACATGTTATAGAAGGAAACAAGCTCAACATTTTGAAACAAACATGCAAGCAATTAGTATGCTATGTAGAGCAATATTTATGTTGCTAGTGTAATTGCAAAAAAAAGAGACCAATACTTTCTTGATATCATTGGAACTTGGAAGTCTTGATTTTACAAACTTTATCATGGGTTTAGAACTCCTTACTGGTATTAATTTGCAATTCAGTTCTTTGTAGTTGTTTATTGAGTTTTTCTTGGTAACATTTTTTGTCCTCAAAGATGTATTTTTTAAAGGGGTTTGTTGTCTGAATTATTAATTTTTCTCATGTTGCTGCTTGGAAGTAACTTACATCAGTTGGTATGATGCTGTTAATCCGTCATCTAAGATACCCCAATAGGAGTGGGAGTAGAGGATAAAGAGTGTGTGGGTGTCTTCATCAGCCTCTTAATTTTCTTCTCTCTCTGCTCTGCCAGTCTCTCTCCCTCTTTCTATGTCACTCACCCCCGCGTCTGGGGCAGAAATATTCCTCTCTCCATGCTCTTGTCATCATTTTCAGCTCTTAATTCGCCATGTCGCTCTTTGGTAGAGCATTTATGAGTTTGGAAATCATCTTGGAAAGGTAAAGCGATTGAATCTTGTGGTGGTCTTGTCATTGGAAGGTGTAGTGTGGATATCTGGGAGTTCTTGTAGATGCTTCTGTTGACCAGCAGGAATGGATATATATATATATATATACGAGTGTGGAATACATGTATGTAAGATGAACCTCGTGTGTCCTGCGTGAGTTGTTTCTACCGTATGGTGAGGACTTTTGACTGATTTGCTTCTGAGTAAAAAGTAACTGCAGCTCTGGAGTTGCAATTTTTTGTTCATCCTAGGCATACGTATATGCAGCAGTATTTAGAATGAGATGATCTAACTTTCATAAAGAAAGATTCAACTATAAGATTTATGTAATGGGATCCCTGTGAATGAACTGTGTAGAATTAAGCTCTGTAGAATAAGGGTATTCACTATGGCAAATTGTAGGGGCTATGTGTATGGTATCCAGATAATTGCTGATAGGTGTGACAGTATGCAGCAGTGAATCAGTGTTTTCTCCAATCACAGAAAAGTAAAGAGAAGTGAAAAGGACCAACATTACTCACTTTTTTTTAGGAGGGGGGGGGGTGCTTTACAACCTTAAAGCACCCTCCCTCCTTCCCAGAGACCTGTTCCTGGAATAATATGCTATTTAGAATTTTGAATAACAATTCCTACTGAATGCCTTATAAGCATATGTAAATGTTGTATTATATCATTTAGAATTTGATAAGGAATGTGTTGGGCAAAACCAAGATATTTTTTTTCTTTTTCTTGTGTCTCACTTTTACAAAGTTTTCCACAGTGAAGTTGATTTTTCACAATGGCATAAGTTCACATTGAGAGTATATTTTTCTTCTGTTGTTCAAGCTATACCTAAGTTATCAATGAGTCATCAACATAATGCTGTCTTAAAGGCCCGGTCACACAGGGAGGACGCATGGGGAACGCATGGCCGGCGCATGGAAAATTTCCAATTTTGGCCAGTGCGTTGTCGTTCGCTAGGCGTGCGTCATCACTCGTTACTCGTTCGTCGAGCGCGCTGGACCAACGCTGGACCAGTGCTATGCATTCGTCGTCATTCGCTGTGTGCGTCGTGATTTTTTTAGCATGTTCAAAAATGTGCGCGGAGCTCGACGCATGAATGTACATGCCAAAGGCATGCCAGACTTGTGTTGAGCGCGCTAGACCAGCGCCAGACATACGCGGGGCACACGCCCTGTATATGCACAGCGCGCTAGCTACACGCTGTGCATTTTGTGTCAGCTCGCTAGCTTTTCCAAAATCATGACAAAAGTTAGGCACACGGCCTTTTCCGATTTCCAATGCGCTGGCCGTGCGTCGTAGAACGCGGTGCATGCGTGGACCATTCGTCCAGCGCGCTAGCAACACGCTGTGCATTCGTGGAAGTTGTTATCATGTGCGCTCTGGGTACGTTCTGTAGGCGTACTGTATGCGCCCTGTATGCGCTCAGCGCGCTAGCAATACGCTATGCATTTGGTGTCAAAAGTTGGGCGCACGACAACGCACTGGCCTAAATTGCAAATTTCCCATGCGCTGGCCATGCGTTCCCCATGCGTCCTCCCTGTGTGACCGGGCCTTTAGGTATACCAACATGTTTGACTTAAAATTAGCACAATATCTTCATTATCTTGCTCTTGGATATATACATAGTTGGAATAACACAGTAATCAGACTTAAATACTAACTCAATATATTTATTTTGTTTAATGTGCAGAAACTGGTTTCGATCAGAAAGGTTGCTCTTCGGATGCTTCAGATCTTAGGGTTCCTTGGACAACAGAATGTCATCCATGCTGATCTCAAACCAGAAAACATCCTCTGTAACTCAGGTAAGAATGTTGGAAAAAAAAAATACACCCAAAGTGAAAACTTTAAAATCATGGTTCTGTAAAAGATGTCATGAAGTTTACATCAGCTCAAGTAACAAAATGGTACACTAACCATATTCTTAACTTCTTAGCCCTGGACCAAACACTAAACCTAACCCTCACCCTAATGCAAAAGCTGACCCCATACCCGTTTGCAACCCTAAGTTTGCATCTTTAGTGTAACGATCCCCAAGTACTTTTCGCCAGAGCAAATGCTGAAGCCCAATCTTGGTTCAATCAATTCTCAGGGGACTAAGAATCAAGTGGTCCAATTCTGATTCCAAGCCATAATAATTTCATTCTTTGGTGATTTATCTGCATTTATATGAAATTCATAATGACTGCAGGGTTGTAGCCGGCACAAAACACCCTTGGTGCTCATACCAAGCATAGGGAGCATACCAAAAATAGGATTAATTCTCTTAAATAGAGGTATCCTGTCTATAAAGACCACCCAAGGAAGACAAAGAAAAGTGGTCTTTATAGGCAGGTGGTTTTTATGCAAAGGCTCCTGTAGTACATGTTTTGATAAGATACTATTTTCAAGGGAAACAAAAAATGTGGTCTTTGTAGATATGTGGTCTTTCTATACAGGTGGTCACCAAAGCAGTTTTGACTGTAATTATATGAATGTATATTATCAACTTAAACCATCTTTGGTCTTTCCAAAGTATGCATGGGATATTGAAGTCCTTAATTCTTTCAGTTTGGATCAAGAGTATTTAATTTCCTGCTGAAAAGCCCCGTGCGTGACTGATATTCCTTATAATAAAGTTATACGTTATTATTTTCTGCATATGTAGATTCTAGGCCGCTGATCGATCAAAACTGCAGGCATAAAATACGCTTTTAACTCCAGGGCAGTAATTATTAAAAAGGATGAAAAGTCTTATTGAATAAATTAAGGTTTTCTTCTTCTCTATCTTTGTATTGATAGAATGATTAACTTAAACAGCCTTCTGATATTTCTTTGAACATATTCTTCACATTAATATCAAAAAGAGAATCCGATCTGATCGGTTTTCCTTCTAAAGCTGACCATGCATGTTTTAAGGCCAGCAATCCGATCTTGGATAAATATTTGAAAAGAGGCAGTACCCATCCCTAAATCAAACACATGTGGTGCAGAAATGACAATACAGTCAGAAGGCCTGGGAGGGAAGAAAGATGATGCTTGAATTCTCTGAAAAGTTTGCTCTTTTCCTCAAGTGGTTTTTAAAGGCACTCTCAGACGTTTGTGATAGGTGAAACGGGGTATGAATGTGAATTTTGAGGGTACCAAGAGCATGATATAAACAAACACTGAGTGGCATATTTTGTCATTTATATAATTCAATTTTGAGATGTAGAGGATTTTTTTGTTGCTCTACTAATTGCTCTACCGATCAAGTTTCAAAGACACAACTGGCAAAGATCCCTGTCTTAATGATAGCAGAAAACATGCATGATATACATTGCACATTTGCACACCAGACCCGACACGATAGTCTTTAAATGCTTTTTTTTATTGACTCAAAAAGATACAGAAAGATTACTATTAGCAGAAGTACTGCTGTTGAGGACTGTCTACTCTTTTTAGAATCATGACGAGTTCAAATTTTACAGCCATTTATTTCATGATTATCCTTTTGATCAGTCCCAGGAACAGCTTTTCATTTCATTAGATACCCTTTTGTACAGAGATAAATGGAGTTTAATCCTGAATTTCTACAGAGTATAAGATAGTCATGAATTTTTGCTGCAGTTTTGCAAATGTCTGACATTATCTTTAATGTCTATAAAGAGGATATACAGGATTGCCAATAATGCATTGGGTTCTCAGTTCTCACTCTGCGTGTTATGAACTGTTTGCAAGCTGTCTGAAAAATAGCGACTTCTGACTTTGTGAGCGAAAGCAATCAAGAGGAGATTGAGGTAACCAAAGAGGGTTTGTTTGTATTTTATTCCTTTAATACATCCAAGGAATTCAGATCTGAAATAGCAATTGTTAACAGTGTTATTGCAGTTTGGTTAAGTTTGATTGATTTTATTAAGAGTTGATCAAAATTTACTTGATGAAGAAAATGAATTGCCATTGTATATTAGATTTTAAAAGCTATGTAATAGACACTTATTGTTTACAATAGAATAGAATCTCTAATTTGATGAAAAGTGTGATTTTCATTCGTCATTTTTTAAAAACTTTTAAAGTACATAAGTCTTTACCAAACCTATTCTTGTAATATAAATTAAGTCTTTTAGCCCTCTCAAAGATCTTCCCCCATATGATTATAGTGAACATGAGGAGGGGCAGAGATAAATAGTAAAAACGGGATAAACTGGGTAAAAGTGCTGCAAATGAAGCTCAAGACAGACAAATAGCTTTTATCAAACAAAGACAAACTTTAAGGAAAATTGAAATGAAAAATGGGGACCTGTAAGAACCAGCAGCATTTGCACCGTGCAGGATTTGCAAGGAGGATTACAACCACGTATACCTGGAAGGCATGACTAGTCAATGTGAAGATTCTCATGACATGCATGCTCCCCAAATTTATTTAGACTTTTCATAGTTTAGACGGTATATCCTTTTCTTTTAGCTTAGAACATGTTCTGACATGTTGAGCTTGGTTGCCATGGTTACAATGCAATATTCATCAATAATTCTTCACAATTTTATGATATCCATGATGTGCACACAAATAATCTTTTGTACAGGAATTGTATTCAAAGCGCAACACAGAAGCTTATATTCTTTATATCGCCTTTACTTTTGAATAATTTATGGAAAACCCTGTAATCTGGGAAATCAGAACCTATCAAACTGTCAACATGGCATTAACTTGAAATAGTTTGTTTTCATCTCTTTACAACCTCCATGAGTTAAGCTCCAAAGATCAGTCACTTTTTAAATCTTCAATTATGCACAAAGCGATGTGTTATGCAGTAGAATTAAAGTGACAGTTTTAATGTATTTTTATTGCAGAGGTTTTTTTAATATTGGTATTAGTTGTTATGGTCTATAACTGTTGGGTAGATAAGTAGTAGATATTAGGAAACTATACAGGTGCAACCTGGATAGAATTGTGGTTCAAATTTTAAGTTCTTCCCAACTTTCTCTTATCTTTGGTGTTATTTTGTGCAGGAGATTTTATATTAGAATGAAAATAGACAAGTTAGTATCAGAGCAAGCGATACCTGGAAAGAATTGAAGTGATAGTAGTTCAAAGGTCACATTATCAGATCGTCTCAACTTTCAAAAATCACATTTAAAAAATCTATTAAAGCTGTAATAGAAGGTTGATAAATTTCAACTGTTTTCTGTTCAAGAAGATGTGAAATTGATTTGGAATAATAGATGCTTTTAGATGGTTATAAACATGCTTGGTGTGAAGTCATATCATTTCATTTGTTAGAAAGCTAATTAGATATAGAGTGAAGCCAAACTTCCATCTCCAGTTCCTTGAATGCAGTCTTGACTACTATGGATAAGAAACCAAGACTTTTCATGCAGACTATTTAATGACAGATTTTGTAGATAGATATACTCAGAGACAGAATTGTATCATATTTTCAACTCATACTCCTGGTATGATTTAGGAAATATGTTATTAGGCTACCCAGTGTAGTATGTGTGTGTCTCGCAATGTCTGACTCACATTATGGTTCCGTTTCTTATTGTTTAAATAATTTATTTGGCTCTTTTCGCTGATCATTTAAATTCTGTCTCTCATGTTTGTTTCAATGTCAAACTCTCACAAGAGAAACATTACTCTGAGCTTTTGTCCACCCCTTCCCCTCCAGAGAAAAGAGTGCCCAGAGTTAAGTTATAATAATTAAATATGAATAAAATAAAACAATTTGAGCATACTTTGTGGAAACAGAATATTTTTTGGGGGTAATGCACTAGAAAATGCATGCTTGTTGACAACCATCAGTGGATTGATTCCTTATGTACCAGTAATTATTTTGAATCTGGATCTGTTTTTTAAATTGTATTGCTAACTGTTGGATAAGACAAGTCATCCTCCATGTGCAGAGAGAGAGAGAGAGAGAGAGAGAGAAGGTGGGGAGAGGGAGAGAAAAAGGGGACATAGAGGAGAGACACGGGAGAGAAAGAAAAAGCAAGATAGGGAGATAGAGAGAGGAGAGCAGAGAGACAGGGAGAGAAAGAGAGGGGAGGGGTCCTAGTTTAAAACTGCAACCTCTTTTACAGCATAATATGTTCATATCTTCAGCAGATCATGTCTAATTAGGCTTTGAGATTGTGAATTGAATGTTATGCTATTGAATAAATTTGGTCAACCGACCCAGTTGTTCTTTCGATAACAAAATAGAACATGACTCACAAAGAAGTTATAAAGTAAAAACTTTCAGAAAGTACTAAAAACAGGAAAGGCCCTGTAAATAAGAACTTTCATAAAATAAGAAACTCCTGCAACATACATTTTTGATATATGTATAATACCCAGGCAAATTTGAAATAAAAATTTGAGAGATTCAGAATTTCTAGAGAATTTCACGCCCATTTTCTGGCTGAACAATATAAGTGTACCTGCAAGTGATTCTGATATATTATTGTGGCATATTTGCATGTATAACTTATTTTGTTTTACAATTTTAAAAAAGTGTGCCTGTTTATCACAAACAGTATTCTATAAAACTAAAACATGAAAATGGAATGTGCCGACTGTGTGTTGTAACAAACCATCACCGTACTTCTGGCAAGTTTTCAAACAGTCCCTAAGTTGCCTTGAAGTATCCTTTCGTCTCATCATTACATCATCACACCTCCATGTACCTTCTCTTATCATTCATCATTAAAATGTGGTTTAATGAGATTGGAATGCATGAATCATAGTTTATGGACACTATGAGTCATACTTGCCTACACCTAGTCAGGCCATGACACCCTATGTGTAAGCCCCAGAGACCCGTATTAGTCCTAGTCTCAACTGTGACTAAACCAGGTGTAACTAAACGGCCTTCATGATATCACCAATTCAAACAAATTAAAGCAAATCATTTTCAAGTTGCTGTTAATGATTCATTATATTTAGTTTGTAACTCGACTGAAATACATTCGGTATAAATAAAGGTTACACTGAAGTTTATTCACTAAATCTAGATTGAAGGCTTACTATTTTACCATCAAAGTTTAGAGTCTTACAAGTTTACAAAGTTTGATCTGGTCTTTTCTTACTGTCAACCCAAACCACACCCCATCGTAGAGATCTGAATCTTCTTAAGATTTCAGCCTGGGTCCCTGACCTTAACACATTGGAGGCTTGCAGGAAATCTATGTGTATTCAACAAACCACAAGTGCGGATCAATTTACAGGAATGAAAGGTTACAGGAAATCTTCTCTTCAACCTTTACAGCATCCTGTAGAAGACTAGTATTACACCAGTACCATCGTCTATCCGTTCATACAACCTTTTTGGATTCTGGAGAGGAAAAAAAGAAGTATGTTCCGAATGGCTCATTGCCATGATGAATGCATGGTCATTGTGATTCATGCATTCATGGCCTTTAACCTACAAAACATGTTCCAACATGTTGCCTTGATCTCCCTGGCCCAAAGAGAAAATATAAAACGGGGAAAAAAAGGGAGGAAATGCTCTGATCCTCTTCTCTTTATTATTCATTGCATACTAAAGTAATTTACCTATTTTTCAGATGATTCTAGAAAACCTCCTTTTATTATCTATCTGTGGATGTAGTCAGGGGATTGGGATATATCCATGTCTGTTGATTCGTCTGTTGATTACAAAGATGATACATAAAAGTGGGCTTTAACTGCCAATGGTGCCAATGACTTGACATCATATACATCAGAAAGATAATTAGTTTACAATAAGAGTCATGAAGTTAATTGCATCCATTATTCATGTTAGTTGATATTCTCTTATTCTTTAATGGTTTATGATAATTAAGATGGTAAATATATGATTTTGTTCTCTTTATTTTTGTTTTTAACTTTGTTTTTTTATGATTTTACATGGTATTTCTGAGGCTTTTTTTAGCATAATTCAGATTGAGTTATTCATAACCTTTCTATTAGACACAGACAAAATGGAAGGTGATTAGAGTACAGATTGTATCCCACAAGAGTAATCAAACAATGTAGATAATTTTCCTATTATTGCTTGTTACTTCACACTCAATGATTAGAGAGTGAAAGGTTTTAGTGCTTGACCTACTTGGATCTATATGACATTTACTGTGAAGAGTTTGATTAGATATTCTCATGGAATTACAATGAAAGTGAAGATAACCATATTCAACAATCATACTTAGTTTCTCACAACAAATTATGATAATGTACTAAACAGCCCATTGCAATAAGAGGTTGGGTCCAAATTGAGAGCCCTTTTTCATTTTCTTGGTTGTCTTTTACCGTTGTAATGGTTGTAAAGTGGGTTATTTGGAAGTATTCATTGCTCCCTCACATAATCTTGCTCTTCAAACTCAAGTTCTGAAATTATTTGGCACTAGGGCCATTCCCAGGGGAGAATTTGTGCACACACATGATAAGCAATCGGGCTAATTCAGTAACAATCATGACTTTTAGCACCTCCAAGTAATATTTCTTTTTGACATACAAAGTGCCATATACAATTCTGCGATAAAACATGCAAAATAAATGTGTTTGGATATATCAATCTTTAAACCGTACTAATATTTACAGCTTTCCTTAAATTGGAAATTTCACCCACATATCAAACACCAGTAAGAGATATTAGACATGATCTCAAATTTCCAATATTTTCATAGATAAAGGTTTGAGTGAAGGTTGCTTTAAGCTACTTATTAGGTATGAAATATCATCGCTCTCACCACGAACCATCCTTTAGCAAAATTTGCTCTTTTTTTTTTCATTTTTCATTTTTTAAAACATTTTTTGCATGTACTCTGAGCCTTCCATTCATTTGTACACTTTCAGGTTGCGCGCAAATAGTCGCGTAGCGTGATCACACATTTGATCTTTTCCTCTCTATTTACAAACCAATTGTAGCCAAAATACTTTAACTCCAGAAAATCTAAATACACTGTATAAAACTTTAAAGACCTAAGCTCTCAAGTACTCCCGTTGATTTTTAATATAATCTATTCTAAAGTCTAACAATTACCGTTTCAAAAAGTTTTCTGCAAAACTGACTTTCGCTTGGAAATGTGCGGAGAGGACGGTTCGTGATGCGAGCGACGATATGCTAAATTATTTTCTTATAATCTTATATTCACTCTGAAAATAGTTAAATTTGATGACTAATGCATGGGATGCATGAAATGAATTTGTGTATAGCTGTTCTTCAGGCTATCAAAAAAAACTTTTGATATATATTTCAGATAAATTGCTGCTGCCTTGGAGTTACCTAGTTCTAGCTCCAGTGTATTCAGACCAGTGGTGGCTTACCAGGTACCATTTTAACACATCAAAAAACAATAACCCCCCCCCCCCCC
>BEXV01000022.1:331983-375332 GCA_003118195.1 Hemicentrotus pulcherrimus | reverse complement strand
TCTGCGGCAGGTCTGCGGCATACTTTTCACTTTCCTAGCTACCGGGCAGAATTGGTTAAAAAGTCGCCGCCGAGCAGGCTACTTTTGGGTAATGTGACCATAGCATTAGCGAGACATAAAAAGTGCTATTTGCAGAAAATGTATATCATCAGCTTTTAGAGTTTTTAGTTTTGAAATCAAGGGATTGGTGTGGTTGCGATATAAACTAAAGTGTACCAAACTTTGGTAGCTTCTAATTGAAGAGTTATAACCTATGTAACCTTAAATTATATTTCATTGTAAAGAAGAACTAATACTCTGTCTAATGATATCATTTTTATAATTGTACTGCCAAGGATGACTAAACAGCAGGCTTTTCAAAAGTATTCTCAAAATCCTCTTGTACCAAGTCTTGGCTGAAGTGATGAATTTGGTTCAAAAGCCATTATATTTGTGTTATCTCATTCCCAAAACAACTGCTCATTTATTTACATTGAATATTAGGCAGTTGAAATAAAAAACAATGTTTTGATATCAACTCAAATTCAAGGAAATACTTATTACAAGCACAGTTTATGATATTATCTATTTTATGATGATTACAATCTTGACTTCATTCGCTTCCCTTGTTAAAAGGTTACCTTTTCATTGAGTGATAGTTAATGGATTGCGTTTATTTGGGATGTTATCTTTTTTTAAATGAAAAATCTTCTGTCAAATTCTTTTATATTTATCATCATATCGTCGGCCTTATGCCAAAAGGGCCTTAACCCGATTTTTGGGGTTATTGAGTTATTAACATCACCTTGTAGATTTCATCATTCTCTTTAAAATGATGTGCTTCACTTGTTGAAATTCGATTTATTTATGAAGATAATTATGAATTTCAAAAGGGCCTTAACGCGTATCTCATCGTTTTCCTTACGCCAAAAGGGCCTTAACCTACACGTATGATCTATTTGCGTTAGGAGGGCCTTTCTGGCAAACCAAAGGTGTCGCGAAACAAGAAAATTTCCTTATGCCAGAAGGGCGCTAACTATGCGCGCGTAATATGCGCGCCCTTTTGGCATAGCGACGCGTAGGTTACGCCCCTTTTTGGCACAATGCCGAGTAGGTTACGGCCCTTCTGGCATAAATACGCTGCATTCAAGCCTTATGCCAAAAGGGCCCTAACATGTTTTTTGCACATAGCATGTACAATTCTGAATATTTTATAACACATTTAACACATTTCATGTAAAACTTAATAACTTAACATATTTATCGAAATCGGCTTCAAAAACAAAAAAACGACCACAAACTTTTGATTATTAGAGAGGCCAAAACCTTTAAACGCGATTATCTCGGAATGGCCAAAAACAGTTAAGGCCCTTTTGGCATAAGGCCGACGATATGTGCTCTTTCTTGCATTTAGGTTTAGTAACATTTGAGTTTTTAGACACTGTTCAAGATAAACACCATTTATACTCCTTACATGTATGAAATATCTCAGTGGACAAGCGAGCAGATAGAACTTGGATATCATGAGACAAGAAGTTAGTAGGCTGTTTAAAATAATGAAAGGTTATCCTGATGATTGAAACAAGGTTCTGTGAAGGCCTAGAAACATTGTACCATTCAAAACAACTAAGCACTGAAGCACAAGGCATAATTTAACTTTCAAAAGGATTTAAAACCAAAGAAGCACATGACCTGACCCATATTGTTTCCTTAAGCTCAAACTTGGAACAAGGCGATTTTGACATAACATTTTAAAGACCCTGGTGCTCATTCACCTGTGGCAGAAGAATTGTGAATAGGGTCTCATCGGACAGAAAATAAGTTACTCTTCATTATGAAAACAATTGCAAAGTCATATTGGTTATGACTTCTTAATTATGAACTATCAAAGTTGGGTATGGTACACTTTTGAAATACAGAGCCAGAAGGCCATTTAGTCTATGTACTTGGGTTTAATGCCCTTCTAGCTCCACACATACAATATTACTGAGAATTCACCAGATGGAGAGACAGATAGATCATGCAAGCTGTTAAAGGTATAGACCAGTTTTGAAAATGCCCCCCTCTCAAAAAAATGAAATGGAAGCTCCACGTGAAAGAATAAGCTTTGACTGATACTTGATGATACAAATTTTGCCAGGAAACCGCCTACTAATTGATATATTTGGTACACTATAATATCTATCCGGACTGGATAGATAATATAGTGTAGTCCCATATACATCTTTTTGTGTAAAGTGCTTGTAACTTTACTAAGACTGGGCAAAATTTCTTTGATGATTCCAGAATCTTGCAGTAAACACCAATACTTAAATGCTAGATGATCAACCTTTTCTGATCGATTCCACAACGTTTCTTTCGCAATGCAATCGCTTGAACCAAAACTGGTTTATACATTTAAATAAGCTTAACAAATCCTGTCAACTTATATTCTTCCATGGATAACGCTAGTATATATTGGACAAATAAAATCAAACCAGTGCGAGATAAAGATAGATGGGTAGGGAATACACAGAGATAGGGAGTGACAGGAAACAGGGTGGGAGAATAGAGGGGCAACGGTCAAAAATGAGATGGAGGAAGGGGATGAGATAAAAGGGAGATGAGAGAGAAGGAGAAAGGGAGGCTGAGAGAGAGAGAGTGAGAGAGAGAGAGAGAGAGAGAGAGAGAGAGGGAGAGAGGGGGGNGGGGGGGGGGGGGGCTTGGTGAGGATGAATAAAGGAAGGGGGGGGGAGAGAATTGATGCAAAGTGTGGTGTAATATGAAATGGCAGTGAAGGAAAGGAGTACACATAAGATTATAACACTGACCTGGGAATTAATTTCCTGTGTCAGGTTGTGTATTTCTATCAATTCTATTTGTGTATTCATTCTTGCTTCCCTCTTATTCAATGTATCACTTTTGCCATGGTTATTTCATTATTCATTCCATGCATATGACTAAAATGATAATTTTGCTTGAATTCTTATTCTAGGTTTGAAAACAAAAACTCTGTTTTTCTGTGTTTTTTTTAAAAATCCCCTTCCCCATCTTTTGCTTTCTCTTTTTGTGTTAAAGAATACTCTTGTGGATCTTTAAATCAATACATCTTTATGTTTTCTCAACAATGTCTTTCTCTATTTCTCCCTTTTAACATTCCCCACACAACCTATTATCCAACATACTTTTATCTGTGTTGAGATCGCTTAAATGGCATGTGTTTGTTCAAAATTTCAAACAAATGGAGTCTAAATTAAATTAGAACTTATGAATGGCATATAAATCAAAGTTGACACAACTCTAATGGAGTCAGATGAAAGAATAAAATTGCCATTGAACCATAACCTACTTTTTCCTGCATCTTACTTCCCTTTTCCTTTCTCCAAATTGATGTTTTCTAAATACTTGCAATTCCCATCCATATGTATCCATGTCAATTTCCCTTCTTGATGTATTATTTAGTACTTCCGTTACTGTACTGTCTCATTTCTTTACACTTCTCATTCATCTATTCAATTTTGTTCTCTCTTTTTTCAATCATGTGATGAATACCTCAATATAGCATCTCCTCTCTTAATTTATTGTTTAAAACATGGTAACATCTAGAGAGAATGGATAACATTAACACTTTTTCAAGAGCTTAAGTTACTGGAGAAAATTACTACCTTCAGAGTAGCTCTTTCCATGTATTCTTTTTGTAAGGAAGGAAGGCAGAGAGCTAAGTTGGCTGTTTCCATAGCTCTTGCTGGTAAAAAAAAAGTGATTTGAGATCTGTTTTTAACATTTTAATATCAATTATAATGTGGAATATTGCAACATAAGGAAAATGCTTTATCAAGCAAATTTGTTGGAATGAGTTTATAGGAAATTCACACAAGAATTGCAGACAAATTGCTTCATTTCCTTTTATAAGCTCCAGTTTGTCATTTATGGGACAATGCCTTAAGTAGCGTACCTTAAAAAAGCCTCTTTTTGAAAGCGTGTCAATGTTTTTGTAAGCGACGTGCGTCTAAAATCCATCCACCCTCGTTAATCTCATTTTCTTAGTCTTCCAAATATCTGCACATTTTCCTCATGGACATCCATTTCTCTCTTGCCCAGCTAGGCCTGCGCTAGGAGTCAGTACAATCTAATCAAGACGAACGGGTCCTTGCCCCTGTAAGGACATATAATTGCGTCAAATCAAATCTCTATAATTCCAGCGTGGCCCCTGGACATGGAGACTGTTAAGGCATCAAATTAATTTTCAGAAGGCTAACTCCACCCAATATGATGGGATGGATACTTCCACTGCCCTCCCCCCCCCCTTTTTTTCTATCTCTTTCTTTTTTTCTCTCCTCCCTGCAAGATCTAGCGGAATCCACCTTGGGTCAAGGTAGTGGTGTTGGTGTATGTTTTTTTTTTCTTTTCTTTCGGCGCTATGACTCTGATGATGCCATTTGCGTCATCATCGTCGAAGGGGGTCCCTTCCCTGGATGTCCAGGGTAGCCCTTTAAGTCTTTTTATTCCTCATGAGAGTTGACACACACATACACCTGAGTCTTTGTGTTTAGCAGATTTCTGATTAATCGTTGATGGCCATGGTGTTATTTGATTATGTGGCATGCAGTGAGTAAATGGGCTGAACCTTATAAGAGGCTATTGTACATAGATTGTGAATAGGAAGTGGGGAAACCGGATATGTAAGAATAAATCAATCATTGTTCTGATTTTTTTTAGCAGAATGAAATGATCGAGCTGTATACGTTTACCTCCAATAATGGTAAATACAAATTCTTTAATTTGTCTTGAAAATTGTTGAGTGCTATCTGTTGTACAGATCTTATATCTCTTGTCATCTTTTTTGTAGTAGCAAACACATTTATTCATGTGTTATTTATATTCTTGAGGAGGGGCAGAAAAAAAGAGTAAAGAGATGAATAAAGGGTATAAATACATACTGGAAAATTAGTGAGTATTTAGGCCATGACATTACAGCCTCTTGACCATCATGCTAGTACATATTCTTTCATGTTACAAATAATCATAACTTTGTTATTAGTTTTCTGGATTATGTGTTTCTTGATATTATCTTCTGGTATTTGAAATACTTAATTATGGCAGAGAGCTCTCGGTCAATCATTGTCCTTTCAATGTGTGTACTTCATTCTATCTTGTCTTCATTCCTGAAATACATGACCTGATCACGTTATTGAGCTTGTCATATGTTTCTCAATGTTCAATGTTCTGTTTTTTCTTTAATCTGAATTTTAAAAAATTCATCCTGTTTATCAATTATTGATCAAAATAAAAGAACTATCAAAATAAAAGTCAGCTTTTTCAGATCTTCTATCTCTTGTCTTTATCCCATTTATCCATCTTCTTGCGAACCCTGAAAAAGGATGAACTCAGAGATAGGTTTAACCATATAGAACATTCATATTTCTTCACCTCAGTAGTTTCCTTCTTCAAGTACGTTGCCCTTGCCTACTACCGGTCTCTTCAGATACTCAAGCACCTTTCCCAGCGCACCCAGCAATGTCCTGCGGCTATAAATCCCTGCCAATTTCTGAGTTTGTGCCGTGAATCGATAACAGCGTGAATGCGCATAAGAGGGAATGGTGCAACGCTTTTGAAACAGTGAGGGAGCTCGCTCCAGGCTCAACTCAAGCCCTTCCTGTCGGCTTCCGGATCGTACCATACCCATCCTCTTTATTTCTTTTCTCATCATCTAGGTCATAGCTTTAAGGTTCAACCATATTTAGTCAGGATCGCCATAAGAAATGTTCAAGATTTTTAAAAGGATGTGGTTTTACAAGTTGGTTATTCATGCATACTTTTCCAGTATTTCTTGTGTTTATATGTTGTAAATAGACTGACTAAGTCAAAGTCCCTTAGAAAGCACCACAAAGTTATCAAACAAGTTCTCAAGAAGAAGTTTAGATACTTTTTAGAATATTTCATACTGGTAGATGACTGCTCAAAGATTATCAGACTGAACAAATGGGGAATATATAAGGGAGAGGGGGAAGGTGAAAGAGGGAGAATCCAGAGAACATTAATTATGTGTTGTTATAGTATATATTGATGAATAGAGTGATAACCTGCAGGTGATAAATAAGCAATGATTTCATCTGCTGAGAGCCAGAGGAGTATTTTATTAACTCTCTGTAAATGCTCTCAACGGATCTATTATTTACGTTGTTTATCAAATGTGATTTGGTGAAGTAGAACAGTCAGAAAAGGGAAAGACTCTGAAAAACTGGGGTAAAGAATAGGACAGTAAACATTTTCTTTATAAACACAAAAGCAGACAAGGAACTTGAAAAACAAATTGTAAAGAAGGCTATGAGGGCAAAGTCATAATAAGGCAAAATAAAACAATCAGTATCTCCTGTCCTAACATCACATTTGTACTTTGGTAGTCTAGTTCAACATGCGTAACTTGAGTCGGCAGAACTGTTTATGATACCCTCTCCCAAGCTTGTCTCCAATATTCTGATAAAAAACGGTTGTCTCCTTACATTGGAAAGCTGTCAAACACAGGATATAAGCTTTCCAAAAGTGCCACCAATTATCCCCTGATTTGGCATTCTCCTCCGGTTTTCTATCTCTGCGAGCCAACAAGTACCGAGAGAATGCTCTGCTTGGAGCTAAAGAACGGTATACTTTACATGTTTGAGAGATGAAACCACGGAGTATTGAGAAACGCCTGCTCCGAGAGTTAATAAACTTGTGATGCCAGACTGTTAAACCTTGTTTCAACATTTGTTAGCCTGGTTTTTCTTCCTGTAGTAGAGTGCAAGAACTCTCAAATGAAAGGAATTAACCCCCTTTTTTCATAGGGACATTATATTATCATTCCCCAAAGACTTTCTCTTAAACCTCCATGCTGTATATGGACCAATAGAACCAGGTTTTTGGATGATAGATGGAAGAAAAAGAGTAAATAATAAGGTTATCAAAGCTATTTGATTGATGTCAGAGAATCAGGTCAACAGTCAAAGTATTAAATAAAAAATGGAATGTAACAAGTTGCTGATATTACCAATCAAGGAAGAAGATTTGTATCAAATATCAGCCAATATATCCAGTAAAGTTTCCTTTATATCATGAAACACAGCCTGAAGGAAAATACATTTACATGCAGAGCAATTAAAGCACTTGTATTTATATTTCATCAAGTGGATATAGCCCTTCCACCTTCCCTCAAAATATAATAATGTAGCTCAAAAATGCTTGACATTATGCTTTGATTAGCAGGGATCATGATGTAATACCTGTCTTCTTTAATAAGGTTTTAATGCCATTTTTAGAAATTAGATCTTAAGTACCTAGATACTTGGCCAGTTTTAATTGAGTTTTATTATTGCTACCACCCCAGGGCCTGTCTTACAAAGAGTTAATTGCGATTTATCCAAACCAATCGCAATCTTTCAAATTGATTAACAGAAAGTTAAAGTGGGAAAGCCAAAATACTTGTTTGATTTGTTATTACTGAAAAGAACAGTATGGGATTTTTCTTAAAGAGAGAAGAAAAAAATCTCTTCTATTCAATGAGTTTAAGAGTACGAAACTGGTTTTCAGGGGGCTAAACAGGTGATGTAAGAGTCAAGATTTCTAAGTTGAGGGCAAAGCGGAAGAAGCTATATGTATCTAGGTTAGTTTGGACAATGCCCTGCATACACAAAGACACATCTAATAAGTCAGATCATTCCCTTGGGTCAAAGTTAGGGTCCTCTCCTGATCCCATTCATTTTCTAGTCAGACCCTCACAAACCCTCCAACCATGCTAACAAGCACTCATAGCAAAATTTAGTTTGGTCGCCTAAGGAATCATGAATAAACTCTTTTTTTTTTCATCCACTGATAACATTATTCCACTTTTAGTTTACATTGTAAATGTAACCCAGCTCCAAGATGAACATCATAAAGAAAGTAGAGTGAATACTCGAGCAGTAGATTGACTTGATTATTCTTGCATTTTGTTAAGATATAACATTATTTGTATTATCAAATGCCTTTTAAGATTATCCTCTCTTTTTGATGATATCTTATTTATATTCGGGAGGGGGAATTATTCAGATGTGCAAAGCAAAGTTTATTCATATACTCAGACCTGACGGCAGAGATGTTAACAATGTTCAGTAAAAAGTAAAGCGAAAAAAGCCGAAAAGCGTTTTCCTTCTCTTCTTCCATCAATTATTTGCGAAGCCCTTTTGAATTGTAATTGGTTAGCCCCCAAAATCCTTTAATCTATCATGAGACACAAGCCAATGTATCTGGGTCAAAGTTTAATTCCAGAATTCTACCACTCAAGGGTGTCTGCAATCACACCTCTCTCTTCACCACTCTCTTCTTTACACTCTTGCAGAGAGGTAATTCACCAAGCTTGTCAAAGACTAGCGGTCTCTTTAACACTCTTAGGGTCTATTACTTATAGCTTTGAGACGGCGATATGATTACTAGATTGATATCTAAACAGATGCTGCTAACACCCCTCTCATGATATCTCTCCCCCTCCAACACCCCCTCCCCCTTATCCACGTAAGTAAGTAACTCTCTTAGGGCTACTTAAAGTCCGCTTCTGTTACCGAAACCCTTTGGGAAATTGTCAGATGATCCTTAATAGCGTGTGAGAAAGGGAGGGAGAGACCAAGCAAAATAGTCGGTCTCGTATGTTGTTCCTGATTGAAAAGTCCTCTTTTACCCGTTTATAACCTTCCCTTGGTTTTCGATTCTGTAAATTGAGTTCACTGCACTATGAAGATGGAAACAAGGGAAGTGTAATCCAAGAGATTGTTTTTTGAATTCTTATCTCAATCGATGTAATGAGGGAGACAGAAATAAGCGTAGGGACTATTATTTTGCTGTTATAGGAGAAATGGGCAAATTATAGTGAAAGTGAGAAAGAAAGAAGGAGTCTAACAAAAATGTATCTGCTTTCAATTTGATATTATACTGAACTGACAGCAGCATACTTTCTTTCCGTAGAAGATCAATTGGGAAAGTGATAAGAAAAATAAAAACTTTTTGTATAACTTTTTTTAGAAAGTAGAGAATGTCCTTTTCAAAAGGGACAATGTTGGAAGCAAGAATGTAAAGAAGGCAAGAATTATCATCTTGTAAATTCAGAGACTAGTTATTTTAATTTTGATAAATCATTCATATAGATATAAAATGGTATTAGTTTTTTCATCTGCATATGAGATAATTTTGATTTTTCTTCATCAGTATTGTCTTGGGATAAGGATGGAGGATGTCTAAGGATATCAAGAGGTGTCATCAGAGGAAAAAATCACTCTGTTTTGTGTTCCAATCACCCAACGATATGATTACAGAAACCAACTAGAACACGCCCAGGTTGCATAAGTTCTTGCTCATACTCACAGTCTACTCCACACCTTGATCCCCACACATTGATCTCAGCTCCTAATTTTGATTGATGTGTGCTAGAGAGAGGGGAGAATCGCCACGTCTCTTACCCCCTAATCGTACCAAGCTTGGTAATAACTACGCTTGGGAAGAGAGCGGAATGACGGATGCGATGCAGTGTCAGACCCGACACATGCATGTCAGCCGTGTCATCTAATTTGTCTGCTCTCCTCATCATCATGGGGAGAACATCAACAAAAAACAATCCCACTTTTGATCAGCTTTGTTGGGAATATTAACTCTGGGTTTGTTTACGTTGGCTTTGATCAATATTGCAGATTAGACATGCCTGCATGCATCATGCTTTTCGGTTTGTATCTTATACCCGTTTGGCATCTACTTGTACTCCATGTTGAGGTTACAGTTTGACCTACTTACAAAGTTTCTTTTGCAGCACAGAAGAAAGAGATCAGTGTTCTAGCAATTGTTAGTACATGTATGATAATGCCAGCGTTTGGTTTTAAGGATGAAATCTACATCACTGAATGATTGGGTTACAATACCTTCTGTTTTAAAAAAATACTTTTTATGCCCCAATGTACCTCATGTTGCATCTTACCCTGCACATGCTCTCTTTTAAAATTAAAAAAAATGTAAATGTATGTAATAGGGATGCCAGTTTCCTGATTTCAAGCTCTATCACTGCTTTTTCTCAGGCTTCATATTATACCAAACATACAGGGCTCCAACATGTCTGGATCTCGTTGCAGGCTAAGACGTAAACTCACTCAGTATCCTTGCACAATGGAAAACTTTCAATATCATAAAGGCCTATGATATACATTCAGAAATTAATGATTATAGGTACTGTTATAGAAAACTTTATTGTGATTTGTTATCTACTCGAGATGTGGAAGTTTTTTTTTCTTTGGAGGGAGGAGCATTTATTCATTCATGTATGAGCAAAAGTAGCTTCTAGCACTGCTCTTGTCCATTCATGTAAAAATTAGCTTAACAATTATTTCACAGAACCTGATGTGAATGCGTTATTGCCAGATGTTTTTTTTAAAGTTCTGCAGCCCAGTATAATTACAAAGAACTTGAAACTTTCATCCTCATCAAGTCTGGAGTAGGAAGACTAATCACAAAAAGTTTTGACAAGTGGATTAGTCTACCTACTTCAGACTTTGGAGTAGGGGATATCCCTTCAAGGCTTAATCTTAATCTCTCTTGAGTATGGAGGTGAGTGCCTGGCATTTGTATAATAGCTGCCAATTTTAAGTTTGGTAATTTTTTTATTTTTTGTTTTGTTTTGTTTGAAAGACATGAAATTAGGTGGTTTCTGCTCCATATCTTTTATAGATATAACCATTTAAGAGATGATCTGGTTATTTGGAGATGATTAAACCAATGATTGTTTTAATGTATGGACAAATGTTTGATCAAATTCACCACAACACACCCATCAACTTTCAGTAAGGGTTCAAAACTGTAAAATGTGAATTTTGATATATAAGAGCATGGAGATAAATATCTCCATGATAAGAGTGAGGTAATGGTCTTAAGCCAAGTAAAGGAAGTTGCTATATTTCCATACTGTCTGAAGTATGATCCATCAAGATCAACATAGTAGGTCAGGATGCTTTATATTCCCTTTCCTTAACCCAGATTTTTGATGTAGATAATTGAGATTGATTTGTTTGGGGGGAAAAAATCTGCATAAATGATATCCGCTATTTCCATAGCCATGCTAAGACAGGGATCTTTGCTTTAAGTGCTTCTGGAGAACAATCAATCGGGATTGGGATATGTAATAGCACCTCTATGACTCGTATTTACGACAGAGGATTTCCGGGGCTTAGCTGAGGCAAGAGCCAAGAGCCAAGAAATGCAGGGGGAATGCGGGTAAACATGTTATGATCGGAGGGAGGCGAGCTCCACCTCTGTTGTGTAGCAACCACAGTGAACACAGCGTGATTCTAGGCTTGGGAATTTGTCCTTGCGTCCCTCCGTCAGCCATCTGTGGAGTGAAGATGATTTTAATGAGTGCTTTATCTTGTTTAATGTCTGTGTAATTGAGGTGTAAAGATGTCAGCTCGGCGGATGAGGCTTCATGAATGTAATAGTAATAAAATCATATTGAGATGACACTCTGTTGACAAACAGTAGAGAGTGTTGACTCATGAAGATGATTATGATACACCGTTAAGTGTTAAGGCATGAATCTTTTGTTTAACATACTCTTAAGATGTTGATTCATGAGGCATTTTTGCAATACTTTTTTTTTTAACAGCTAAGGTGTTGATTCATGGAGCTCTGTTTGATAAACTGTCAAACATGATTGATTCATGACCCATTGTTTACCAGTAAACTTAATACATTTCAAGATTCAATTAAATCTTGAGTGGAAATGTTGCTGTGTTACTCAATCATGGACAAGGTACATCACCAATATTATTAACTTTTCTACCATTTTCTTCTCACCTTTTTGACTTCTTACTTCTTTATTTCCCATATGGTTAATACAGGGAGAAAAAATTGTTTTCCAATAGACAGTGGGTTAATAAAGGAACATAATAGTTTGTACCCTTTTAAAGTAAGAGAAATTCATCTGAATTATCATTATCATCATTTAGCATCTGAATGTTTCAATCCGTTATTCATAATCATAATACAGGTGTGATATAAGACATCCGATTGTTCTAGGATGAGTCTGTCTGATATTTTATGGCAAAGAAGACCTCTACTTCACCTCAGCTCATAAAAAACAGACAATAAATAGTTGTATTAGAGCTGGGAATCGTGAGCTGTCAACATTGAAATGAGATCAGGGCCAAGAACATCACATGTGACTTCAGCAAACAAAAACAATCGTAAGTGACAGAGAGAAGTTATGTTTATTTCCTCCAGATGTAAACGTGCAAGAAGAAGCAATCGATACTTTGGGGATTGGTATGGAATTTGTTATTATGGAGACGGTCTGTAGGAGATCAAAAGTGGAATGGGAAGTTTGTGTTTTAATATGTTAACCCCTTTGCACCAAGATTTTGACAATATTCAAAATGAACATCCAAAAGACATTTTCGTTTCAGTTATTGGTATTGAATGTTATTCTGGATCACAAAGTCCACACTGCATTTTCCCAGACTACGTTCAAAGAAGAAAAACTAATCATTCTTAGATCACGACAAGTAATAGGCGGGGTTCCCTCCTAAGACATGCAAAGGGTTAAGAAGAAGAAGCTGGTGAAACTTGGCAAATTATTTTTGGTGATCAATCTTCATCCCTGGACTTGTGACCATATCTATCGTCGAAGGGACCAAGTGCCATGTGTGCCTGTGATGGATGTAAGTGATATGGCTTCCAGACAGGCACAGACATTGCAAGTAATGAAGATAATGGTCTCCAAGAGGTGCCAGCAGTTTGTCTTGTTCCTTTTTTCTTCCTCATCTCTTTGTTTTTATGTTGTTCCTGCAGATTACTGTCCAAATCAAAACAAGGTAATCATGGAGGCCTCTTCACCAGGCCAGGCAGTCATGGTCTGGCTTTCTCATTAAAGATGACAGTGTCAATCAGCGAGACAACGTGTGTCGTGAGCAGGGGAAAAAAGACAGTAAGGGGAGGGGGAAATGATCTGTATCGTTGGTAGAGTTGGGGATGTGGTTACCAATAACAACCTCTTATTTTCTACTCCAACCAAGATGACAGTGTGTGACAGTACATTAGGGTTGACATATGTTTAATTGGGAGGGGGAGGGGCGATAATGAGGTAAAAATGAGAAGAGAATGGGGGTAAGGGAGAAAGGGGACGGGAGGGGTGGATGGTGATCTGTATTGTAGTTGGCAGTGTTAGTATGTTGGGGATGAGGTTACCAATATACCTGTTATTTTCAATTCCTGAAGATCATGACAGTGCCTGGTGATGATATGCCATGGTTGATGAAGGATGAGATGGGGCAAGGTGAGGTAAAGAAGAAAAAGAGTATGGGTGGAAAAGGAGAAAGCAAAGGAAAAGAGGGAGCTCATTTGTATCATAATTTTTGGATGTGATACGTGCCTTAACAGCGGCAGTCAGTATGGAAACGTTTAGAGTTAGGGGCAGGCAGAATGAAGATGAGATGTAGATAGAGACAAAATCCACAGATGTAGAGACAAGTATGAGACAAGTTCATAATTTTTAACTTGTCTGACATTTTTTGGTCCTATTGGTAGCTCTCTTGAAAGCAAAGTGATTTTGCCCATAGTCAATTTTTGATCACTTTATTTCCCTCTAAGAGCTCATTTTAGAACTCCCCAGTATTGGCCTATATTTTTTTTTGCTAGGGGATGCGAGCAACAAATATATGAGCAGAAGGAGGGGGACCAGGGGATAAAAGGGGATGATGGGAAGAGTGAGTGGTATCTAGGCCTCTTGGTTATGGTGTAATTATCATGTTGGACTTGTCCATTGTTAGAGGTTGTAATGATGGTGTTTTGAAACAATTTCTAGTGAAGCAGGACTGATCATTATTTGGTGCAATGCAAGTAAGATTCCAGAACCATGACAAGAAATTGTAATATGTTCTCCGAGGTCAGTGTTCTTCTGATGCAAAGCCATCAACATCACCAACATATTGTGCAAAGCTTAGAGTTTAGAGAATACATCCTCATTTAGGCTTATATTCTAGGAAGTTTGTGGAAGCAGATTAATGTTTTTTATTAACTATTGTACTGCTGTATGGACTATATACATGAACACTGTAGGGGTGACATGGGTAGATTATTGCAGTCCCACATTTGTTCCAATGGTCAACTTGAGAAGTAAAGAGTTCACTTTGTCTTTGTAAGAAATAAGTTTCATGGTTATAAGATATCAATTAAGTATATTAGTCAACAATCATCCAATGTTCAAAGAAGTAAAGTGAACATTCTGTAATCTGTGTAACAGTAAACTACCCACCTCCGCTACCCTGCCTTATGATTGAACTTTGGCTGAAACTCTACCCAGCCTTTGAAGATTAAGAAGATGTCTCCCAAACCTGGAGCACATCGATCATAACGAAGCCTTTTGCATTACTGTAATGCGGAGGTACATCTCCTCAGTCTGTTTAGCTCATCATGCACTGCCAACACTACTCTCAAACATCTTGTTTTGATTTTGATGCTCCACCGCCAAGATGATGACCAAACACAAGTAATTGTCTAGGAATGTTTCGCTTGGCTAGAATCCTCATCCACAACAAGCTTCCAAGACCGCAACCAGAGGAGCGAGAGAGAGAGAGAGAGAAAGACACACACACACACACACACACATACACAGAGAAACAGAAGGAGAGACAGAAAGAGACAGAGACAGACAGAGACAGAGAGACAGACAGAGAGGGCGGGGGAGGGGGTGGGGTGGATGGAGGTGGAGAGAGTGGAGAAAAAAAATGGGTCAGCCAACTCTCCTGTTATTTATATCCTATAATTCTAATGAAAGGAATTATAATTCTCATTATTTTGTATGCACAGGTATTTCGTCTATTTATTCATGGTTCTCTAATTCACATGATTTCCTAGTCGTTGTTTTTCTTACTGTTTAATGAATTTTTTTAATGTTGAATGTTCAATTGCAGCATCAGCAAATTGTGATAATTTATCATACTGCTATCACACTTAGATGTGAAGTCATTCAAACCAGTGATACAAGGAAACATGTTTTTGTACAACCACATAGTTACAATGAATTAATGAAGCAAAGCAATTTATTCAATCATGTCTGAACACAAGACTCCTTTTGAGAATATAGGGCGATGTGCAGTATGAATATTGCTTCCCTTCTAAAACTTGAAAACTGAGGTACTGAATAAGATATGAAGTTACCTTTAACAATGAAGAAGTTTACCATAAAGGGTGTAACGTTACTCTACCCTCCTTTTTAAAAATATCATCTGTTGCAAGCCAGAAGGTATTGACATAGAGATTTAACCCTTTTAGTTCATAGCAAATTAAATGACACATCTTTAGATATTTTTTTTCCCTGTGCATGTCCTTTTCCACATGCTGATTATGTGTGCTTTATCATGTTATTTCTTGCTTTCAACGCCAATGGGTTCATCATATCATAAAACCTTTTTGATATAATTTGATGGTATTAATCAATTCCTTTATTGTATTTTCATCTTCCTATTTATAGAAAACATATCTGATGGTATCAAGGTGATTGACTTTGGGAATGCTATCCATGGGGTTTATGAGGAGCTGTCATTATACTATGATGAATTTGAACTCCAAACCTTGCTCTACAGGGCACCAGAGGTAAGTCTTCTTTTACACCATTCATTTATCATCCTGATGATGGTGCCCACTGCCCAAGATATTTCAGGCTGGAGTGTGGAAAATGTGTGTTTCCCCAAATCAAACTATATTCCAGGGAGAAAACTTATTTACCCCTGCAGAGTCAATGGGACAAATTTTTGTATGAAGTAGATAGACTTTTGCTTGTCTTTCATCCATTCCACTTCAAGAGCTGAGGATGGAAAGTTTGATGGAGGATTCTTTTTGCTTTCAGTGAAACGCATTGAGTCGTTAAATGATAGAAGTATCTTTATCGATCTTGAGAAATGATGACCCATGAATGGAAGCATATCATTAACGTAGGTCATCCTAAGATACTAGTCCTTTTGAAATTATTACATGATTCTCTAATTCTAGGTGTCGGAACATTTCATGTTCCATAAAGCGTTTGATGAAGCAAGGGGTCGATGACTGAGGACAATACATGAAAAAACATGTTTATGCAATTTCAAGGATCATTAGAGACTAGGCCTATTAGAGACAATCATTTCCTTGCCATGTTCCCTTGCCATGTTCATTTGTGCAAATGGGTATAATGATCACCCAAGTGGACCTATTCTACTCCTTTAGGTCACTTGCAGTTTATTCCCTAAACCGTTAAACATTTTATCTCCAAAATCTAAACAGTTTGGAACATGAGAAGAAATAATTACAGAGAAGAGAAGAGGGGGGAAATAGAAAGGGAAAAGGAATAATGAGAGAGAGAGAGAGAGAGAAAGGGGAGAGCGATGGAGAAGAAAAAGGGAAAAGACAGAGAAGGGGAACAGAGAATAAAGGGAGAAGATGGGAGAGAGAACAAGATCAAAAGAAAGAGAAAGGGAGCAAGATAACATCTTCACGTTATAACGATGATTCCACTCCTTCCTCACTCCCAAGCGTGAAATCGTTTGAAGATGCCGACAAGGTAAGAGACATGGCACATTGAAGCTTCACATGGTGCCATGTGCAGAAAGTAAATCTCATTGTTAGCATTCAATGCCGAGAGAAGCGACACTAGTCAGAAGCAACAACAAATTGTCGGGTGTGAGAAACTTAAAGGCCATCATTATAGCACCCATAAGACGGCTGGATCTTTTATATTACTATTGTAAAACTGAGAAAGTCACCAATATAATTAAGTTTCTTATTGCCACAGGTTCTAAATTTAATGGACCCCAATGCATGATGTTTTGCCTACGTACGTTATGGAAGTGCTAAGCTTAAATGTTTAACAATGTTAAATCTGAGATGCATGGCCCTATGTGTTAACAGTGTCTGTAATATGGTGTAATATTGAAGCCCGAACAAATTTAAAATCTTTGAGTGACCGGTTTTGCCATACTCATTTTCCCCAGACTGTAGTGTTATAAACACCTGTTGGGAAAAACTAAATTTCAATTTCCCATCATAAATATCTTGATATTTAGACAGGCGATTGGCTTGTAAAAGTCATGGATTTCCTGACTAACCTAAAGGTTTATAATTTTGATTGCAGCTTGAGCTAAATCCAGGATTTTGTTTCAGAATCTGAGGCAATGTTACCAAATCACTTTAAAAAAGAGTTAGAATTTGTCAGTTTTAAGCCTTTACATTGTAGCCATTGAATGTAAAGATTTGACTTTTTTACACTAGGAAATATATGTAAATATGTGAATGATTTGAAGAAATATGTCTACATGTATATTTTATAATAGGTTAATTTTGATAATATAGGTTATTCTAAGGGGGTAAAAAAAAGTATGTCGTATGCTGCAATAATTCTGACTAGTTTTAAGGATCGTGCAAGCAATGGAGAACCAAAAGAAGGACAGTTCAGGGACAGACAGCTGATTAAAATCACTGCGGTTGAAATGCTATAAATCTAATCACTCTTCTACATGTCTGCTACCGCTCCTTGAAGATTTAAGATGTAATCTGTTTCCGATGAGAGACATTGGTTTACCATAATGACAAGTATCTTCTCCCTCGATCACAGCCCCTGGTTGTTCCAAGTTTAAAAGTTTTCCTCAAGTAAGAAGTGATGATAGTTCGAGAGAGGATGGAGATTTAATTGTTTTATAGAAAATATCCCATAGAAACTTCTCAAACTTAGTAACTTACCCATGGAGAATTTATTTTTAAATTGCATGTTTTACAACAAGAATATGTAACTTGCCCTGAAACTGTCAAAATAAAGCAATGAAGACTTGATATGTTTTTATTAAAGACTAAGCAATGATGCATAACCAGGATCATGCTTCCTCAGAATGACTGAGGTAAAAAGGAAAGATATGACATTTTCAATCCAAATGGTTAAAGTATGAGCAATTATTCATGAAGGAGGTTGGTACCATGAAATCAAGCCTGAAAAATAAATCGAAATTACTAGTGCGGCACTTTAAAACTAAACTCTCATCTGATAAAATCACTTTTGAAGAAATGTTTCATGTTTTCTTGATATATTTCGTCGCTGTTTTCACGAAGTGACGGTAGTGAAAAAAAATTGCATTCACTTTGCGTTACAATTTTCCTCACTACCGTCACTTCGTGAAAACAAGGACGATTTGTATCCAGGGTGTGAAGAACCTGCAACTAACCATCGTTTTGTACCAAATTAAGTCCATAGATCTAGTTTTTATTAGATATTTGCCTACAGCTCTTGATGTATTTTTTTGAAAGATAACAGGATATATTCAGCGTGACATTTTTATGTACATCAATTCTGATGATAAAAATTGTTATAGTATAAAATGGATCTGCCTTAACCTAAATTCCACAATCCTGTTAATTGTAATAATCCATTTCTTTTTACTTATATTTTAAGATATCAACTTCAAACGAGGTAACAACTAAAACAGAAATAGTTTACTAAAGACTGACAGATACTGCCAATGTTCAAACATTCACATGAATTTTAACAAATATGTGTATTACTGGTAGTTTTAGTTGAGCTTGATCCTAAACTAGACCCATAATAATTGATGTCATAAATAAATATATGTCAATTTTCCATTCCAAACTATTTCAATTTTTGATCTTTCTCATTTCCTTCTCTACCATGATTCTAGTAGATCCCTTTCTTGACAATACAAATAGATCTTCTCTCTTCAATTCCAATAAGAGTTTCCAGTTTCCCCAAACCCAATCTCTTATCAGATCATCTTATTTGGTGCAAGTATGCTACTTTATCCGTTTGACAAGGAAATGAGATGATAAAGAACACTCACCTAGTTTTCTTAGACCTGAGGACACCTTGTCTACCAAGTTGCCAACCACCCCAAAGTTTGTTCTTGTTGAAGTTACTCAAACATGTTAGAGCACTTTGTGGAGCAATTGAACTGCAAGGAAAAAGTGCCATAGCTATACCTTTTGGATTGTATTGTGTTTGATGGGATTGGTTGCTTATAATCCTAGAATTTTTTTTGCAAAACAAAAAACGTAAAATTTCTTCAGATAATCTCTTCAGTCTTGTCACCAATGTTGCTTTATTCAATGCACAGTTGATACTCTTGTGTAATACTGTCCTTGTGGGGTTCATAACAAGTGCAGTAAGAGCCTATAAATCACACCGGGTTTTGATAAGATCTTGGTAAGATGCTAATAGCCATGCTTGCGGACTTGTCAAACATTCTATCTATCAAACCCTAGATATCATATAAGCAATATAAAGACGAGTTCACAGATTTGACAGGTAATCTCATTTAAATCCTTAGATGATCAGATACATTTATCTGCAGTTTGGTTGTTTTTGTTGTTTTGTTTCTTGGACTACATGTCCGGAAATGGAAAAGGAGCTGGGATTAAAGTCAGATCGTGTAGGTAGTGTGTTTCCTGGTTGAAAATGACCGAATGAACTCGAGACTAGTCTACCCTGGCTTTTGATAGCAGACCTTGAGAGATACGTTGAAAAGGGTATAGGATCTATCCTGTGGTGTCTGATGATGGATGATCCTCAAAACCAATGGTGGACATGGACTCCAAATTTCATCAGGTGCCTCGTGTAATACCCTAAAAGTCATTCAAGTCCGTAGAAAGAGAAAACAGTGCGGAGTCCTGACTTGATACATGGTTCTTGTTGGATTTTTTTTATATATAATTGATAAAAAAGGAAAACACTACATGATTGATGATTGCACTGGAACAGAAAAGTTACATGAAAAAAGGTGAAAGAATGAGAGAAATGGATGGATAAGGAAATAAGGAGTAGATATTTAAGGCCATAAGCTAAAGGAAAGGGAAATATCAAAAGCCAGAGTGTAAAATAAGTCAACACAAAAGTAAGATGAGTGAAGAGACAGTTTTATCCATAAAGGCATCCTAATTGACTTTCTGGGAGAGTGATTCATCATCTTCAGTAGAGACCAAAATGTCATCGACCTCTCTCAACTAACGACTCTCATCTCTCTCCCCAAAATGTGTTTCTATTCAGCAACATTAGATAACATGCCAATTAAACATGGCAATCTGTAGATCATTGACACAAACACAAAGAACAATCAAAATTTGTCTTCTAAAGAAAGCACCCATTTGTGATAATCGCTGCTATTTCATTGAATATTGATTTAATGGGAGCGTGAGGGTTTGTTTCTCATTGTAGTTGACTTAATTGTGAGGGTTTATTTTTGTCCTGCCTCAAACATGGAATGCATTAATCCATGGTTATGCTATCGGGGATTATTCAACAACGGAGACAAAACAGTTTGATATCAACAATTTAATGGCTTCTGTAAAATGGGTAAAGGGATACAATAATATAATGATTAACATTCCTTGTTATGGCACAATATAACACATTTTAAAAAGGATATGTTTCATATCAAAAGAGAACAAAAAATGGAATATTTCACATATTATTGCACAATATTGCATAAGATTATAAATGCAATGATTAACTTTACAGATAATTACTGGTATCACAATAGAGGTCAATTAGAATTCATTAACCTAAGCTAGGTTTCATATCAAATGAAAGTGAAAACAGGTCAAAATCAATACAGATGATCCTCGATATTCGATATATAGGACCACAAAATTTGAAAGTTCCTCTCACATCGGACAGTAATGCTCAATGCCATCCAATTAATGAAGGAATGAATTTGCATCAGTGTCGTCATTCTATAAACCAGTCCATGAAACCCCTAACCCAATTATCTTCAGGACCAAACTGTTATTTGACACATCCAAGTAAGGCCAGCATTATTCTGATTTTTCACAATTATTTTTTGACATTCCCCTTCCCTCCCCACTATTTTTTATGACTGATAAAACAGGCAAAAGCCAATATGGATCAGAATTCGTCAATTATTCCCCCATTTTTGTTGTTGTTTCCCATTCCCCACTTGCGCTTGCCTCTGTTTATACCACCCCCTGCTTTTTAAAATCTGTTGCTGCCACTACAGGGCATTATTTGAAGGGACATAGTCCCAGAGTTCTTGATGTGGCATCATCTAACTTGGCTATTACTGAAATCTCAGAGAATTAACCCTTTCCTGTGTTTCTCCCAAGGATGCCCTCCCCAACCTGCTATTAGCATATCACTAATCCTCCTCATAGCATTTCATTATTTGACAATAAGAGAAAAGCAGTTGTTAACTATGTATTTTGTGTCATAGGGCAACTTCTGGGAAATGCGATGATATCACCCCATTCTGTAATTATGTGCCAATCCTGGTGGATTAATAGTCCCATTGATAGTTGTATAATGGACTTGACTTGAACTGGGAATGGCCGTAGCTCTATTCAACCCTTTATGGGTCTGGAAACCCATTTTCAATTTCTGTCGATTCCCCCAGCTCTTCTGTTGTGACTGTAACACGAGTAGATGTCAATGACACTGGTGATGCTTCATTTCCCCTTTAATTCTTTCCCTCTTTTTCTCTCCCCCTCTCAGTGCTCTCTCGTCTCTCCTCCCCTTTTCTCATGCATCTCATCTGTTTTATACACCAACTCATCCTCTGTTTACCTTTGGTTTTGCCTTTGGTTCATTCTTCTTTTTCCCCCTCTCCTCTTAAAAATCTGCCGACCCTCCTATTTTTTTGACTAAGAAAAAAATATGTCTGTCAGACTGCCCTATTTTGCAATACCACCCCTCTCTCATTCTGTTCTACTTCCTGTCTAATGTCTTTCCCTCTCTCTCTCTCCTTTCATTTCTCTCTCTTTATCCCATCCCGACCCCATCTGGCTCCCCATCTATCTCTGCCTTTCCCTTCCTTCCCATCTTTCTCCCCTTTCACTCTCTCTATCTCTCTCTCTCTCTCTCTCTCTCTCTTTCCCTCTCT
Source organism: Hemicentrotus pulcherrimus (assembly GCA_003118195.1). Classification (NCBI taxonomy): domain Eukaryota; kingdom Metazoa; phylum Echinodermata; class Echinoidea; order Camarodonta; family Strongylocentrotidae; genus Hemicentrotus; species Hemicentrotus pulcherrimus. The sequence goes on along the minus strand of BEXV01000022.1, from coordinate 353,466 downwards.
CCCTCACCCCTCTCTCTCTCTGTATTTCTCTTCCATCCTTTGCCCCCCCCCTCTCTCTCTCTCTCTTTCTTTCTCTCCTTCCCTCCCCATCTGTCTGTATTACACTTTTCCCCTGTTCTTTGTATCTCACTTTATCACTTACCTTTCTCCCTTCCTGTCATGCCCTCTTCTCAGTCTCTCCTCCCTCATTCTGTGCTTTCTCATTAGTCATGTCCTTCATCAAGGCACGCCATCAATACAACTATTATATCCTCAATTTCATTGAATTTATGATGTTTTGTAACCAGAGGGAGGGAGCATAACTTCCATTGTAAGAGGTCAGTGGCTTTCATTTTATAGCACTAATCTTTTGTTCAACATTTCTCTATAAATTGGATAATTATCATTACGTTGAGTCTTCTGTGTATTGCAAGAGAACCTCGATGATTTCACAGAAATTAAAACATACAAATAATCTTTTCCTAAAATAGATGAATATGAAATAAAGATATTAGATGAATAGATGAATATGAAATAAAGATATTAAAATTCAAGTGAATGTTTTGTTCATAGTTTAATTGATCTTTCTCCATGTACATGCATTCCTGGTTTGTGTGGACTACTGAATTCTAGCCTATAATCACTATGTGTCAGTGATCTATTTGTATTCCACGCTCATCAATCCCCATCCCTTCCCAGTCTTCTTCCCTCCCTTCTTTTCCCTCTTTGAGACCTTTTTTGTCTCAAATCACTTTCGAGCTTTCCTTTTACTGATTCATTTAAAAGAATAAAAGATTAAGTTATTCATATATTGCTTATGTTGTGTGATTAATGATTATTGAAATGCTCAGTCACAGATCAAGTTCAGCTTTTAACATGCATACCCTGTACCGGTGTTTCACTTCATATTTGTATCTTTGAACTTACACAGTGATCAGCTTCTGATCCCATACTCAGTTTGTAATCTATGAGCTAATTGGGTTTTTTGTAGCCAGTTGGTGCCTAGATACTTACAGAATAAATCAAAATTATAGTTTGTGAGGAATAAAGCTGACCATGCCATTATTATCTTTAAACTTACCTGATGATCACTTGATCCTAGGCTTAATTTGTAATTTATAAAGTAATTGGGTTTTGTAGCCCGTTCGTGCCTAGATGCTTGCTAAATATATCATATTTTAAAGATTGATTATAGATGGATAAGACTAAAACTCTGGTAATAATGCACTATAAAGTGTTTTGATGAGTTACTTGTAATCAAATAGGTGCTATATGAATAATATTTTATATTAGTTAAACAAGGAGTAAAGAAGAGGGTTGAATCTACTATAAAATGGCAAAAACTGTTGAGTTAGAGGTGAAAATATTTCTTGAAAATAATTATAGCAAGTTCCTCATTGCAATTGTTTGTACTCTAAATAAATAGTGAACTTTAGTAGTATCTTCTTTTACACACTTTATGTTATTAATAATATTGATTTGCCAAAACCTTCAAAATTGTTTACTTAAGAACTCAGTCTCAAAAAAAAAAATCCTTTTTATTTTGATAAAAGCTTTTACAAGATCTTTATAATGGCAAATAAATTCCTTTTGTAATTTGTATATGATTCTCCTCAATTAGATGGCATTAAAAAAAAGCCGATGAAAAGGTGAAACAGTGGATGAAAGAAGGAGTCGTGTTTGAATTAAGCTTCCTAGTTGAGATTGAGTTGATTTGTTTTATAATCAAGAATAGAAGATAATACATTATTTTTGCAAAATTACCATTAATTACATGATTACATACATTTTTCATCTACCAGCAACTACTCAGCTCTGTAATATACATGTACTTTGTAAGTATGTGAAGCTTTAAGTCTATGCCTCTTTATCAAAGATTCAAGATTATCTTTTAAAAGTCAAGATTAGAAGATCATCTGCAGTAGATATGAAATCCTTATGTGTTGCCCAATTGATCTTTGTATTCAATTTTTTGAATTTCTCTTTTTTTTTCTCCCTTTCTCCCCCCCCCCCTCATCCCCACTCTTAGTTACCATTTTTTTTGCTTTGATGTCAGTCACCTTTTTTGTAACAAGAGGATTACACCTGAGATTGTGCTTTCAATAGCAAACAGTTTTATAAAAATAAGGGGGAAGCCTTTTTAATATGGACAATCTAAATCCCTTTAGCAGCAATCAGTTGGTCAAGGTGGCCTTATGTCAGTTCAGATACCTTGCCTGTCTAACCCATCCAATCCCAAAAGTATTTGATGTTGCGCCTTTTCCATGCACTTGCAAAGCACTTCGCATGTTGCTCCACATGTTCTGGGCCATTTAGCTCCTTTTACTTTTGCCTTGAGCGAAAAGTTGGACTGCCAAGTGTCAGAGTAAATGCATGTGTGACCAAAGTAGACTGTGGCAGTCCCATATTTGTTCCATTGGTCAATCAAAGCCAGTAAAGAGTTGAACAATAATACATGTATATTTTTTTGAAAAAGAACTTTGGAGCCAAATACAATCCATGAAGAGCAATCATCTTCAGAGACATTTCTACTATGATTTTTATGTTGTCACTGATCATCAACGAGTGATAAAGCTAATAATGATATAATAATTATAATTTTGCGGGCTCTCATCTTTACCATTATACAATCTTTTTATTGCAAGATGTGTGAGACTTTTCATTGCTGACACTGTACCTTTAATCACAATCACTTCATTGAGTGGGAGACTCTTCATCGCTGACACTGTACCTTTAAGCACCGTCCATGATGACACATGGTTAGAAAGCAGGGGGTGACACTACTGAGGGAGAGGGAGAGGGAGAGAGAGAGAGAGAGAGAGAGTGAAAGTGAAAGGGGTGCGTGGGTGGTTGTTTGGTCTGGTGTTTGTCTGGTAGCTGAGTAAAGGGAGATCAACCAGAGGTCACGATGGTGAGGGGGATTCCCCTTCACTCCATTTGTGATGAATCAATGGCCAATGTCACCATGGTAATTGTTACTTCTGTATTGCACCTCAAGTGGAATTTAAAAAGTACCTTTTGTTCAGGGCAGCTCATTTCAGATAAGCTATTGATGGAGAAACATTATTTTTTCTCTTACATACCGGTATATCTAAATGTTATGTTTTAAAAAAAAAAATATTTGTTGTTGTTTCAATGGTTCCCCAAGAACTCGAGTGGTTTACAATAAAGAAAATGAAGGGGAAATAAAACTATGATATATCAATGCCCACATGGAAGTTATTGAGTGTAATAACTCTTAGCAGGTGCGTTGTTTACTGTAGCACACACACACACAGCATCTAAAAACTTATTTAGAGTGCATTGTTGGTATCTAAACTGGCGGTATTTCTCTAGAGGAATTATATTTGAAGCCTACAGGATACCACCATACATCCCATGATATAAATACAGATCAACATAAATATTCAGGATGATATTGCACCATCGTAAACACCTTGATGAAAACTTCTATCCTTTGGTTGCTGAATGTATTTCTAGGTACATATTAAACGAAAGATGCTTACTGCTGTAATTATAATATTCCTTGACACACACAACAATTTTCATTATTGAGTCATATCCTAAGGGACTTTTGTATTGTTGAAGCAATTGTAAGAAAGCTTTCAAATAGTAATGCGTTGCTATTGCCTACTTCTATATGCAGATATTATTCCTTTGTATGGACAATCGACTTTATTTTTAATGGTACAGTTGTATAAAGTTCTATGAGGCATATAATTGATAGATTTTTATCAAGGCACTTCAAAGATAATTCCCTAATGCTTGCTCAATGTTTTGGAGATGTAGGATCAGTGAGTGAAAGATATTACAGAAGGTGCTTATTTTCCATATACACTGTAGGACACACGTGTCCTGTATGCATTAAGTTTTTTGCATTAATATTAAAAAAGAATTATACATCAGATATTGAAATAAAAGTGCTGGAAATGATGCAAAAGACACTAGATATTTTGGAAGAAAATACATGTTGGGTTTTATTTCTGTATCTATTTTCACTCAATTTTTTCGGAAAACAGATTGCATGAGTATGACCAAAGCTCTGACAGTTAGCCTTGAGATATAGGTTGCCGGGGAATATTATTGGAATCCAGTGGTTTATGTGACACTTTTGAAATTCTATCCTAGGATAAGTGCTCACCTGTAATGCGGGGTATTGATTCTACACACATGAACACCACAATCCCCTATGCACATTGTAATGCTTTTCTTTAAGCTGCTGCTGTTGGGGGACAGTGAATATATTTCCATGAACTGACCACTCCACATGGCTAGAACTGACCACTTGCAATATTCTAGAATATATGTTTCCCATATCTTGTGTAAAGTGTCGATGTTAAAATGCTATTGAGAAGGGAAAGTTTATGATTAGGTGTATTAGTTAATACCATTCTGGCTCTCAATAGACACTTTCTTGCTTTTGAATGTTGTTTTAAACTTTTGTATTTTTGAATACTACCAGATATCAGAGGGTCTGAAAATCCTTTTTTTTTTAATTTCAAATTTTAATTCCTTTTTGTGTTTTAAAGATTTTTCATCAATGGCATTTTCCTTCATTTTTAAACCATAGATTAGATCTTTGGATTTTCCTTTTTGTCTACTTTTTAAAAATTTTATAATACCATGTTTGCCCTAAATGCTAACAGCGATCTAGATATTTCAAAGGATGAAATAGGATCTTTGGGTCAAGTTTCCATCCTAAGAAAATGAAAAAATCAATATAAATTGTATTAGCAGCTGCCCGTTGAATTTTTTGTAGGTCAGGTTTTGTGGATACAGCAACCATTACAAGGATTTTGTGAATGGAATCTAAGATTTAAAATGGCTTGACCACTCTTAAGCTCTGTGGGTTTTTCTTGTTTGTGTGCGTGTGTGTATCTTTTGACTAAAATTTAAATAGGAACAGACTGTCCATAACATGATGTGTCTCTCTGCTTTCTACACACTCTATCTATCTCATTACAGTAGTATAAGTTGTATCCTCTCCTGATATTACCTGTCCATCTTCATCTTGGTAATATTCCTATAATGGTAATAAATTAAGTTAGTATTGGAAGGGTCGGTCATATTTTCATATTCCATTTATCCATCACTGCCCCCAAGGTAACAAGCAATTAGATATCTTCCTCCTAACTACTTTGTCTGAAGGTCATCCCTGTATCGCAATAATACATCACTATACGCCTGTCATCATCTGCTCGAGATCACCAAATAACGTGCTATTTTAACTATCCCGATCGCAAATTTTCTAGCTAATTTGAGTCTTCATCAGCCTGCAGTTGCAATAAGCGAGATATTTGGTGGAGTTTGCACAATATCCTGCTGTTTGTCCTGTGCATCTTCACCACCCTGCAGACTCGCACGATGCACGATCTAAGAAAAATATCTCAAGCTAATTTCTCAAGCTTGAGTTTTGAGGTCAAGTCTCGAGCTCATGAAGAGGTGATTTATAACTTTGAGTTTATTTCCCAAATCAGAATTAGCGGGCTATTTGGCAATATCCAGCTGATGAAGACAGGCCTTATGAGAATTGCAAATCATATTTGACCAACAGGGTATACCCAATAGAAGAAACAAGATCAGGAACAAAGGCACTGAAAGGAAAGGAGATATTCAATGTGGATGTAGAGGTGTGTTCTCTCTCTATTGCAAACAAGAGAACAGCCAAGGGCTAGGACACCATATTTTACGCCTGGCAGGCTTTGGGAATCGATGTGCAAAGCCAGCCCCTAGGGCTATTGAAAGAGAAGCAGGCTTAACCCTTTTCCTCCTGAAGTCCTACCCTAACGATAGATAGATCCTCTGAGATTCTTCAGGCAGCAAGGACAGTGTTTGACTGATGTATAGAGAGAGACTTCATATTGGTAAATTTGCTGAGCCAGAATGAGATTTAGAGTGAAGTGACAAAATGCAAAACGGTGGAAATTGGTAAGCTGGGGCATTGCCGCTTTTCCTCCTATTGTCTCCTTTGTTAAATGTCCAGGTCCTTGTAGCTTGATCAAGCATACCCAACAGGGTTTGGTCGTACTGTTTTTCTTAAAGGTAAAATTGCTCCCTATGACTCTACTAAAGGGCTTATAAAGTAACATTCTGCCCTTGTCCTGTGACTATCTGCACTGATTCCCATGGTAGCCCTTTTGACTGACTAGAAGTTTCACGGGTTAGCATATTTGACTGACCTGGTAGTTTCCCAGGGAAGTCTTATTGAGTGACTTGGAGAAATTCCAGGGTAGCCTAGTTAACTGGCCCTGATGATTCCCAGGGTAGCTTATTTGACTGACCTTGATAGTTCCCAGGGTAGCTTAGTTGACTGACCTTGACAATTCCCAGGGTAGCTTAGTTGACTGACCTTGATAATTCCCAGGGTAGCTTAGTTGACTGACCTTGACAATTCCCAGGGTAGCTTAGTTGACTGACCTTGATAATTCCCAGGGTAGCTTAGTTGATTGACTTGGAGAAATCCCATGGTAGCTTAGTTGACTAATCTGGTGATTTCCAGGGTAATCTATTTGAATGACCTAGAGGTCATAGTTTTTGATGTTTTAAGAATGGTTTAAGAATGACCAATTCAGAAACCTTCTTTGTCATAAACAAATAAGCATTTTATTTGTAAATAAGGTTCTCAAAGCTTTTTTCACATCTTTCTGTAAAATATGATAAATTCCAATCCAACATTATCAAATCTTTTAGGAATTAAAGAAATCTAAAACAAACATATTATAATAATAATAATAATAATAGTAATGCATTTGTATAGCGCATTTTCCATAAAGTTCATGTTCAAATGCGCTTAACTCCTGGCGTTCCTGATTATTACCCTGGCTTTAGCACGGCTGCCATACGTAACGTAAGTTGCTTAGATATTATCCACATCATGATGGATCATAATGTAATCTCTGTCATATTACAAGCCTTTGGATTTATTATGAATATTATGAGTTACAACTGACATTAGCAGACATGTAGGCCTATACAGATTGGTTTAGTAAGGTGCCCAACCTTTCCCTGATCTAGGTCATTTAGAAGGGCATTGTAGACATTAAAAAATGTGTTGTTATAAAGAAAAAATATATTAGTGTCCAGCTTATGCTGTGTGGTAGTTTTAAATCATAAACCATTAATTAATTGAACCAATTAAAGTTATTATGCTTTTTCATTGAGAAAATGGGTGGATAGGATCTTTCCTTTGAATAAGGTTTGACAGCATTCTGCCGCACCCCCAGGACAGTTTGGCCTACATGTCAGGGTTTCTTACTTCAGTGGCCATGATATAGTCTACTCCATGCTTACTCACTGGAAATGTGCAAATCAGATTGTGAATAAGTTGAGCTTTCAGAAACAAAGGAAAGGTGGAGTGTGTTTGGGGATGGGTGTATGTGTGTAGGCTAGATATCACCTTCTCTCAAAGCAAAGCTTCCTGAATGAATCCCAGGGGTGTTTAATGAAGGGACAGTCGGGACACTGCCCTGATGCTCCATGTTTTATGCATAGAAGACTGATGAGGGTTAATTATTGTACCTGGGTACATCTGTTCTTGTATTGATGGAATATACAAGTAGAGGGACTGCTTTGGGAGGGGCATGTCTAAAGCTATTGCGCATGGGTATTCTCAAGGAAACAGTGCCCACAGATGAGCATAGTACAGTCTCAAGTTCACAGAGCGGGTGCAACTTAATCATGACCAAAGACTATTATCATAGTCAATACACTTTATGTTATATACTGGCTCTACACTAACTTTTTTGGAAGTGGGTCCAGTATAAACTTTGACAGGCTCTATGCATGAACCCTATGTTTAAATTTTGAGATTTTGGGGGTCCGGATATTGGGTGCCCATGATTCCCACATGCCTGTAAATGCCAATCCCTGCTTTATACCATGTTATATCGAGTCATTTAAGAGGATGTCAATTTTGACTAACTTGACACGACAAATAGCTGGAGGGGTGATGTTCGACATTGAGGTCATTCTACCTGAGAGTCGATGGTTTACCTCCAGGTCAGCTTTAACATTAATAATTTTCCGCTTTTATATAGCACTTAAAGGGACTTGGTAACATTGTTACGATGAGAGAAAGTAGTGCTAAGTTAGCGACTTCAATGCTAGATGCACAATTAAAGATAATCTGAAAGTTTGAGTAAAAACGGACCATTATTAATGATAAAAATTGAGGGAAACCGATCTGATCGATTACTTAATTCTTCCAAATATATTATTTCAATTTAAGTACATTTTAGGTGAATATGAATCATCACAAAGCAATGAATTTGCTCTATGTACCATTCCAGACATCTAAGTGTTTAAAGACTTTTAACAGCCTGTCTTATGTCTTTTTTTCATGGAAAAATGGTTGCGAAAATTCAAAAATGGTTGGGAGAATTTACTGTTGGTCACTGTTAGAGGTTGTTGCACAATGACACCTTCAATGAAAATCATAGATATCTTTGTGGTTTGAGAATATGTTTTTCTTTTTTTTTTGCGTGTTAGAGGGTTACTACAGTAGAAGGAATATAATAAGTAACATTTCATACAAGAATTATGCTATTTTTTCGTCAGCTTTGAACAATGTTACCAATTATTTTAATACAAATGTTTCTAAGCGCTTTACAGATGTACTATTGCAATTATACATTGCAGTTGTACTGCTACAGAGGCAGTAGTTTACATCCAAGCTTGGATGCTTGAATTCATTCTTGCATTGCCCTACAGGAGAGTAAGGATGTGATGAAACAACAACAAAAAATAATTTGTGTGTTTTTTCTTTCATTATTATATTGTTCTCCATCTCCACGTACCTAGAAGATGGGACTATGTGCTAAATCCCTTGCAATTAGTACTAGATACCCTATTTAAATCCTTCCCTATCTTTGTCTGCATTATAGATCCATTAAGATTTAGAGTTTATGAAAATTCATTTCTTTATTCTTGTTTATTTTATATCTACCCTGCCTATTGTATGCATGTATATCATCTCAATGGCTTATGAAACAATATGAATCTATTCCTTTATGCTCATCGTCTCTGTGTTTTCATTAAAAAATAAAGATTAATTTCTTTCAATACTTTCCTGGAAATAACTTTTGTAATTTCAGAGGCACAATACACTGGTCATGGTGTGATAGCTCTTTAACTGTATTTACTAGAAAAACTTTCCTATCAGATCTTAAGTATCTTCTTGTCAACAAAACCATTTGTTAAAGCCCCTCTAAAGTACTAGGAGCCCCCAAATCGCCAACAAAATTGATGGAAAAAATTTACTTCATATTGTATCATAATGTGAAAGAGGATGTCAGTTAAGAGTCTCTTCTGCAAAGATTTCCCCAAAAATATCTTTAAAGACAAATATTGATAAAAGAATACATAATTTGGTTTTTCTGTTGTAAGCAGGCCTTTATGTACTGTGACATATTGAGTCATACATAAGATCAAAGTAAATGATAGACATTGCTTTAAATGAGCTTTACGAGTTTTCCACAAGAAATGTATGGTCTCACTCTAAAGTACTAATGCAATTCCGGTTCTGATCTTTTTTGTTGGTAAAATGTTCACTATAGTTGCATTTAGTGGTTTAATATGACCTATCCTTTAAGGAGAGTACATCACAGCATCAACATTTAAGAATTAAATTGATATTTATGAGAGGGACTGAATCGCTTGCTATACAGGCTTGTAAGATGTGGGAGATCAGCCTAAGATATGAACTCCTTGCACATGCCTGAATAGAATGATGATTACAATGCAGTGTACTGTGTAAAATCCACCTTGGAAGAAGGAAACAGTGTTGCAATGTTACAAGAGATGGAGGGAGATCAAGGAGGGAGGGACCAATTGATGAATAGATAGATTGATTGATAGATATATGAAAAAGTAAACAATGGTGCAATCAATCTGCATTATTGTTCTCTGAGTGAATAGAGATAAAAAGAGGGCAGAGAGAGCAAAAGAGAGAAGGGGAGGAAAAGAGAGACATTGGGAGCATGGAGAGAGGGGAGAGAATTAGAGAGAGAGAAAGAGTGAATGAGAGAGAGACAGAGAGAGAAATGAGTGAAGGTAAGAAGAGAAAGGAGAGAGCTGGTTAAACTTACCTCAGGAGGTTTGCATCCCAGGTCAGTATGACCCCTGTAAGGTCAAGGCTACCTTTGAGTAGTGATGTGCGCATGTAGGGTGCGGCCTAATCACCGTAAATGTGCAAATCATCTTCATGGAAGGAAAATTGACGGGTCTTGGTTGGCCAGGTTCGATGCTCATTCAAGCAAAACTCAGACGCTGTTATTTTTTCATCAGCCTTTCTTCAGCTCTTCGTCAATCGATAACCCTCTTGGGTGAGCGTCGGCCATAACTTATTTCATGATGAACTTGAATTTAAAGCAGCTTATTGTTTTCTGTGATAAAAGGGCTAAAATAAGAAATATACTAAGACGTACATAATTGTGACTTTTCAAACTCAATTGTCTGCATCTAGTCGCTGTTAACTTTACACTGTAATTAGAATATGTTGAAGATTTAACAAGGACTGTAATTACCATTGTCACAAACTTCCTAAGCTCTGCGTATCGCTGTAATTTTTCTTTCCAATAGAGGGACTTGTATTCTAGCAATCTGTCATTATCTTCCCAGATCTCTCACTGCCTTTTTTTTTTCTTCTTTTCTCTCTCTCTTTCTTGTCATAAACACTGTGAAAGCAGCTTATATAAGTGAGAAAGTTATGGGGAAGTTAAGCATTTTTAAAGTTATATTGGGTATTACTGAAGGGTTACAATTCATTTGAAATATATATTTTTATATGCATTTCAGGTACTATTTAGTGTATTCAAGATCCATTTCTTAATAATTATCTTCTTCCTCAATGTCATAACATTTGTGCTTAGCTGCCTTGTAAAACATGGCATTATATTCTCTTTGAATACCCTCTATTCTTTTTCTATTAAAGGACATTTTGTTTGTTTTCCTCCTGTTTTGTGATTCATTCAATTACCTGTTTCCTTACTGACATTTACCTTCATTATACCTCAGCTTTTTCCCCCTGGTGTTTTTAGTCATTCTTGTTCTTTCATTTCTACCTGGAGCATCTCACCATTGATTTCCTTCTGCTAAACCTTTCTTCATGGCGGTAACCATCTCCTCTGTCAGATTTCAAGGAAACCCTCCAAGGTGTATCCCATATCTGTGAGATATGCCTCATTTTATCCACTGGAGTATTTATTTCCAAATCAAATTAGATTGAAGTATGATATCTAGCTCTTATTTTAGAATATATCTTTGAACATAACTATGAAGGATATTCATCTTGTTGTGGCGTTATATGAATGTGTATTCTTGTCAAAGCTCTTTCTCTCTCTCTCTCTTTCTCTATACTTCTCTCACTATCTCTCACTATCTTATACTTCTCTGTATTCTCTGTTAGATACCTTAGAAAAAAATACAAATATATGCTCTGGAAAAGCTACGTTTCATTCATGTATCAACCCTTTCTTGTGGACACCCCTAGCCCCTGCCTCCATCAGAATAAAAAAAAGTTGTAAAGAGGGTACTAAAAGTGAGAGGAAATGTTTTACCAGAATGTTCAGCACCCCGTTCATGGAGTGTCATCTCGAGAGCCTACCCTTGCCCTCCAATCAGGGGTTGGGTACGATCGGATGATGCTATTGAATCACAGACAAGTCCAGACATGTCTGTACCCTCGCGTGCGTGAGCTGTCACGTAAGCCACAAGCAGCTCCAAACCATGACTTATAGATTCACTTTTTTTCCCCTGTCCCTTTCTTTCGCTGTCCTCGCCGTATTTTGTAAGGGATGTCTATATGTCAACCTGTCTTCTATGTATGCAGGGAAATTTATGTTTTCCTTTGACCAAATTTTATTTGAAGAGAAATACTTTCATAAAAAATGGAGTTTTGAATTCTCTTGTAAACTCTGATTTTTCTTATTTTTTATATTTTCTTATTTTTTATAATTATCTAACATTATGCTGTTAAATCCAGGTGCCTCTATTTACGACTTTGTTCTTTATTAAAGTTTATTAGCCAAACTGCATCTATATCTAACTTCCTGGAAGCCCTAGATATTTTGTTTGCTCGCTAATATTTCTTTTGTGTAAAGATATTTCATAGCAAACACTATGAAATGCACAAGCTTTTGTGTTTGAATCAGGATTTATATTTGTTAAAGAACTGCAGAGGAAATAAATCACTTCCAACTGAAACAAGATTACTAAAGTTGGAGTTTCTGGGTTTTTTCTTCTTTTCTTTTAATGACAGTGTGAAATATAGAAATGACGTAACACCTTTTCTTTAAACTCTAGTGCAATATTTCTTTTAAGTTACTTTTTTTCCTTCCTGACATTGTTAGTTAGTGGCATTTGAAGGATAAACTGAAGAAAGGATGGATTGAAGAAAAATGAAGAAAGTGTGGTGGTAGTAACAAAACAGAGGAGAAAGAGAAAGAAAGTGGTCTTGATTTTTAGAAAAGGGTGAAATAAAGAGAGAAAAAGAGAGAGGAAAAGGTAGGTTGGTAAAGAAACATCTTCAATGATTCCAGCATCATTCATTGTTACCCATTGTAGTATGTTGTGCATAAGATCATTGATCGTCATGTGGACAGAGAGAAAGGTTTACTTGAAGTATCTACCTGCTCTTGATGGCAATAAGCTACCTTGAGAGCAGTTCAGTCACTATTCTTTTTTGCCTATGTGAGCTTTTTCTTGTCTTCATCTTATATGTCACTAGAAGGTAGTAGCATAATGATAGATTCAGAAGAATTATGGGTGTTGCTTTTTTAATTCTTTTTTTTTTTTAAAGAAAGGAAGGGAGAAAAAGACAAAAAAGGAGACCAAAGGTCTATATCCAGCACTCTCCCCCTTGTCATAATATGCTTTACATCCACTAAGAATGTTGCATACCCTCCCCCCCCCCCTCCATTGTGCAAATGTGTATTAACCTGTATCAAAGTAAGAAGTGCATGCCCTTTGATGACTTTGCAACAATCCTGTCTAGTAATAATCCTAGAAAACAAATTCACATCACTGTTTGCATATTCATCAATCTGGTTTATAGTATATTCCATTCTACTGTAGATTTCCCCTGCATACAAAGAAGTATAAATAGGTAGAAAGTTTTGGTTTCAAGTAGAAGTCAGTCTGTATATCATTTATACAAGAGGTTTGGCTGAAGAAAGCTACTAGGCAAGTTGTACAAGATAACTTGTATATTTACAGATGTTTGAGACAAATGAAGAGTTAGTTTTTATGTCTATTTACTCTATTAGAAATAATTCGTCCTTTCAGTGCAATTCTGCATAAGTAAAACGTCAAAATGGGAGTCTTTATTGTTGATTGCTTTTAAATCTTTGAAATTAGAATAATTACATGTACCTATTGTTGAAATCACAGTGCATAATACAACAATATTGTATTGGGATATAGATTTAACCATTTGCAAGTCTTTTATATTGATGCAGCAAATAAAAGGCAAGTATTTATTGTGGAAATATCAATATTTAAATCTCACTGTTTTCCTATCACATGAACGTGCCTCACATGTTTTTCATCATGATTATTTTAGAATAATTTCCCCTTAATAGAGCATGATAATATGACATAGCTATGAGCCATATTCATTGATTGATTTGTCCTACTTATCCAAACATATTAACTGTGTCAAAGTGAGACATATCTGGGCTCCAATAGCCTTCATAATCAGACCTCACAGTTTTAATTGTTTTATTGATGGTCGTTGCCATGGCCATGGGACTGTGTTGATTTTTATATGCAATAAGGCATGAATTTGAAAGATAACAAAAACAAAATAGAGAAATGGGGAAAGAAAATGGGTGGTAATTTGCCTTGACACAATTTTCTCAACTATACATGTGGTTTGTTAAGGTTGTGTTCACACTTCCAACCTTTTTGGTGGGATTTTTTTTTTCTCCACACATTTTTGTAATCAGTCTGACTGTTGTCTTATTTCAAACCTTGTTCCCTACTGAAAGTCTGCAGTCAAAGTCAAACTTGATTTTGTTCATTGTGCTGGATCGTGTGCACAAACATTCCCCAAAGGGGTTGTACACCATACATGCTTGACTAGTGTGGTTGTGTGGACAGCATCTGAAGTGAATACAACTGGTGTGAAAATTGAGTCTGAGACCTAGATATCTCTTTTCAGAAGCTGTCAGGAATTCATCAAGCTTCAATAGAGTTGGCTTTAGGGAAGAGATATTTGATCTGAAAATAACTGTGCATGTTAAACCATATAAGTTTCAGGAAAGGAATAAAAGGCTTATTACAAGGTGGTCAAACAATCTGTGATATATAAAAGAATTCCATCAAGTTTTTTGTTGTAATTCTTTGTAATTGTTTGCTCAAGGGAAATTGATTTCCGGTATTGGGAAATATCTTTAGGGTATCAATAATTTTCAGTTTGTTAATGGGTCATTTGGTGTATTTCTCAAATTTTACTAGAACTATAATGTTATTTTCTTGTTATAAATGTACCTTAGCTTATTTTGAAGAGATTATATGTCTTTGTTTTTGTTGTAGTTCATTACAAAATGAAGAGGTTGATTTTTGTCCAAATGTCCAAAATATATGACATCGTTTTATTTTCTTCATTATACACCCTGTACATGTAAGTGTCTAAGTTTTTGAAACCCTTTCAAGAATTCTGGATAATACATAGAATTGATGCATTCTGGGTTTTTTTTTTTTTTTTTTTTTTTTTTTTTTTTTTTAATTGACGGACATGTATACATGTGCATTGGTATTAGATTCAAGAGCAGTCAAAGTTCCAAGACCAAGACCAAGACCAAGAAAAACCAATACTGGTTTTGCTTGATTTATTGACATACATGTATACACACATACATACATACGTACATACATGCATGTACGTCCATGTGTCAATCACTTAGAATTAAGAAATGGCCTTACTCGGTATTAGAGCTTTGGAATCGATTTTTGAGCATCTGCTGCCCTGGAAAGGAAAATATTAGTCCCTCATTTTGGCAAAATCACATTTATTCATTCAAGCAGACAAGGATTTGTTGAGATAAATAGACCTCCGTCTGCCCCTCAAAATGTTCAACATACGCTTGTGACGTACGCATGCACATGTTCGAAGGGTGTATTGATACACGCCCATCATGGGTAGAAATTGAATTTGCAACGTCTGCATAAAGGAAAAGTTGAACTTGTGGAAGTAGGTCAATAAAACTTGATATGCCTGAGGCAATGAAAATAAATCATACAAACAGACAGAGAGGAAGGTGCGACCCTAGATAAGAAATTTTGTATACCGGTAAATAAAAAAGGGACTTACTCAATGACAATTTTGCATCATTTATGACTTCAAAAATTTAAGATTTAAGTCTAATATTTTCAGTGCTCAAACTGTAACCTTAGTTAAAAATCTCAACAAGCATGTACCCTTTCTTTTACTTTTTTGAACTTTTTTAAAAGTCATTTATTGATCATTCCTTTTGAAAAGATTAGTCAGATTATATGTATATATGGACAAAATTTTCTTTGTAAAGTTTAAGAATACAGACAGGTTTTTATTTCTAAAGGATGTCAGCAGACCTTGGCATTTTAGAAGTATAGGTTACCTGCATCAAGAGAATGATCAGTCTGTATGTAATAGTCAAAATTTATCCTCGCTTTTTATGTTTTCTGTTAAAAACCAGATGAACTCTTAAGACCTGACTGGATCATTTGTCAAATATGAGATTGTTTTCTTTATTTATTTATACACTTAAATGAAATATTCAGCCTTCTGTATTCATTTCGTAAATAACATTAAAACAAGATTGACTTATTTGTTTTAATTTGAGTTAATGGCTAAATTGTTTATTCATATCTACCAATTATTAATGCATCACTTTAATTAATAACATGCATTTTCATGGGTAGTATTTCATCTCTTTAAATCAACACATCAAATTAATATGCCCAATAATGAACAGCTTTAGGAATGTGCTTTTCATGTCTCAATAACTCTGCATGATTTGTGTATAAAATGCAATTACAACTTCATAATCTTATACTTTATAACAAGTTTTAAAAAAGATAAAAGATTACCTCAAATCTCTCTGCTCAGGCTAGGATAGAAATACGTGTTAAGACTATCCCTAATCCTGTTGTGGAAGAGACACCTTTTCTAAGACCTGGGAAATAAAAAAAACTGTCAGGTGGGGAGCCAGACAGAAGGCATTAAACCACTGCCTCCATGAGCCAGTTTTTTCTGCAGTACAGCTTAGGGGAATGCAAGATTTCAGTATTCAGTGGGTTAAGTCTTCTTAAAAGGATACAAACTAGCATCCTTCTGCCTCTTAGCTGACAAAACTGATGTGTGTGTGTGGGTGTGTGTTGGGGGGGGGGTTAGGTTTTGTAATGCAATTAGATGGATATGTAGAACAAATTTGTCACATGAGTGATTTCACAAGTGCAGCTCCTGTATGCCTGATTATACAATATTGCTTTGATGGACATGAAATAGTGTTGACAGCTTATTGGTTTGTTCAGATTATTTTCTCAGTCTGCCTACCTATCCCTCTCCTGATTCTCTTTTCTTGATTGCCTGATATTATCCTTTGTCTCTGCTTTATTATTCTCCTTTTTTCTATATCATTTATTTCACCAGTATTTCTTTTCTGCATTCTCAGGAGCAGTGGAGCCCTTTTTCTTTTTAAAATAGGTGGTGGGGGGTGTGCATACGAACAAGTATTATGGTTTTGCGATATCGTGGTATAATATGTGAATAACACAGGGGCGGGGTCTCTGGCCTTTTGATTCTATTTAAAAATATATTTTGGTGAGATCATATCCTTGTCTTGCTGCAACAACTGAATTAATGGTACTTTAAAATAGCAAGTGGTCTCATATACACATAAATTATTGACTCTATCTAGATCATCACATCTATGACACATACCACAATCATTTTCTTAAGGACATGATCTACATCCTTTGATAGGCATCGTTAGTTTGTCACGATAGTTTGCTCTATTCAATCTGCGATGCGCAATTGCACACTTAACCTATTTCACTACTTCTAATGTTGGAACAATAGTAATTAAGCTTAATGAGTGATACAGTGGTAGATTGACTGGCACTGTTTCTATTCAGATCCGGCTATGACCGCAGTATTTGCTATGGTACCAGACAGCTTTTGGTTGCTAGATCAAGCTGGTTATTGTCCTCGGGTTTCATTGAATTTGCATGAGAGGGTTTATTATTTAGGTGGTACCCTGTAAAGTAGTTCGCAGATAGTGCAATTGATCATCTTAAAGGTATTAAATAGCATATTAACTCTTTTTTCTTCATTTTACTTCAACAATGAAAATTGATGAGTTGAAATGATTGTCATTGACTGTATTGAATAGACTTATACTGAGAGCCAGAAAGTCGTTAATTGATATCATTTAACACAAAATTAAAATATAATTTAGTTTAGCCTAGCATGCAGACTCAAGTGTATTAGTTCACCTGTCCCATGATATCACGATAAAGAATATTCCAGTTAGCCATGATAGAAATAGACTTCTTTTTTTTTTAACCAGCTTTAATCTATCTTTTAATGTATTTAAGGAAAGCTTTTGATGAAATATAAATGAATTTACAATCCGTCTTTAAACCAGTTGCTCGCTATCATCAGCAGGTCTTCAGTGCCTCTTTTCCGGTAATTCTTCAGAGAATTTATATTCCAATTTTGATTTAAAGATAATGCTGTCAATATGGTGCTGATATTTAATCATGATACCACCATCAACCTGTCATGTTTGAGATTGTATAATTCATTGTTCTCTCACTTCAAGAGTCTTCCTGAGTGAAATCTTCTAGGGTAGTTATCTAAATGATAGATAACGTTATAATTGAGCTCCTTACCTAGGTGATGATGTCATACAGCGATGACATCTAGCTGTGGCCGTACCTTGACCCCTCCTATTAACATTCCCCTTGCCCCTTGCATTGGGGAAAGTAAACTCGCCTGTCATCGTGATCTAGTTCATGTTGCTCACATAATCATTGTCCTAGATAATGGACGGTAAGTGGGTCATGAAAGGGGCAGGAGAGTACTGCAACAATTACAAAGGGATGCATAACAAATGTACTTTTTTAATGATATAAAGGTGGAGGTCCTCGACCCTCCAATTGCCATAAGTGATTTAAATCGCCTAAACATCAAATGTTTTAAAACAAGGGAAGAAAACTTGTATTCCTTCTTGAACGTCAAATGGGTTCATGATTTTTCATTTAGATATCGTGAAGAAAAAAATGTTTGTATCAAAGAAATGAACGATGGAAATATTGTAGGAAATGTGTTTGAAAACTTGTAATATGAAACATTTTAAAAACTTTTGTTTGTATATTTGTGTCTGTATACTTGGTTGCATCTTAAGGGTATCTCTTATGACATTGTTTTGGCAGCATTTGTTTAGTTGGATGAGTGAAATCAATTAACACATTTTTTTCCCTACCTGACAACCAATTCAATTGTTTTGTTTTTGTTTGCATCCTCACTAAACCAAAATACTGGTACCCTAAAGCAGATAATCTGTTCAGTTTTTCTTTGTAAAACTTTTCATCAAAGTGTTTGATTTGTCCATGAAAAGACAACATTCATAAGGCCATCCCTCTCTTTCCCATTCCAATAACCTGTTTAGAAGGCATCACCCAAGACAGAACAGAAGAAAACTGGCATGGTTTCATTTTCTTCCTATATGTAATGATGTTGATGATCTAGATCTGTCATATATGCACCCCTATAGGGGTAGTTAGATGGGCACTATCAATTAGGAGAGGAAGGTCATTGTAAAAACAATGCTATCGCGACATTTCATCAGCTGAGAAGCAGACAGGCATTAGCTCTGTGAAAAGTGATACATGTTAAAGGATGCCCTCCTGGCTCATAACAGAGTACAAACTGCATGTATACATCAGCAGCATTTTGTATGTATTATGAAAACACAAAGTACAATGCTTCTTGTTTGACACTGACCTGTCTGCTGTCTTGCTGTTAACCCGTCACTCTGACCTAGATCATTACATCTTTAGAAAGCCAGAAGGGAATTTATGAATTCTTTTTCAAGTGATATTAATTTATCGCCTTCTGGCTCTCAGCATATGATACATATTGTTTGTTCCGAGCCAGAAGTGCTATTAAACTGAAAAGGTTTATATTGCTCTTCTTGCTCCAAACAGACAAAACAGACAGTATTTAATAGATCCTTTGGTATTTTGCTAAAATCTGTAACATTCTATCAGAATTTATTGATGACTTCCTGGAACCCTTGCTTGCAAACTTCGGCAGCCCCCTTCAATACTCGTATTCATACATGCCTCCCTCTTTTGTCCTCTCTGTGAAAGACAGGTGTAATCTGATTCTTTATTGTTGTGCTTTAAATGTCCACTTACTTTATTTCCTCATCATAATAGTTACTGGTAATAGATGTGGTATTTTCTAGTTTTGATTAAGTAATGACTTCCAGTTGTGTACATTACATACCATGAAACATTCCAGGAGGGTTGGCACATTAGTCATAATCTACTTGTGTTCGGGGGAAGTGCCTGGAATGTTTCCATTAATGTTGCCCAGTGAGAGGTTTTTAGTATGTTATTGTTTATGGTGCTCATGATCATGATCTATCAAGTGAAATATCAGCTTATTATTTGCTGTGTGTATGAGTTTTGATTCATGCAGCTATGTCAGGTGTATCTGACATGGAATATTAACACCTTCTCTTCTGTGTTTCGCAATTCCCCCCACCCCCATTTTGAAATTTGAAATATCATTATACCAAATGTACTTCTGAAATAACTCTTTAAAAAATTCCTAATCATCTCTTTCATTTATGCCTATTGCTCTAAAACTTGTTGGCCTAGGACTTAAACACTTCTGGTATTTACATGGCATGGATCATGCTTTTAATCGAGACTGGTTTTGAAAAGAAATGACCTCTTTCTCTCTTCTTTTTTCCTCACCTCATTCTTGTCGTTTGTTTTTCATTCTTGCTAACATTCAGCTCTCTGTGTTTCTCTTTCTTCTCTTCTTTCTGTGCGTTATATTGACATTATATGTATTACTATTCAAATCGGACGTGGGTACAGCATTAGCTTGTTGATGTCATTTTAATTCCCCAATTCCTATGCATAGTTGTGGGAAAGGCTTAGTGTGCATTATCTAGATAAGGCTTGATGAATTCATCCAGTACAGTTTGTTTTAAGAATTCCTGGAAATACAATTTTACACTTTCAAGATATAAACTTTCAAGATATAAACTAAGCTGTTTTTGTTTGTTCAACCTCGCATCATTAAGCATTGATATTTCTTCAATTATCTTATTCTCTCTTGCTCTCTCTCTTTCTCTCTTTATTAATATAAATTTAAAGGTTTTGTGGAAATTACTTCTTCATATTGTTTTCAAGAAAGTCAACATTACTTTTTTTTAAACAAAGAAATTGTTTTTAAAATGTTTGATTAAAGTTCAAAACAAGTTTGTAGATGCTTTGGAATATTTTTTTAATGCTAGTTCTTTGACTCAAAAATATTTAGCGTACTGTTCACCATATTCTCACACATCTGAAATAAACAAAAGTTACTTCCAATATAATTCTAGATTGTATATGTAACACTTGTTTAAAAAAGAGAGAAAATATGATGAGCTCGTTCAATAAGTAAAGTGGTACATCAACCTCTACTTCAAAAATTGCTTCCAGTTATCCGTTCTTGCCCCTTCTTCTTGACCAATGTTTCACTCCCTCAAATATATTTAGTTATCATGCCTCACTGCTCTTTGCAAGAAGGCGTACATTCACAGACCACAAACTTATTATCTTGTGTCATAGACCTCATTCTGCAGAGTGTAACGTGTAGCCACATGATCGATGTAACGCGTAAACTTTGGCTAATGAAAGCACAATTACTGCAAGTAACAGTTATGCCTCGGAGAAAGCGAATCAGCTCATGTATTTCAAGGGGAACTAATTGAGCTTGGATTTCTAAAAGAAAAATGAAAGTAAAATATAAGGAGAAAGAATGGGGGATTCGGTCAGAAGTACTTAGTTTAACAACATTCCATCTTGTATTGTAGATTAATTGCATCTGTGGTGGATGAGAGATGAGTCTGGTTGTCGCCGTCGCTCCCGGGAGGCGAGAAGATAGCCCCAAAGGGGCTCTGAATTTCTACAAAGTGTTGTGTCTTTTTTTTTGCTTGAGTGTCCAATGAGACCACACTTTTGTTTCATTATGAAAACTTTTGGGAAATTATCTCCTTCCTTTTCTTTTCCCTTTTCCTTATCCTTATCATCTAAATATGTCTTTATACTATCTGCAGAGAGCAAGAAGGGCATTAACACTTTTACACACAGTGTGGCATTTAAGGCCTTCTGGATCTTAGCAGAGGATATATGTATGCTTCCTATATCTTGCTATGCTGGCTATTCCTCTCTCTCTCCCCCTCTCTCCCTCCCTCTCTCCCTCCCTCTCTCCCTCCCTCTCCCCTTTCTCTCCCCCCC
>BEXV01000022.1:301212-326527 GCA_003118195.1 Hemicentrotus pulcherrimus | reverse complement strand
AGACATCTTCCCCTTTGCATGATACCCATCTCATATAGTTTCATAGAGGCATGAATAATCTATTGAAGGATACAGGCAGAGTAGAAGAAGGGGAGTGGAACTAATGGTGTCTTATTACAGTACATCAACAAAAGTTGATACTTGGGCATGTCATTAGGACTTGGATGGTTATAGAAGTTGACCTCAAAGGGCATAGAGGATTTAAATCGTGTAAATTAATACAATTAATATTGATTAGGTCAGCTAAGCTATTTTCAGTTCTTTGAATAGGTGTATAGTGAAATGGGCAATGCTTTGATATAGTCCAACTGTCTTGTTGAATTATAATTTAAAGTGCAGTAAACATATAATTACATGAGAAAAAGAATCAACAAAAAAAGTACATCAATACCATCCAACTTGAATCAAATACTGATGTAATCATCTGTTTCTGTTAAGAGCCATAATTATGGCGTCCCTGTGGTTGGTGATATGAGTAAACCTGTTTCTGTCTCCCAATCAGATGTTGTCTTGCATTGTCTACTATAGCAGCATTTTATCTGGTGAGAGCCAGAATGGCAGTTACTTTATCTTCAAATAAACTAGTTAAAGCTCGTCTAGTTCTCAACAGACGATTTCATATTCCGCTTCCTTGACCATCATCACAGAACATTCATGTCCACCTCAGCAAACAAGAAGCATAAAGCTTTGTTCATACATGCCTTAGTAAACCGTAGGGGGCTTAACTGAGTCAGGTGTGAATGGGGCTGAAGAGAGCTCTCCCATTGTAGGTCACCCCTTGAACCCCAAACCTGGGAAAAAGCACCAGGGCTCGATATCTGAAAAGCCTTTTAGAGTTCCTCATCTTCTGACGATGATGACGACGGAGGAAGAAGGCGAACACAGTTGGCACCAACAAACAATACATGAATCAGAGAACCTGGGACAAGTCTGGACTTGTCTGCTGCTTGACGTGTGTTTGGAAACATTGACGGGTGTTTAGAAGGAAAGCAAAGGCAAGCCAGCATAGAGACTTTGGCGTGATCCTTCTAATGCTTTCTCCGGTCTTTCCGAGCAGAGGGCATTTTCTTTTTCTTCTCGGTAAACCTCAGGGAACCTATCCTTCTCACGTATTTCAGCAGGAGAGGAAATATAAAGAGAGGACCTGGGAAAAGTTTTAATGTATTTCTCAGGACTGGATCGAATCTTCCATGGAAAGGAAAGAAAGTTGACTTGTTGGGCTGTAAGGTGCAACAAAGTGATACATAAAAAGCTTACAAAGTGTAACTGGTTGTTTTGTATTCTATATTTTAAGGTACTGGTAGACTTTAGAAATTTAATACAAAATCTAAAGTACAACTACTTACCAGAAATTAATTGCTTCCCATTTTCAGTTTTCATGAATATCAAATAACATGATACACAAAAGAATGCAAATCCCTTGCATCTAAAGTAATCAATTTTATTTCTTGATCTTGTACTTAATCATTCAATGCACACAGTCTTTTCCATATTGACATACTTTCCCTAGTGTAAATTGAGAATATGATATTCAAAGTGCAAGAAGCAGGAATTTTCCTCTATAGATGTAAAACAGTTTATTATTTCTCCTTTGAAGTGCACTGACATGAAATGAATTTGTTTAGCCGACTCCTATTTGGGATTCTAAGAAGAGAAGGAGATTTCTTTTTCTTTTCTTTATAAGTAACACTGTTCTATTGGGGAGAAAGACCGTCAGGTCATTCACCCTCCCTGCCTCAAACCTCCCCTATACCTCCTACTCTTGTCTTAATTAGATGCATCCCATATGTCACATGTTACATATCTTCCCACAAAATTAGATTTGACATGGTAGAGTACATTTACACCTTTGGCTTAACATAAAGGCCGATCTAAAGTGTTGATTATGTTTCTCTTTGCTACTAATCAGGTAATGGATAGTGGATGATGGATACATGTTTTATCTTCTTTTTTTCTTCATTCAAATATGACATGATTAATTAGCCTGTGGGTTAGTCATTGAAATAGACCTGATATTTCTTGAGAGCTTCATTTTAAAGTATCCAAGAGAGAGTTTATTGATGAACTATGTAGTATAGCATTAAAACCATGTTCAACGGGGCTACTAGTAAGTTTCATAATCAGACTTTTATTTCTCTTTGACTAAAGTTTATATGGAAAAGAGTACTTTTAATTTCTGTCATTATAGTACTTCCTTTAAAGATACCTGGCCTATGTTTTAAACACTGTGTTCGATCAAGAAGTAGGAAGGCATTGGAATGATTTACACATCAAAACACTTAAGTGATAAATCTTTATGAGAGGAAGTGATTCCTCCATATGCAGTTAATGACAGTTACGATACAAAAATAACTGCAATAACCTTGATAGTCCCATCAACTTTCAAATATTGATTTGAAATAGCCCTGCAGCTCTAGCGGAATAAGTGTTAGTATCTTAACTCTGAAAGGTTTCAACATCTACCTTAGACTAGCCTTGCGAACCTGAAGTTCATCTAGATCAGAGAATTTGATAGAAAGGGCCAACAACCATGCAACAACCCTCTGCTATGAATCACAACGCTGAGGTCATGCGATGTCAATTACTTTCTCATATTCCCTTGTACGCAAATATAGTCTCGCCCTTTGCTCGGTGACCTATATTTATTGTCTTTTTCTAAAGGCCTGCAGCTGATACTGCAAATTTTGTTTAGGTAAATGATGCAAACGGATGGCAGTGAACTCTGCTAAGGTGCCACACTTAAAAAGACAGTCAGCTGGGAGGGAAGTGAGGCTCAATTGGAAATAAATGGCAGAATTATTTTCTTCTTGTCTAGCTGTTGTGAATAAAAAGTTATCTGATTTTATGGGTCTGAAGCCTGAGTCATCTTAAATTCACATTTCCTTTTTTTTTTTAAGTTGTGATTTCTTTTATATGCTGCTCTTTTGTGATCTTTCATTCTTTTAAAAGGTGGGGAATATGTGCTATTTAGAATTGTAAACTTTTAAATTAATAGAATTTGTGTTTTATTTAGCAATAACAGATAGAGATTACCATTGAAGATATATGTCATTCATGAGTGACAATACTTTTCTAAAGCCCTCACAATTTCCATATTGTCTCATATCAATAAAGTTTTAAGGGGGGGGGGGTTCTTACATTGTTCTTGTTTGCTTACTGTTCTTGCTTTCTTCAGTCACATTTAGGGCCTAATGTTGTTTAACTGTTTTTTGGTACTGACATAAAAGAATTCTCACATAGAATTTTTTTTTTTTCACCAGTGCCATTGGAATTCATTATTATGCAGAGAATTATAATTTGAATGAAATTACTTATGCCCTGGTATGAAGTTGAATACAAAAATAACTACACATCCTTTGCTCAAGCTATCCAGTATCCATCCTTCCTATGTCTTCTTCTATTTGAAGGAATATATTTCAATCAAACCTTCGGGCTATCGGATTGTGAAATCTCCTTGCATTTTCATTTCCATGAAATATCTTCTCATATCGCATCCCAGTCATGCTCTCGGATAGATGATGTCACTTCTATTTTTAGAACTGCTGGGTTAGCGAGCGCTTCTCCCCGATTCTCATAGTTTTGCTTCTGTTTGCTCAGACGATGACACCTTATACTAATTCCATTTTTCCCTGCCCGATGCACCAGGCTTTCAATTAAACGCTCTTTACGACCGTGCCCTGATGCAATCGTTGCATGAAACATGACACCCCAGAACACAAGATGAGGGGTAATAGCGACACCCCTCTCCTCTCTCTTCTCCCATGCATTAGTCAATACTATTAATCTCTTGATTGCTAATTACTATTGTCTTTAAACTCATTCTGGGCTTTATGGTGGGGAGGCAGCGCAGATGTAATCTGTCATGCCATGTTTGACGTCTCTCCCGGAGGCCGTGTTATTCCATACACCGGCCTGTCAGTCAGATGCATGGCAAATCCCCTGAATCATCCCAATTTATGGATTAGTCATGTGTAGATTAATATCATTGTCACACAGTCGGCAAGATGGGACTTTCCTTTGTGTCTCCTCATTGAACCTCATTGAACCTCATTGAACCTCATTTTGCATATAATATTTGTCATGGGTATTGATTTATTTGTTGTTTTTTTTTGGAAAAAAATAAAGATTTAGTCATGCCAGAGTTCATGAATGGGTTTTATCTTCCCCTTATTGTAGTTTGTGACTTTCTGCAATGCCCAATTGCCCCCCCCCACCATCCTTACATTCTTCAAATTCTTTGTAACTCATCATTTACTCAAAATACTGTGTTTCTGACTTTCTGTATCTCAGTCTTTGTCTTCATCTTCTCACTCTCATTATTCAGGATACACACTTTTGTTGATCAAGTGTTGTATTATACTCTCTTCATATCCTTCTATCTGTTTTTTTTTTCTCTCTCTCTCTCTTTCTCTGTCTGTGTATATATAAATATATTTAAATATGTACTATTCTCTCTCTCTCACTTTCTTTTTTTGCCCTGCCTTCCCTCCCCTTTTCTCTATCTCTCCCTGATTTTCCCACTCTCTCCCCTCTTCTCCCCTTCTCTCTTTATGTATACAACTATCTATTTAGATGTCATATTAAAAATTCAAGCAAGAAATTTAGACTTCTGCTTGTTGGTTCATAAATAATGATCATAATCTTAGTTCCTACTTTCTCTTTCTCTTTCTCTTTCTCTTTTTCCTCCCAATCAGCTCTACCATTTGATTACTTATATTGTAGGCTCAATTTATCTTATGATTATCCTGATAATAATGGTGTATAGCTCTAGACAAATCTAGTTCAATCATGAAAGCTTTATTTCATTAAAGATTTATTTCGAGTGTATTTCAAGTGTGCCAAATTAAATGAAAAGGTAAAAATTAATTACTGAATATTCATCGTCTTCAATTTCGTATCAATTCAATGATTCTAATAGATTCAATTTGCTGTCTATTAAATTATTTTACTGACATAGTTTGATGTTGTTTATTCTTCATACAATTTATCTTATTACTTAGAATACGGAAGAATGTTTCTTGTCATTTCATGCAATCTTTTCAAGGTCTTATGTCACATGAAGAGTTGAACACAAGAAGTCTTGTTTTGTTTCTTTGTACATTTACACATAGGGGCCAGCAAAAGTCAATGACACTCGCATATGAAGAAACTGAGTCGTGATATAAAGAAAAGAGGGCATTATCTGTCCCCCTTTTGGTGTAGTGTATTTGATTTATAACAATTTGAAAGAAAGTAGTTCAGTGAAAATGGAAATATTTCCTTATTAGGACAAATCGAAACTGCGGTGGGAATAATCTCCTGCTATTGCTGTTGATGGAGAATGAAATTCAAGTAGATTGGAGCTAGTAAAAGAATCTGTCAGCTTCACTTTCTCTGCTGGTCCATTTGTTAAAGTGTAGTTGCCTAAAGGCTATCGTGATGTCTAATCTTCCGTCTCTCATCTTTTCAACTATTACCGGTGATATTTTGAGTTAGGTTTATGCCATTACTAAACAATGAGGAAATCAAATGAAATTCATTACCTGTTGTTGGGAGCTAGTTAATGAAAATGTTGTCTTTTATCAGGTTTAAAAAGCAAATGCCACAGGAGATCTAATTTCCTAAAGAAATCTCTAAATTTTCCTGCAAAAATATGCCAATTAGGCCTCATTTTCAGAAATAGTTCATTATCAGGGATAGTTAAAATAAAAGAATCTTATAAACATTATAGATTCCTTTCAAGGATTAATAAAGTATGCTCCCATTCATATTAAAAACAGCATAAAGTGCTTCAGCATGTTTCTTATTTCTAATTATGAAAATGATCTGTTAATTGATATTTTTCAGTGGTGGATCCAAGAGGCAAAGAGGGCGTATTGTTCCCCTCTCCCTCAGTAAAATGTAATACATTGATTTTGCTTGGCAGGTATTTTAGTATAATAGAAATTCAGTGCAATGCTTCCCGATGGTGCAAGTCTCTGTCCATTTCTTTCATCCCAAATAAGAATATCTTGATTTGACCATTGACCAGTGGTTCTTTTTTATATACATTAACAAATGCAGGTGGGCTTTTTTTCATTGTTAGATGAAATAAATGGATACTGTTGGCATGTAGGCCATAGGTACTGAATCATTGAATGCCCCCCTCCCCCGTCCACTGTAAAGTTATCCTGGATACGCCAATGTTTTGTGTTGCCCTTTTTAAAGAGTGTTCCTCCATCTTCTTTCTCTCAATTGCAGGTACTTTTTGGTCTTCCCTTTGGACAAGAAATTGACATGTGGTCTCTGGGATGCATCTTGGCTGAGGTATGGTTAAAAAGTTCTTCAAAGAAAAGTAGAATTTGTGAAATATTGTATATTTTGTAAAGATGGTACAAAATAGCGCAATCTAAGCAATCTGAAAAGATTACAAATATTAACAATAGCTACAAATCACTCTGTACTATCATTTAGTGAATGGGTCGTCAGAATGCTAACCAAATGAAGAAAACTTGCTTGAATAACATACACAGAAAAGCACAAACACATACGCTCATTGTATGGAACAGAGAGTTTTATTGACCAACTAAATCAACTCAATATTTTCAATTTTCTTTACCGGTATGCATCATCATGAATGTGGTGATTTTCAGATGTTATACATTTGTGTATCAAACTTGGTCACAAAATACATTTATAGACTTACCGGTAATTATTCTAACCTGACTGTATTTTTCTTTCTCCATTTCATATTGTAGCTGTACGTGGGGAAGCCCCTATTCTGGGCCAAGGAGAAGAAGGACCTATTGACTCAGATGACATCACTCTTTGGACCACTCCCTACCAAAGTCTACCAGAGGGCCAAGTTCTTCACCCATTTCAAGGAATCAGTCGGACAGCCATTGTCTTTCATGGGTACTGTACAGGATTGTCCTTGAGAGATTCCTTAGTCATCAGAAAATTTATTCTGAATTATTCTAGAAGATTCTACCCTCTTTTAGTCAGATGAAATCTAATCATATAATGATAAAGATTATAATGGTGGGTTCTTATATAACCCTCAAGTCCATCACATTGTGATGCTCTTGGCGCTCCAACATAGTTACCCCTGTCATAGCTGGCGGGCAGATATCTAGCGCTCTGGCATAGCGGGTACACATTACCACCTGGGTGGAGAGTGGTATAAGTGGATTAATGTCTTGCCAGAGGACATTATTGCCAGGCTGGGTTTTGAACCCTCAACCCATGGATTGAGAGTCAATTGAATGAACCACTATTCCAAGACACCTCCAAACATAAACCCAATGGGAAACAAAACTGATGGGATGTACAGATACAGTAGGACCAACAGGCCCAGTGTGATCTAGGACCAATGGGACTAAAGTCCAATGGCACATAGGACTAATGGGACATAGGACCAATGAAATGTAGGACCAGTAGGACATCGGGCCAATAAGGAGAGGACCAAAATTACACAGATCTGATACAGCCTAGTGGTAACCCATACCATTAAAAGAAAAATGAACTGAAAATCTCCCTTAGTTGCAATTATTACCTCTATGTAGTCAAATCTTTTTGATCTTCACATATCGTTTTTCATTTCCATTTCCCTTTTTTCCCCTCTTGTTAATTATACTTGTATTGATACCACAATATCAATTTCATGATAAGAACTGGGATTTTTTTTGTTGCTTTGATTTAGTCTCTCCTAATATGCGGTTTTCCATTTGACAAGCTCCTGTCATCATTACTGTGACCGCCATTATGATCACCACCGTCATTGACCACAAACATTTTCATAATTACTATTACCACCACAATGAGAGTTTGACACTTCAGAAAAATATATTAACAATTAAAAGTGGGTCACTGGATAAGAGCTTTGGTTTATAAGATGAATGTACTGACAAGCGGCTGTCAGCTAAAACCTGGATCTCACATATTTAATCTTTATTTCCTTAGACACCCTCTCTTAATACAAACAGAATTGGAATTATTGTTACAGTATTTAAAAAAAGAGGCCAAGAGACCTGTATACTCAAAACAGTGAGCTGCCTAACTTTTAGCAGGTCTAAACTCCAACTTATTGCATTCAGAGTTAGTGCAACGATTTGTAAAGTGTGAAATGGCAACCTCTTCTTCCTGTACAAATTACCATCATTTCTTTATCTAAACGGAAATGCTCACTCTTAAACCTTGTCTTTATGAAATTGATTTATCATTTTCATTTCCCATCCAGATCATTGAAAATAAAAAAATAATTAATTCAGAGATAACTAGGGATAAACACTTGGCCTTCCATAGATCAAGGGACGTAATCTAGCCAGGTTATCTTAGGCCGCTTTTGGTAAATTTGGCCATAGAGTCCTTTATCGCTAAAACTACAGAATAAAGTTCATGATTACCAACATAAAATCATCATATATAAACAGAGGAGCAGTGATTGGCATAAACCTTTTTGCTTTAATAAGTAACATGACAATGGCATCTATAAAAGTCATCATTTGCATCTTAGCATTTTCCTGGACAAAAGGAGATGAGAGAATGGTAATCCTTCCAGCTTTCACCACACATCTCAAAAGAATAACTCAGGGTTTAATAACCCATCTGCTACGTCAGATCATCAAATATAAACACTACTTTTCATTCTTGCTGTAGGGGTTTTCTGCATTCATGCATGTTAATCTGCTGAATGTGCACCTACTCTACTCAATAACCATCCAGATGTTCCCAGTGAGAAACAAGTTCAATAAACTGCATAATCCATGTAGTATTGGAAGTTTAAGCTTCCTCTATAGATGCATTTCAGCATTGATTATATTACTTGCTCTGAAGGAATGGATGTTGAAAATGAATATTTTCATGAATATCACACCAACATTTCAAGTGTTTTAACGAACATGTCCTGACATGTTTCTCTTCTAACCTTTCATTTCTCAAAAGGAACTTCAACTGCTTTGTAATGTAGTCAATGAGTTCTCCCAAATCAATATTTTTTTATGATATATAGGATCACTTTCTTCAGAAAATTATTTCCTCTTATATATAATACTATAATTCCTTTTTGATCGACTTTAAGCTTAAGTTTTGGGAGTCTGAGTTTAATTTTGTTATTAATCTGTTCATCTACTTCTAGCTGAGGGTTATATAAGTATGAAAGAAAGGTTACATTAGTCATTTGGTACGAGTGTTTTCCACTCTTTCCAGAAGCCACTTGCAGAAAACATGACAATTGAAGGAAACATAGTCTGTATTTTTCCACCAAAGAAGTAAAAAATCCTTGATTGATTTTATGGCAATTTATATCAAAGATATTTATTGTGGGTTCTTGTATAATGCTCATACCTGTCAGACTTGTCACTACTAGTGCTCTATGATTATAATTTTTATTTGTATTTATTGAAGAAAAAAATACTTTTTGTCTTCTAATGAAAGACTGTTCTTCTAACTAAGACAGAAGCACATGTACAAGATTTATGTGTGATGTTCAGAAGCAGAATTCTCTAAGGAATGTGAAATTGAGCACTTTTGGTTATAAATTACTATTTTTATGATCTTGATTCAGCGTTCAAGTAAATCATGGAATTGATCCAATTTGTTATTCTTGATCATGCAAGCATGTCTTCTTTCACTCGATAGCTCAATTATTAACCCATAAATTACCATGGTGTATGCGAGAATGTCTTCAGAGACACGATCCCCAAAAGATTAACACAGAGATGTAATGTAATCAATCATCCATCTACTTTATTTGCTACAAAACAATATCTTTTCAGTTAATTTTGGCTTCCGGAATTATCAAGGGAGAAATGTGAAACCATTAATGACACACTTGCACTTAATCATCATGCATCATTGGTTTAAGATGTACAGGGAATGGATAGTACAAGAGCATTGATGATATACATTACAATACAATTTCCATATGATCCCTCATGTCTTCCCTTTCCTTTATCTGTAGATGTGCCTTTTTTCTTATTTTGTTATTCTCTCTCTCTCTCTCTCTCTCTCTCTCTATCTCTATCTCTCTCTCTCTCTCTCCCTCCCTTTCTCTCTCTCCCTAAGAAAAAAAAATGGATGTAAATATTACTGACTTGGAGATATATAATGAGCCTGATTGTTTGGAAAGTTACAAATATATGAAAACACTCTTATTCTAATAGAAAATATAATACACTTATTTCTATGATAAAGTTTTGACATTTGGTTTTGGTGTGTATGCTTATGATTATTTTTTTCATACAGATATATGTTATAAATAACATATTTTAATTTAATCTGTTTCTGTCATTCTATATTTGTATCTATCCTACAGATAATTTCTCTAAATTTGGAACCAAGCTGGATTGCATTGACTTCAAGTTTGTCTCCTTTCTTCAAGCCATGTTGACCTTTGACCCAAGTAAGTATGGAGCAAGATACTGCAAGACCGGAAACTATTACAAAACAATTTTTTTTCTTTCTTTGGTTTTTGCAATTTCTGTGATAAGAACATTTGCAAATTTGACAAATTTGATGATGTGGGAAATGTAACTGAATTGTTTAAGGGCATAACGATCTTGCAAATCTTGACCACTCGTGCAAATTATGAAAGTTTGATGCAGAAAAAAGTTCCTGGTTGTGCAGGAAACAGAAATAATGTCTGTGTACCAAAATGTCATCAATCTTGCAGGCAGAGCCAACACTGTGCCACATGTTCTGGCCACCTCAGTCAAGCATCTTTTAAATATTTTTTGTTTACAATTTGAGGTCTTTAATGAAGTATGAAAAAGTGAAAATCATGCAAGATGTGTTTCTCATATCATATAGGACAGTGCTTCAAGCAAGTCTGCAAGATTCATGTTTGATTGGTGTCATGTCAGTGCAACTAAACATTATGAAACCTGAAGTTTGTATATGTCTCACCGAAACGTACACGTTACACCTAACCATGTCATTCTGGAGGAACTGTACCTCGTGGATTGCATTCAATTAGTTTGTAATACATGGGAGTGATATGATGAGTGAACAAGAAAGTTTGCGTAACTAACTTTAAAAAATAAAATATTTGTACTTTAAATTATGATACCATCAAATGGCCTATCCAAATATAGACAAAATTAGATCATTTCAAGAGTTAAATCTACACAAGTTTTTAGAAATGGGATAACAATTAGTGATAGTGTGCATAAATCCTATTATTAGCGTTTACGAAAGACCAAACAGCAAGTAGCAAGTTTTAGACTGCTCTGATCTGACTACTCCTTGCTTTGGTCAAAGAAATATGCCTCTAAGAGGGGGAAATCTAATTTATTTTTCTAACAACAAATTCCTTGTTTGAATTATAGAAGATGATAAATGGGTTAGGCGGCAGGTTATAATCAAAATCATATACCTCTCTTAAGAAATCCAGCCATCTGATTGGTCGAAATTGCAGTCGTGATTTTAGCCATTTCCGTAAATAAACTAAAAATGTTAATCTTTTTTATTTTTTTTTTTTTAATTTTTTAAATTCCCAGCAAAATTCCAGTTACCGGGAAAATAGTTTAATCTTGCTGAAATACCCAATGGTTCATGTTTAAGAATCTGGTTTGAGCGAGCATGGATACCATACATTTTGTGTGTGCGGATTGGTCGCTAGCTTAATTTTTAGATATTTTAATACATGTAAGTCGATGCAATGTTGATCGTACTACTAAATCCAGCCTAGATTTCAACTTCTCGATGATGATCAAATACAAGACTTGATTAATTCTGCTGACAGCAAGAACACGAAAAGGGTATGTGAAATTCATAATGAAAACTGTTGGACATTTGTACTTGGAAATTGCGTGCGCATACGTGTACGTCGCTACAACACGAAAACTACTACTACTTCTACTTATGACATTGTTGCTTCAATTCGACCATGTCTTAAGTTACCATTAACGTTATAAATTGGAGCGAAACGCATTTGAAAGCACAGAATATCTGCTATTTTGTGGATTAGAAATCATTTCTGGTGAACTTTTAACCCTGCTGCCTTTTGTTCTTGAATGTTGTTATGCATTCACTTTCTAGGACAAAAGTCTATGGCAGATGCCATAATTTTGTGTTGATACATGTGCAGATAAACTAGAGAAAAGCCAAGGTGGTGTCATAAGTTGACTCTTTTTTTCGGTATATAAAAGTAATAATGACCGCTTTGATATTCAAGACATAGTTGTTTTTATACGCTCTCGGGGAGGTTACAATTGTGCCATGGCCTTCGGTACGCCTCGGGCAATAGCACAATTGTAACCTCCCCTTAAGCATATAAAAACAACTATGTCTCTCAAAGCAGTCATTATTACTATACTATAGGTTACTCATTAGGGGTAGAAAAATGGACTTTATGATTTTGATAGGAGAAAAGGAAACATGTCTACCTGTAAAAGCCTCGTAATAAATCAGTGAAATCTTTATTTTGTCACATTTTGACACAAAAGTACAGTGAAGACAAAGCGCATCCTGTCTTACTTGCATTATTTACAGTTTTCAGAGAAAAAGATCTGCATATTTAATGGTTGACTCTAGCTTGAACCTTGTTACGAGCAGTTCTTTTTTTTAAATATTTTAAAAGTTAGGACTCATGTAGTTCTTAGTTGATATGAAATTTCCTAAACCTCACAGTTTTTGAAAGCACCATGTTTGATTTTTGTTATATGATACAGTGATTACATACCATGTGCAAACATGTGACGAAATTCCAAACTTAAATAAATACTGTGATCCAAATACATAAAACTATCAAATACTTTCTATTTAAAGGAAATAAGGAAAAGCACAGAAATGGTCATTTCAGAGCCTTTGTTATCTTTTATGTATTTTATAAAATATTTTATGAAATAGCACAATCAAGTGCAAGACTTTCAAGTTGTACCTAACAGATTTGTGCAGAGAACTATGTTGGTTATTCACCTTTACTTAATAGATGAAATGTATTTTACTGAAGGATACATTCTTATGGGTTGCTCAGTTATGGAGTGCAGGTAAATTGGGAAGTGTCTCTTGAAATGAAGTGTTTCTTTTTCCCTCTTCAATATAGGAAAGGTACTATTTGAAGTGTAAACTTTAAGGTTGGCATGTTCATCAATCTGCCATAGCAAACTCAAGGCAACTTTTTGATAATTACATGTATTTTCCATTATATTCCACATACTAAGAATCTTGCTCTCCGATTTGTCAAAAGTAAATCATGTGATGAAAGATAGTTCACCCACCATTAATGGGAAAAGAAAAGTTTGTTGCACTGTGTAGATAGTAGTACTATCTACACAGTGTAACGCACTTTCACTAAAGGTAGAAGTACTATCTACATAGTTGTATGCGTTGCGTATTGCTCTCCTCTTTAAGCGCTTTTAGTTTCAGTACGCAAACTTTGGTCATGCGCGAACTATGGTCATACCTACACTGTATGCCTGCTGATAATTGATGACTTGTTGCTCTAAAATGACGGAAGAAGTGAAATGTTTTTGATTTGGAATATTAAGCAAATAATCACATTTTTGGTTTCAGGCGATGGCAAACTATCACTTCCTCGGCAATCTGAATGTATTTACGATTCATCCAGATCGCCTAAGAAGTGATAGTTTGTCCCATTACCTTCACCAACGGTAATTATTTGCTGACTATTTAAGGGGAAAAGAAAAATAAGGATAATTTTGGTAGGTGAAAACATTTCAAACTGTTTCTAAAAAAAAAAATTTTTTAAAAATCTTAAATCATCAATGTTTTTATTATTTATTGATGACTTTACTTTTGTAGTTTGATTGTGGTTTGAGTTGTTACAGTTGTTGGCCTATAGGCTTTTTAGTCATTTGTACACTTTTGTACTTTTCTTGTTGTGGAAAATAAATTAACTTAATTTGAGTATAATCTGCACAGTATGGAATCTCAAAAGTCTTAATCAAAAGTATATATTTCATTATTTTGATTACAGGTGAGCGTATGTCTGTATCAGAGGCTATTCAACATCCTTTCATGGCATCAGAGATGGCCATCAAATATATTCTTCCATTCAGAATAAATGGTAAGATTATGTTTGTTTGTCTGTCATGCTGTCTGTCTGTCATCTCCTATGATTCCTGTCCCTCTATATTTTGCTTTCTTTTGGACCCCACCCTTCTTTCTTTCTCTCTCTCTCTCTCTCTCTCCCTCCTTTCTTTCTCTCTCTCTCTCTCTCTTTCCCCCTCCTCAAATTCTCTCTTTCTCATCGGCTTTCTTCCATCTTTGTCCTCTCTCACCTCATGTCTCTTTCTTTGAGCTGTCCTTCTCAATGTATCTTTCTTATTATTTACTTTCCCAATGTAATACTAGTGAGTTTTTGTATAGCACTTGTGTCTGTTACATTTGCCACTCCTGGCCCTCCCATATAAATATTCTGGCCTTTCTGGCTTTAGCATGAGTGCCTTTGCAGTGCCAGTGCTCAAGCATACTGAGGAATGTATGCCTACCAGGAACCTTTTTACCCCATCTGAGTCCAGTGTGGCAAATGTCTTGCCAGAGGTTATGGATCATATGGAGTTCTCTGTGATGATTTTTATTTCAAGCATGTTAAATTTCTCAGAATTAATAATTTGATGTTATATATTTGTGTGGGTTTGGAGATTTAGATTTTTAAGTCCCCTCTTTCTTTCTCTCTCTTCTCTTTTGGGGTGGATTGACATTGCAAATACCTTCAATTTTATATTGCAAATATTGAATGCATATTGCTATTCAATATTCACCTCCAAATTTAGAATTTCCTCTTGCAAATGTATTTCAACTTCATCTTCAGGTGTTGGTGCAAAATGACATTTCTCAGGAAAATTTGTCGGTTCATGCATTTTGTTAATATATTGAACTTCGGAGCACTCATTATTTGTATAATAAATAGTTTTAGTCCGCTATAGGTACACCAGTGGGACTTCAGGCTCTGTATGTATTGATGGGATGTGATTACATGACAGTCCTTGTTATTCATTCATTTACCACGTGTGGGTTGTCTTTCATGCGCCATGTACTGAAATGATGGGTTGTCAATATCTGCGGTTGAAGCTGAATGTAGTTACAGGATAAGAGAGAAATTAATTACAATATTGGGTATTATAAGGTTGAATAAGTTTGTGTGTTGAAATGTGGTTCATATTAGATTAGATTTTATCCTGTGGTTGGTCATTCATAATAACTTTCATTTACCCACAATCAAAGCATAACACTGATTGGTGGAAATTTGCAAACTCAGAATAAGATACAGAAAACGAGTGAAGAAATAAAGAAAATTTTAATTTGTTGGTAATCTTAGCACTTTTCCCCAGAACTTCATATATTAAATGCTCTCGCAAATGCTATTCACTGCGATCGTCATATTTTATTGTTATCATATAGTTATTAGTAAATTGGAAAATGTCATTACGATGAGGTCCTAAAAAAGTGGGTTGTAATTGATTTTCTTCTTGTAGTATTTTCCTGAGTTACAGGAATGATTGAAAATGAAATGTTTACAAAATCAAACTGGATTTACAGGGTATGTTTAAGACTATAATCAACAACTGGCAAAAAGTTTAGAAACTGAGTGATGAGCCAAAAAGGTAAGGAACACATGATCCCTGGTGTGCACATGTATCTTGTGCATTTCATTGAATAAGATTTCCCCACAAGTGCTTGTTTGTTTGTTTAAAATGTACAGATCCAAGTAATTCTTCTAAGATTCAGAGCTTGAGACCAAGGTAAACATGAGATCTATTTCATCTGCTTTTTCCTGATGGAGATAGATTTGTCAAATGGGAGATCTTTTGGAGTGTTTGATGAGATGTGACACTTTATAATGGACACATGACAGACAAGATGAGAGGAAATGCTTATAATACCCACAAAATCATGACAGACCCTTACAAATCCACTTCTCGTTAAAACCCAAAGCGGGATCGATATCCCACAATACTCGGTCCACCGGAAACAGGTGACTTATTTGTCTGCCATAATTGGCGGTCTCTAAAAGTGCTAGACTGAGATCGGATTCGCCGCAGAGCTGGCTCACGATGCGTCCCGAGGCAAATTGACACTTGAATTGGATGGGAACTGGGAGAGTATTCTACCTTCATTGATGGAACCCGATAGTACAGTGGGGCAGCATGTTTTGACTTCTATCAGTCATCTTCTATATTCTAGCTCTCTTGATGCGTTCTACCGCTTTTTTCCTCCTTGTTTCCGTTGTGGTGATGATGTGTGGGAAATTAATTTTCTCTGACAGCTCCTCTCCATAGATGGTTGAGGGGTGGATGGCGGAAAGTGCAAAATGTCGGGTATCGCCCCATCGTATAAAAACACGGCGAGGTAGCCCGAGGGTTTCTCTCTTTCATCGTCTATCTCCCTCTCCAGTTAAGGTTCAGGAGAACATAGTCGAGCAGGTGTTACATTAGATGTAACACGTTCTTCTCAAGACAGATGTCGATATTCAGTAACGTGACACTCTGAACAAGTCTGGACAAAGCATTGAACGTGACTGACCGTGAGAGTCCCGCAGGTCATTGCCCTGCAGCACCGCCGCTTCTCGTGAGGCCCAACGATGAACATTTTTACCAGTGCTTTTATATTGTAGGGTAGATGAACAAATCACTTTTCATGAAAGAAGACTTTATCTATTTCCTTCAAAACAAGAATAACTAGAATAACTAAAACCCTTTGCTAGTGAACCCTAGTTGAAACCAAATTAAGAAGTGAGTTTCTGTTTTTATCAAGCTAAATTGTCTGACAGGCAGTGACATACCAAGGAAATATGCAGTGACTGACTCCTTTCTTTATAATTATAGAAATTAAAAATTTGTAGATAATATAAGTAATTTATTATTTTATTTTGTCTTTTTTCATCAGCCTTATATGGTATTGCATCATCACAATATTATTTCTCTCTCTCTGCCTCTTTCTTTTTTTTTTATTTATTGAATCTGTTTTAATCAATGATTTGTTCAAAGATTGAACCTATAGAGGCTTGTAAAAACAAAAATATATTTCACACCATTAAAAATACAGCCTCAATACATCTAATCCCCCAGCTGCAAAGCTATGTAATCTACCTTTGAAGCTTTAAAAGCAATTATCAATAAAACCAATAAACAAATAGATTACAGCTTTTATATTTCCTAGCAACTGTAATGGAATTTGAAATCATTAGCAGTAAATTGCTTAATTGTGATAGCATTCGGGCCAGAATTATTTCTATTTTAGGATAATGGGAACCTTGAAAACTACCTAATGGGAATAAAGAAGGCTGGAAGACCAAAATAGTTCATGAGGAATGCAAAAACAAAAGTTACAAACATTTGCTCATATTACTTTTCACTAGGTATACATTATTTGTGTCAGATATTGATTGTACAGCTATTTCAGTACCTTGGTGGAAGGGCAAACAGGTGGTTTCTATACTGGGAAATAAGGTGGGAAATGTTTGTCTTTTAACCTAGAAACAGCGTATATTGTTCTAGATATCTCTTGATGCTTTGTACCTCTCTCTCTCTCTCTCTCTCTCTCTCTTCTCTTCTCTTTTTCTCTTTCATGTCTTCTTGTGCTGAATTTTAGTAACTTTGTTTTAGTATAAATGCACACTAAGCCTGCATTTTGTTCCATCTCTCTCTCTCTCTCTCTCTCTCTCTCTCTCTCTCTCTCTCTCTCTTACCCCCTCTCTCTATAATTTTTAGTATATTTTTGACTTACCATATTTCCTCCTTCTCATCTTTTCCTTTTTTCTGCATATATATTTTTTACTTTTAGTACCCTCTCTATTATTGTTTCATGTTCTCTCTTGTCATTGTCTTGTGCTAGATATTGATTTGTGAGTTAGATCTTTACTGTAAATCTGCCATGTCATTTCTGATTAGTGATAATAATAATAATAGTACAATAATAGTACTAACATATGGTCACAAGTTTATGAGATAATATTATGGTTAAATCAAAGTCTTTATCTGGCACAAGATGAGCGTGCCTTCTGCCATCTGCACGTGCCTTCTGCCATCTGCACGTGTCAATTATTGATTTCTGTAATAAAAAAATGCCTAATTTGTACATCAAAATTGAGATCAAGGTTAGTATTTTCCTGGAAGTAGAGCAAAGAAGATCGAGCCATGCCCAGATGGGTCAATGTTATTAGTTTGGTTTGTGATGTATATATTAGAGTCCCAGGTCTCATCATCTACCAGGAGTGTGGAGTTGAAGTTTATAACTCCAAATGTTCATCATCTCAAAGTCAAAGGTGTGTTGCAATTACAAGGTTTTGGAGGTTGAGAAAACAAATTAGAGATTAGAGCATTGAATGATGAGATCGACTTGATATGTTTTTGATAAATTTTTATTCAAAATGTTTGAAAGTTTTGAAAATTCCACCTTTATATTCAAACATCAAATGGTCAGACTGACTTTTGTTATTCCATGTTTGTTTCAAGCAGTTTAATAGTTTCAGAAATAAGTGTCTGGATTTAAACAAGAGATGTTTGGATTTCATCTTTGGATGGACCATTGTGTATGGAATCGACAATGTTTAATCTTCTAAGAACCAGAAAGAGCATTAGAGTTCATGTCTGTCTGGCTATCAGCAGACACTTTGTGATATCAAGCGCCCCTTAATCTGACGTTCCTCTCCACATTGTCTTAGTGAACTCTCGATGCCGTTCTCCTTTTCAAGTCCCATTAACCCCTGTCACAGATATCTACTTAGTGATCCATGTTGGGTCTCTGATTTGCCCCCAGACTCCTCCTATAGACCCTTCTCTACTGCTTTGTAGGTTGGGATAAACATTAGCCTCGTGACATTTCAAGATTTCATGAAGCGAGTTGTGTAGAGATGCTTGAAGAGATCAATTCAATCAGATGAAATACAGCTTGACAATAAGTGAAGGCCATGGGCATGTAGATGTCTTTCTACATGTATGATCTGTTTTGAGCCAGAAGGGTGTTAACTTGTATATTTTTACACAGAGTAGATGCCTTTCTTGCTCTGAAGGGACATTATGCATTGTACCCCAAATAAAATGCCATTTAAGTCTGTGTGATTTACACAATCACAGAGACTGTTAAAAGATCAATTCAAGGGTTTTCGTGATCGTGTTTAGTGGTTAATTTATTGATTTTGCACGTACTAACCTTCATAATTGGACCATTAATTGTTGATACACAAGCACCATAAGCATAATCTTTAACAAATATATTGGTGAATAAATCAATTTGCAAATATAGATCTCTTTGTATAGTGATGTATTATTTGTGACAGCTATGATTTATTGCCTTTTCTTTGGAACTGTATTCAGGAAGACAAT
Organism: Hemicentrotus pulcherrimus; assembly: GCA_003118195.1. Taxonomy (NCBI): domain Eukaryota; kingdom Metazoa; phylum Echinodermata; class Echinoidea; order Camarodonta; family Strongylocentrotidae; genus Hemicentrotus; species Hemicentrotus pulcherrimus. Next base: position 307,280 of record BEXV01000022.1, on the reverse strand, counting down.
GCATCGTTTCATTTGCTTTTGTTCTGTCTAGATAAACTAGAACAGCTAATATACAGTGGCCTAATTTTCATGATTCATCAGCTTTCATGCCATGTCCTTTGGTTTGTAGTAGGCTTGTAGGATGAATAAACATCCTTGCAGACATATCGTGTTATGCAGTATTAACTATAGAGGAGTGTGTCCCAGTTACAAGTGGAAAGGAGACCATTTTAATACTCATTCAAAATATTTTACAGGGATAAGATTTTATCAGTTTATTGCAAACTCATAATTGCTTTCAGTGGGGATAGTTTAGACATCACTGTCATAATGACTGAATTTACTGGTGAAAATTGTTTGATAGCTAGGGACCTAGACTAAGTGGGGGGGGGGGATTCCAATTGAGAGTAATTTCACAAATATCTATTTTTATTTGTACCTTTGAAATACACATACAATGGATGAACAAAACCCCTAAATGTCTCTAAAAACAAATATCTTGCATTTTTTTCAAAAATCACCCAATTCACTAGTGGATAATCGGAAGGGCAAGATAAGATTCTCCAGGAAAAACTATTTGTTGGTAATTTTATCTTTTTTTGAGCTAAAATCATTTGTGTCTACTGTCTATTTCAGCTAACTAACGTTATTTGTGCATTATAAAGATATAGGTTACTTTTGGGAACCGGAATAAAGATATGATCAGTGGGTCAAATATGTATTTGGGGGGAAATTGGACCAAGTATGCATCTAGAATTCAATTATTGATGCACAGATATCACTAATATGTTTTAAGAATATTGACATAACAAAAAAAGACCTATAGAAAATGATATAATGTAAAATACATCCTTTTAGCCTTGTTTATGAATACATCTATGTCTTTTTTGATTCTTATCTTGCGGTATGTGCCTAAAAGTGAAAAACACCCAATTTTTATATTAATAATTCTATTGTCATCTCTTGTTGATTGCAATAGATACAAACATCATGTGATGTACTGATGCCAACATTTCAAGGATAGTTTAGAAATAGAAATAGTCCTGTGACATTATTTGCAAGAAGAAGACAAAAGAAGCAAATAATATAAAAACTAGAAAGAAATGCAATATTCTTTGATTGTAAAGATGATACAACCAGTTTTACAATAAGTCATAGACAGAAATCTGCATATAACCCAGATAACAAGTTGATCTCAGAATTTGTCATTACAAATTTTTCAGTGGCTAGACAAGTAATGAAGACATAATTTGAACTGCCTAAAGGCATTTCAAGCGTTCAGACCTTCAAATGTTTCATCATCATAAGTATATAAGATGTTTCTTGGCCACTCTGAATATACATTTTTATTAAAGGTAAAGACCAGTATTGGAAACGCCCCAATTTCAAAAAATGAAATGGAAGCTCGTATTACCAATCATGTGAAATAATATGTTTTGAATATTACATGACGATAAAAACCACCTACTAATTGATATATTTGGTAAATTAGTATATCTATATACTGTTGAGAGATACAAATGCATGTGTCGCACACATGTGTGTAGTCCCATATACATCTTTCTGTGTACAGTGCTTCTAATTTTATAAAGACTTGGCCAAATTTCTTATAATTTTGATGATTCCAGAACCTTGCAGTACCTATTTGCTTGATGATCAACCTTTTCTGATCGATTTCACAACGTTTCTTTCACTATGCAATTGCATGACCATAACTGGTCTTTAGCTTTAAAGGCCCACTACACTACTTGTAGCTACTTGCGCCCTCTATATAACAGACAGTGCCTAATCGGTGACCATTGGTCCCCCATCATCCTCTTTTTCTTATGTTAACTGAGAGCTGAGTTGATGAGATAACCACCTGTCACAGTGACCTTGCAGGGCGCTCTAATCCCTCCTGTTAACTGTGGCAGATAAGCTTTAAGCAAAGGTGGAGTAAATGCTTTGGTCAGGCAAATAATGAAAACGTTATCACGTATCAGGTTGGTATGACTCCATCACCCTTGTTTTATTAACATTGATGAATAAAGGAAACATTCATTGCAGAAACCATGTATCATGCATGCATAACACATTCAAGTTAATTGGTTTTAGTCTGACATTGTATTAATGTTTTGTATATTTCATTTTGTGTGGTGATGGATCTTGCTTTCTCAAAATGATGACATGATATGATCATTGACCTTTATTTAAAATTCATGATTGTTTTACCACTCTACAAATCTTAAAGAGTAAAGTTATTTTATATTGCTATCTTTTGAGGGAGCATATCACTTCACAGAAGATTTTGCGAAGTTTTGTGATAGTATAATTGTTTAAAATGAATAATGCAACAAGAAAGACGGCAAAATTTGTTTGAGTTCGCCCCTCCCCCATCAAAAAGGTTCAGGCTTGAAGTTGAAATGGACATCTGTTTGTGAGTTGACTTTGTGAAGATGTAATGTACATGATGGATATGGGATGATGATAATAGTCCTATAGTCTCCAGGGATGATTCATGCTCCAGATACTCCAAACAGAATTCATCTTGGATGCATGCATCCCTCTTTCTCTTTTATCTTAATGCATAATCCACACTCTTCAACTTTCTTGTCTGTCTATCCAAAGCCACGACCTCTTTGTTCTTCCTTCCATGCGTGACAATAGGCTAAGAGCCCTCTCATGACGTATTCCTCACATCAACAACAACAAAAACAAACCCATGGCCAAAACAATCGTACCAGTTCAAGCAGAGATAAAAAAAAGGAGCGGAAAAAAGAGGCGAGGAAATAGGTCAGAGACAGTTGAAATTGGGTCAGACTGTCGCTTGGCCTATATCGCGCCATGCATCATCTCATCATCATCATCGTCACCGGCGTCCCCTTCCTCTGCCACTCTTGAGATCTTTATGCATCCGCAATAATGCACCAATTTGCAAATGAGTTGAATTTTTTTCTCGTCACGCTTGAGAGAAAGACAATCAGAATTTGGGGAGCAGAGGGATGCCTCTAGAGGGGTGTTTTCCGAGTGGGACGGCGATTTGTTAAGGTCTCTTCCCCCCAATTCTATCTCTCTATGGACAATATTGGCTTGGCTATCAGTGGTCTTGCTTTAGGCGGTTGGATGATAGGCAAGGAGCCATTATGAGATGACAAATGTGTGAAAAAAGATATTAGGTTTGGCCGGTAGCAGCTAGGATACGTTCTGTTGGTTTGATTGGTAAGTGGCATGGTTAACACCTAGGGATAAAAGATTACCATGTCTAATTGTTACTTTGTCATTGGAGATGGGGTTTGGTGTAAGGTTAGGGATCCTAATCAGCAGAAGATGATCATACTTAGCCTCAGGGTACATGGGCATAATGCACTTATTATTTTGCAGCTGATAAAGATCTCAAAGAGTTATAGAATCATGAGAATAATGCAAAGTAATTGGTTATATGTTAGTTCTAGATATTTGGATACACCTGAAAGAGCAGAACACAAATTAATACACAGTTTTTTCCTCCATTCTGAGAAATTACAGGTTCATCGTTTCACTTTCGTGATTTAGATGAATGCTGTCATTACATTTATATTAAAGGAAAAACCGGAAAAGAGACTGTCATTTTGATTTTAACAGTTTGATTTCATCTCTTCAAATACATATCTTCCAATACATATTTTTATACTTAATTTCAGTTTTTGTAATAGAAATGTTTTTATAGCAACTGTTAAATACTTACTAAACTCTTTTGTTAAAATAATTCCATTTTTTTCTTCTTCTCCATTCTCTCCTTTTCACCGTCTTGGCCTTTTAACAAAAAATGTATTACTACATTGAACTAATAACTTTGTTTTGCAATTTCATTTTCATCTTACTTGCTTGTTTGATGTGTTTTGCAATAAACCACTGATTAATATCTTGTGTTAAGGCAAAGTATAAAATTATATCTGAATGTACCATTTACATATCATTCATTGTGAGCCAGAAGGGTGTAAGCTCATGTACTTATAGTATACACATCTAGTTAATGCCCTTCTGTTTGTCGGCAGATTATTATTGGATTCTGTACGGTAAATTCTTTCATATGAAATGTCTCCTAAAGTTTTTATAGATCGTTTCGATCGATCGATATAGGTAGATTTGTGTGACCCATACCAATTTTTCTAAGAAATGGCCTTTTTAGTAGGATATTGATGATCGACTCTGTCTAATTGACTAACATCATTTATGCACCAAGAAGAACATGCTTCCTCCACACCCTCCACACCCTTCTAGCCCTGAACAGACAATATGATGATGTTTATTATGAGATCATCTTTTGGGATTTATATTTTTAATGTGGCTTCATCTAAAAGGAAGAGCAACTAATAATGGTATCCCATCGTATAACCAGGCATGGATCCTGTATTGTTTGTTTGACCGTGGGTCTGACAAACTAGATTTAACAGGGGTTATCATATTTTTCAGTTCTATGGCTAAAAAATCTCTTTAAAGCTACATCAAAGTAAATTTGAAATCTAAAAGTTACTTAATTTAAAGGAGGAGGGGGTGGGGTATATAAACACCCATTTATAGTAAGTTGTATATTGTAGTAATCAACCATCAACTGTCTGTGATGTAAATAAGATAAAACTATCAGAAATTACTCTTGTTAAAATATGAAGACACAAAATGACCAAGAATATATTTCAAAGAATTTTCAAAAGTCAGAGATCATTTAACTTTTTATGAACTCTTTCTTGATATTTTTCGAGTTCTTATTTTTTTTTTTTTTTTTTTTTTTTTTTTTGGGGGGGGGGGGTTGTTGTTGCATGGCTTAAAGATTTGCTTCAAGAGAAATGGGGCAGGAAAAAATGGCTGATGGCCTATTGCCGTTTAAACCCAATCCAATGCAAATCAATCAAATTCATTTTCTTGGCAGAATTCAGGCTAATGAGAGAATCTTCATAGTCAAGCTTAGCTTTATATGAAGCATCTTGATGTATCGCCACAATTTCCGCCAAATTTCTCTGGTTACCGGCGCTCTTAAACCACCCCCTGTACCCTAACCGTTCTCCAAAGATTTGTTTATAGAAATCCATCCCAGCCAATGCACGCTCTACTTCTCTCACAAGACCAAGAATATTAGTTTTTGTACTCTTTACGTTCCCCAGGGGGGAAATAAACCCCATTTCTTGACAAATCTTGCTCCAAAATGTGTAACTTCTACCTGAGGTATAAAAATTCATAAGATCTCTTGATCTCAACAAGTACGATCCATCAGTGATCATTTAAACCCCCTTTTTTCCTTTCTTGCACTCTAATTTTGATTGCTCTGAAGGGGTTTTCCAATTTTTTTTCTCTTTCCGCTCTCACTAATTTGCGCGGGATGAGGCACCAACAAGTGCAGTGACTTGTGACTTGCGATATGCCCTCGGGCGTATCCGCTTTACTACGATCCAAGAAATGGAGAAGGAAAAAAAAAAGCCCTCCTTACAGATCTGTGCAAAGCTGACCCAATTTTGGTTGTCTAACGATCCTTATATTGCTCCTCGGCCTGTGGTTGTTATCGGTCTTATTTACTCATCTAAACCTCACGGGCACGCTTAGTTAATTTAGCTGGGCGTACACAGATGATACCAGCTAACATGATACGGGGTTACAGGGGAGACGTGGCGGGGGTAAATCACCACCCCAATGAAGTAGTGTCCCCTAGGCGAATGAGAGTCTCAGCAATGTTACCTCTCTATTCATCTGAACCACTTGTCTCAAATGTAGAGAGAGGGAGAGAGAAACATTCACCACTTTAGAAGTGTTGAGTAAATGGGTCAAGTAATGTGTCTAATTGTCACCCTTGCTTAATGAACCTGTCAAGTCTTTGGTTTCCGAAGGCAAGGGATGTACTAGGGCATGACACTCTAATGTACTTTGTTTTAAGAGCCAGGTATATCGTATGAATATTTCCCTTAAGATTTATCATTATCCCCTGCTAATTATATTTCATTAAAGAAATAGTCAGCTTTTTTTGTACTTTTTAGATAAACCTGTCGAGAGTGTTTTATGAAGATTTTACCATGTTGGTCAAGTACCATCACTTCATTTGTTTTTTTGTTTTGTTTTTGTGGGGGGGGGGGGGGGTTTTTTTT
>BEXV01000022.1:288513-300979 GCA_003118195.1 Hemicentrotus pulcherrimus | reverse complement strand
CCCCCCCCCCCCCTTAAAAAAAAAAGTATAAATGTCATATCAAAAAGTGATGTGTAATTCTGTTGAACTTGCTTCAAGGATCAAAATCAGACTTGGAGGCTAAACGATCCTTCAGGGCATCAGATTGTAAAGGCTGCTATTACATGCTGAGTAATATTTATGTTCTAGGTTTAGTAACTTCATCATTACGATCTTAAGGGAACTCTTTATATACTTACGACTTTGCCTTTATTTTTTCAACAGTGTTTTGGGGGGTTGATGAGTCAGTATACAAAAGATTACTGAATTATATTATATTGTGTATATGTAGTATTGATTATCCTCTTGTTTATTCTAAAACATATGACCTGTATTTATTTTTTTATTATATATCCAGTAGTTTTTCTATTCAGGAGAAATCAAGTGAGAACAAAATTAATTAAATGGAAGACGTAAAACAACTCAGTTGGGCAAAAAACAAAAATCCACAGATGAATTTAATGTTAGTTGTAAGAATTGTTAAATAAATGATTATCATGAAATATAACTAAAGATAATACAGTTTTTGATGCTTGAAAGTACATTTTTTTTAATATCATGTTTGAATGTGTGCTAACAGTAGTTTAGTTTGAAACATTGAACATGTCATTTCCATCCATTTATACATTGGTCTTTTGTATCTGATAATATTTCTACTATCTAAAACACAAACATAAAAGTTCTTTTGTCTTCTTAAGACCGAGGGATTTGTTTTCCTCAAGCAAAAGGGGCAGGGGGGGGTTAGTTGGTGAGGGGCACCTTGAAGAGTACCAGTAAAAACGTTTCAAACAAAGGACAATATTTGGTTTCTTCCCAAGAATAATTAAAACACTTGTTCTGTCGGAATCATGATACCCTCTCCTATAAACTAGTTTACGTTGACATTTTACCATTTTAACAAGCATTTAGTCTCTCTCTCTCTCTCTCTCTCTCTTTTCCTTTCTCAAATTAAATAATCTTGAGAAATAGGACAAGTAATCAGTGTGGTTTTGGAAACGCTTGCACAAATAGTGCTGAAGTTGGCGGGTTCTGCAAAAGCTCCTATTTCACCCTCCATTAACGATTGCTCCAGTATAGAGAAGTTTACCTTGTTCTTGAAGAAAACCACAACCAGGCCGTGTATTCGGTTTAATGAGATATAAGGAATCTCTTTCAATTTCCCCTCACCCACTTTACCAGAAGAGAAATCAGTTTGCAGCAAAGTTTGTCTTTTATTCCATTTCTAAGGTCTGCGGTACTTTAAATTCAGAATTGTCTACATTTGTTTTATTATTCTTGCCTTCTTTGTTGTGATAGATCTTTTCACTGTACATTAACACATTTTTAGCTGAATGTCATTCTTCATGCATGTATAAAAGGCAGGATTGAGGTATTGGTTGGGAAAACAGAGAGACTGTATAGTATAAACATGGCAATTTATCCCATTTAATAAGGCTTAGTTCTTAACAGGGATATAACAAAGAGGGCAATGCAAGAGTTTGTGATGTTTTGTTTTATTTTGCTTTTTTTCTTCTTCAATTTCCTTCTCTGTATGTATTAAAAAAAAATGTTGATGACACATATTTATAGATTAGGTCACTCTTGATAGAAGTTAGTTAATACATGAATTGGGTCTTTCTCAATTCTATTTTTTTATTAATTAAAATTTCCAGTCTATTAACCATAGTAAATTAGAACACAATGTTAAACACTACCTTGATCTATATATTTTTCATGTACAGTTAAAAGTTAAGTATGAAAGGATAATTAACTGTCAAATGGCCTAGATGACAGTCCTTTTATGAGTCATGCTGGGTGAGATAACTTCATCATTAGACGTTAAGTAATTGAGTTTGATGTCCAGCATCTACCCGGCCGGCCAACCATCCAATCACTTATGAATAAATCATTACAAGATAGATACAACTAACGGCATAGTAAAGCTATACATTTATGTAGGTCTGTCTGGGCCATGGCGGCTAAAGACAAATAGTTAGTGTGTTGGTGTTCTAATTAAAAAGATGACCGATGCATCCCGTTAAAATGCATTGTGGTGTTCTCAGTCTCTTTTCATGCCACTATGCACATGAATTTTGAAACTACCACTGAGAGATGGCCGCTGCTTTGTGTGCACTCAAGCACATCAGAGTCCTCAGAAACAGCGATTAATATGTCAAGCTAGCTCACGCGATTCCCGCGAGGTTGTCACAAGGAATCTTCTTTGAAGTACTGTTGTTGGACATCACTTGTCTGGCCTCATTTGCTTGCTGTCTATCTTTGTCTCCTGCATTCACTCACTCTCCATTAGTCTCTATACCTATATATTCTTCTTTTTCTCATGTCCATTCGTTGCCTTCAGGTAACTTGTCTTCTTCCTATCTCTTTTCTATTTATAAATATCCATTACCGGTATATAGAAATGATATGTTGTGAGAATAAAGGCTGAAACACACTTCAAAATATTATTGTTATTATTAAACTGATTTTGACAAGAAGAAACACATACATGAATAGAATATCCTCTTGATGTAATAAAGAAGTTTAACATTACTTGGCATTGGTGTATCTGACGGATTCCTTGCCAGGCAGTATGAGTGATGAAAATTTGGCGAGGTGATAGTTTTTGTTTTAGTTTTATTGTAACTATTAGATACTACTTGAATAAAAGTTGAAGATATTTGGGCATCAGAAATAAAAACAGGATATAGACTGTAGAATTAATGTACCAGCACTAACTGTATAGATTATAACAGTGATGTACTAATTAGCACTGACACAATCTGTATAATTTATGTACTTAGTATATGTCATCACTTTTTATCTCTATCAACTGCAGGTTCTGAAGCAAGTGGGACATACTCTCCTGTAGACCTGATACCTTCCATGTACACCCATGCACCCGCTGGTACCCTTGATTCAAGGAACAAACATCTGACGAGTCTTGAACTCCTACACCAGGGAACCAGAGACAGTAGTAGCATCACCAAACAGAAGGTCATCCATGTGGTTGCACCCTTTGAGCCAAGCAAGTCAAAGGATACAGAGACCGCTGGTGTTAAGGCAGAGCCAAAGTCAGAACCAGGTGATGGTGAGGTTGAGCATGGTGAGGAGATGATTGGTGGTGTCCGGTTACCTGAAGCTCCTCAGGAAGCAATCAAAGAGCCATCGGTGAGATCCGTTCAATTACTGAAGAAACTTGATGCTCCAGTGATAACAAAGAGCTCATCATCAGAGAACAAACATCCTCAAGAACCCGTTCTCAAGGAAAACACGTCCAAAAGATCCAAATAGTCCTTGAAAATCCAGAAAAAGCCTTTGAAAAAGCCAAGTGATAGTGATGTTGAGCATGGTGAGGGGATGATTGGTGGTGTCCAGTTACCTGAAGCTCCTCAGGAAGCAATCAAAGACCCATCGGTGAGATCCGTTCGTGTGCTGAAGAAACAAGATGCTTTAGTGATGACAAAGAGCTCATCATCAGAGCACCAACATCCTCAAGAACCTGTTCTTAAGGAAGACACTTCCAAAAGATCCAAACAGTCCTTGAAAATCCAGAAAAAGCCTTTGAAAAAGCCAAGTGATAGTGATGTTGAGCATGGTGAGGGGATGATTGGTGGTGTCCAGTTACCTGAAGCTCCTCAGGAAGCAATCAAAGACCCATCGGTGAGATCTGTTCGTGTGTTGAAGAAACAAGATGCTTCAGTTTTGACAAAGAGCTCATCATCAGAGCACCAACATCCTCAAGAACCCGTTCTTAAGGAAGACACTTCCAAAAGATCCAAACAGTCCTTGAAAATCCAGCAAAAGCCTTTGATAAGCAAACCGGTTGCTCAGGTTGAATTTGATTCAAATCCATGCCATGCACATGGGAATGAAGAGCATCTATCTGGAGTGAGGAAACTTATAGATTCTCCTAAAGAAGATGATCCTCTAACACCTGACCAGATCTTGAAAAAACCAAAAGGTTCAGCTGCAAAATCAAAGTTGAATATCTCAGAGGAAAAGACATCTGCTACAGATGCCAAGTCAGAGGGTACCCCCGGAAGTCAAGGAGAATCAAGTCACCAATTCAGGTACCTGAAGCAACAAAGCGTAGCAGCAGTGGCACACAAAAGTAAATCACTGGGAGTCAACATGAAAAAACTTCGCAAATCACCAGTCAAGCTCCCAGAGAAATGTCCAGCAAGTAATTCCAAAAGGAAACGGGATAGGTGTAAAGGGAAATCTGAATCAACCAGTAATGTGAGGAAAAGTGATTGTTCTTTGGATAGCAAGGGTATGCTGATATGTGATGAAAAGAAATCAGTTCATCCAAAGAAGGATGTTACCCTGTTGGTTGAAAGCGTTCAGAAGAAAAAAGCACCCAGGGTCACATCAAAGGGGAAATCAGAGGATCCTTTCAAAGGGCACCATCAGAAATCATCCACATCAAGTATAGGGCATAAACACTTGAAAGATCCGAAAAGAACTAGTGTGTATGACTTTATTGTCACTCCTGAGGGAAAGAGATCTGGGAGTAGGAAGAGAAGTCTTCAAATGGCTGGTGATAGCGAGGTCAAAAGGTCAAGGAGAAAACGTGCGGCATCAGGATCAGATGTAAATGCAATGACAGCCCACCCAGTGGACTATTCTCTTGGAAGCTCAGAAAAAGGTCTTTTAGAAGGATTGAATTATGACTCACCTTCTTCTAAAATGAAACGGTCAAAAGCAAGGTTATCATCCTCATCAAAACCATCATCTGAACCGACTTCTTTGACATCTAAGATGTCCGTCCTTTCCAGGTTACAGGCAGCAGGTGACAACAAATCAGTCAAGCATTCTGTTCCATCGACATCAGTGGCATCATCATCATCATCATCATCATCTTCATCATCATCTTCCCAGCCTTTATCTGCTGAATCCTCATTACAGAGTTTTAAGAGGTGGTCTTTAGAGAGCAGCCCCTTGCCTGACCAGCCAACTAAAACTGTTGTAAGATCAGAGAGAAAGAGAGATGCTAAAGTAGCGCATGAACAATCTCCTGGGAGCACAAAAATGAAGCGAAAGGCTAAACCTTTGCCTTCATCACCATCATCAACCGCATCACTGTCATCGCCCGTTGGAATGCCATCATTATCACAACTTTCATCACCACCATCATTATCATCACGTCCTCTGCCTTCCAAGCATGTTACCAAACCAAGACTTTCTCCTGTCAAGCAATCCTCTCCAGCTTTGCAGATCAAGAGGCTATTTTTAGGAGCATCATCTTCAAGAACGGCTCTGTCACCTCGACAGTGGAGGAAAGCATCTCCCAATGTGCAGGTAACTGGTAGCCCATTCATGCTTTAAAGTTATATAGATATATGCTTTAAAGTTATATAGATATGTAACGTGTTATCACCTGAGTATGAGGTCATAAAACCCTGCCCCCTTCAATCTTGATTTGAATGCCCTTCTGGCTCTTGGGAGACGATGTAATAAAATAATTGTTTTTTTTTTTTTATTTGAAGAAATGTTAAGAGAATATCCATATGATCCAGAATCTGGGACATGACCTTGTTCTTACAAATTTTCTTCACTGACCATTATGTTTAGTGATACCATATACAAGTTTTGAGATATTTTGCATCTGCATTGTCAGTATTGCTCAGTTACACTCTTGATATCTGATGTCGGAATTAATTATAATCCGCAAAATGAAACCATCGCCTTGTCACTGGAGCCTATGAGTGAGCTACATATTTATTATGTTCATAATTCAGAAGCTTTTAGCTGGCAAGCCAAAACATCTCTGCTTATTTCACCTAAATTCTTGCAGTTTCCCACAGGTTTGACTTCCTCCTGTTAAATACAGGTATAGGAATGTGCCATTGTCCATGAATGATAAATCTGACCAGTGATCAAGAAGACCAATTATTGATTTGTTTAGTTTCTGTCTTTAATACTGGTCATCTTCAAATTTGAAACCACAGGGCCAGAGGACAGATATCAAAGCAACAGAGGCTGAACTACAGGATCAATTACTATCTGATGAGGAAGATGTAAGACAATTTGTTTTGTGTTTTTGCGTATCTGTTTCTCTTTCTTTATGTCAATATTTTCCTTTATTTTCTTCTCAGCCTTCTATTTTCTTATTTAATCGTTTTACTCTGCCCCTTGCGTTCACTTTCTCTCTTTTCCTTCTCCTTTGCCAATGTCAGTTTCCATTAAAACGAATCCAATCCTTTCCACATTTTATCACACATTTCATTTCTCTATTACTTTTTTTTTCTTCTTCATTTACAAGTTAATAAAATCATATTCTCTCTGGTTTCCTAATTCTTATTTTAATCTCCCTTTCACCTCCTGTATTTCACCTTACTATACATGAATGTCACCCCTTCTTTTTTCTTCACATTCCCATCCATAAATCCATTTTCTCTAGTCACCCCTCCCCCTCTTTCTCGCTCTCTCTCTCTCCACCTCCCCCTCTTGCAATATCGTTTTACTTTCTCTATTTCTTCCCATATGTGTCTCCATCTCTCTTTCTCTCTCTCTCTCTCTCTCTCTCTCTCTCTCTCTCTCTCTCTCTCTCTCTCTCTCTCTCTCTCTCTCTCTCATCCTCTGTCTTTAGCCTCCAACTTCCAGCCTCACTATCCATGACAATTCTTTCTTCATCTTATTATGATATATTCTAGTTTCACCCATTCCGCTCTGAAAATACAATCCAAATCTAGGCCAAGCAAAATGAGGATTGATCTGTGGGGTTATTACTGTACTTTAAGGCTGGCCATGATACCCCTCCTTTCCTTTCTTGTTGCCGTTTTTTCTCTGGAAATTGAGCCAAAATGTAGGCCACTGCCCCAGTTTTTTCCTCATTCAAGAGGATATCATCGAAAAATGTAACGATTGTGATGGATTATTCAACCGCAAGCCATTTGGAAGAATAGCAGATTCAGTGAATGTTTTGAGAAGGTCATGTTTCTTGCAGTCTCTAAGGAGATGTGTGGGGTGTTTCTCTCACTGTTTGATCCAGAAAGATAGACAATATTGATCCAACATGCACTATAGGGTTTGATTTCCAAGCAGACCATACCTTAATCCTTCCAGATCCATGATACGTGATCCATGACTCTTTTTGTACTCCTGCGACTTTTGCGTTTTTACTGATGACAGCTTGATCAAAAGTGATTGCATTACCAAGATGAGATGTCTTTCCCCAGATACATATATGTATACATGATGAATTTCACACCCCCAATATTCCCCTAGCTGCTACTGTTTCCCCCTTTCTATATTAACAGGTTGTCATTGTGTAATTAAGATACTGCTATTCCCCTGGAGCAAAGTGGCTCTTAAGATTTGTCACCAGTGATGACAGGTTTGAAGAAATCACATTATCAGTATGTTGAATTAGAGACTTGTGACACTATGTGAAAGCTTTTATACAATTTTTTTGTATTTTCAAAAAGGACCATTACCAAAAAAGGGGATTAAAGAAATGAAGAGTTGTAGAAAAGAAAATGTAGAAAAGAAAATGGAGAGAAGAAATTTAGATTTGAATGTTAATATCTGAATTGGTGTTGTGTATGTTTTTACTTCATCAAAAACAACTTATTAATTTTAATTCTCTATACTTTCTCTTATCTTCTCTATTTTGTATACAGGAGATATTACTTCTGTGATACTGCAAGATCTGAAATGTGCTTAAGCCTGGTCTCTCCTCCTGGACTCCTATCAAGAGACAAACCTGTCTGTATAGCAAGTGAACAGAAGAGACAGGGAATTGTGTCCATCATCTTATCATCGGAATTTAATTATTACCAGAGTGCCCTTGTCTGCGCATATATGCGTAACTTCACAATTTTGATTTTAAAAAACCTGCAAGCAACACATAATGTGCACTCTATTGTCTCTATCTCTGTAAAATCTCTCATGTTTTTTATCTTTATATTGAATACAAATCTTTGAAATACTAGATGGAGTAAAAATGTTTTATTACTTTTAAAATTCTATCTTTCTAATCTTGATTGTAATTTGTAATGGTGCAACGTCCTTATGAAGAGGATGTGAATATGTATTAAGGGGTAGTTCTAGATACTGTAAAACAGGGTGAATTAGAACACAAACTTGAATTTTTACCATGGTATTTATTCTTCTTCAAATCTCTGGGAAATGAGGCAGACCTTCTTTCATTTCCTTTATTCATGATAAAGCTAAAGTGTCTCTCTATTTAGTGGGGAAAATATTTTATCAGGAAGCTTTGGAAATGACTTATTCCTTTTAAACCTGGTTGCTATTTATCCTGTTTTAAACTATATAATTTAAAGGTCCCGATAGCTAAATGCTTTTTTTAAGATTACCAATTAGTGCCCGTCTTTGAAATTCAATTATCTTGACATGATTTTACATGTCCCCTTTTGTATATTGTACATATATAGTAATTATTGAATGTAAATAGACAATTATTTTTAATGAATTTGATTTTTTTATTATTTGTAGTTATAATGTATATGAGGATTTTGCATTATTAAAGTCATTCCCAAATCAAACAAGTGATTTTCTTTACCATGTACTTTGTGCGTGTATGTAATTGGGTTTTTACAGATGTGTATCAATCAGATATAATTATCTACGTCAGGGAAACGACCTTAAACATCACCATCTGAAAGATCAACTCATTTTTTTAACCTGGGCCCCGTCTTACAAAGAGTTGAGATCAATCTCAACATGGCAATGGCCTATCAAGATCATCGTTACATGCGCGTATTGTACAGCACGCGCACTATCATCCAATGAGAACCGTTGTTTCAAAACTGCGATCGATCGCAATTCTTTGTAAGACGGGGCCCTGGTCTGCCTGAGCCAGTTTGTAGATGAAGACAGACAGAGAGTTGACCAGAGAGCTCTACATGTATAATGGATAGTAGTCTCATTCACTCTTTAATTCTTACAATTACATGAACATTTTTTTTACACTCTTACTTTTCACCCCTTAGATGTCTCTTCTTTTTTTTCTCTCCCCTCTCCTCTGTTATCCTTTTTTCTGTTTAGGGGGGAAGGGGGAGGGGGAAGGTAAACTAAATGTTCCTCTTTTTATCCTTTCACTTGTCTCTTGTTCAAAAGACTTTTAAGCAATGCAAAATACCATTACCAGTACATGTTCACAGCACATCAAATTCCACCCCTTTTGTTGCAGGGAGGGGGGTGTTAATTTTTTTTTTTTTACATCATTCACTTTTTATGTTTTTCAAATTGATTCACAAGCAGTGCATTTTGAAATGACACAAGGTATAGTTTTGACAGAATATACACAAGACTTTTAATATATCAAAGCTTATTTCAGCTCATTCTGGAATATCTAATTACAAGACAATTCAATTCAATAAGATATTAATTTAATTCTGTACAAAATATAAACAAAATTGATACAAAGAGGTATGTTACTAATCACTTTCACTATGGAAAAGACTTGTTCATCAGATGGAGGTCATAGTTAGTATTATATTGGTTTAAAAAGGTTTTCTGACATCATGGAAATAGTCAATGGAACTTCGTATTGCCTTAACATAAGTGGATGTATAATGGATATCACCTATAGAGATTACAATGAAGTTAACAAGCACACTTAATATTGATTACAATTCATTTGATATGAAAACTATCACAGCATTGATTCCATCATTCTTGTTCTACAGCTAGTCCTGCACAAAGGCAGCTACAACTTATTGCAAAGGTTAGTTTTGTTCTTTTCAATTTGGAAGAGAAATCCCATTATCACATTGTCTTTATTGGCAAATCATTTGAAGAAAAAAAAACCCTGCAAAATAGAAAACAGGAACATCAAGTAACTGAAGGGGAAGTCCACCCTGATATTAATTTGGTTTTAATAACAGCATAACAATGAGAGTAATATGTCAGGGACGATTCAAGCAAACTCTGATTAAATATAGGAATGTTATGACTATTTGAAGTTGTCATCAGTGAAACACAAATTGGCAACTCTGTGACGAATCTTGCGAGCTCCCTTCCCATTTGCCCTGTACTGAAAAAAGTCAAACATATATATTTTCAATCAAACTTGCTCCCTAAATATGAATACACTGTATATGTGTTTTTATCAAACCCCTGTATGAAACAAATCTATTCTGTCATCAATAACTAAGAAATGAAAGTTTATGAAATTTTCTGTGCAGAGCAAAGTTTTTGACTGATTGCGAATTCAAAAATTCATAACTTTCTTATTTGTAATTGGTTTTTGCTCAAACTATCACTCTGCACTCCAACTATCACTCACCGTTTCTCTCATTTTTCTGATTCTATTAAAACCAACTCAATATCAGGGTGGACTTCCCCTTTAATATGTATCTTTCCATTTTATTATAAAAGACTATTTAAACATACAGGCCCGAATTTCAAACCAAGGTTCAGACAAACCTTGGTCTGAAACCCGTCATATGACGCACACAAACCAAGGTTTGCCTTCAAACCTTTGTGAATGCGGGCCACAAAGTTTGTCATGCAATATATGTGGATGGTCACATGCAAAGACTTGTTCTACTCTGTGACGATTTTGTTTGAATTAGATTCAAGATGAGCTGGTTCTTGCATGTTGTTTTACCATTATTCCTTATCTTTATGAACTCGGGGAGAGCATGCAAGTATTTGAAAATCCAAGATTAATGCAATACCAAACTTAACAGCTACACTGCAAAGTTATATGGATTACTTTTGTTGCAAGTAATCATTTTGAAAACCATCTTAATAATCATTTTTCATTAACAACATTAAGTAATTCACAAATTTATATTAATTACCATACTTTACTATTGCATCTAGAGAATAAAGTAACAGTTTGACCAAAATTTTAATTTGTTCATCTAACTTGCTAATTTTTTTTTTTGTTATTCGAGAATCACTCACCACTGATAAAAAGCTTTTTGTTCATAGAGATTGGCATTTAGATGTACACACATGTATATATATACATAAGTATTATACATATTCATATTTACAAATTTGCTATTTAAATATAGAATTTATTGTCATGATTTTGAAGCATTAATTCTTATCGATAGGCTAAGATGTGCAACTTTAAAAGTAACAAGATATAAATATCTTTCAGATATGAATTAGGCACTGTAAACACTGACGCTTGGATAGTTGCGTATTAGAGTCTATCAGGGATAGAAATTCAAAGGCACTATTCATACAATAAAATAAAATTGATTTGCAGTGCTGAATAAATCAATGTATGATTACCAATTTAAACACTTGGCACTCTTTACAATGTATTACATTGAAGATAGGACGGAATTATAAATATATCTTATGTTGAAAGTCTGTTGGTACTAGGTATTGTTCACATTGAAACACTTAGGAGATTGGCTTAAAGTTAAATAAAAACGGGCCAGGCTATCTTGGATTCATGACTTGTTCACATCGAGACACTTTAGAGGACGGCTTTAAGCTAAATCCACCCAGGCAGGGCGGGTTCAATTGTAGCTGGATGGGGCACTTGGGGGAGTGTTCACATGGCCACAATGGATGATGATTGATGGACAGCAGGTAGCTGTGTGGACTGGTCTAACTCAGCCTGGGTGAGGAACGTCTGATCTGCCTCATCACTCTCAGGAGGGGCTTCAATGGCAAGGCTGAAAGAGAGCAAGAGTAAATGTTAACTTTCCTGGAGATAGAGGGAGGAGGGGGAAACAAAAGGAGAGACAGAAATGGTAAATGGGAAGCGAGATAAAAGATACAAATCAATGAAGTAATTAAACAAGGAGTCAACTATCAATCATGCCCACTACACAGAAAAGGCTTTCCTACTCACGTGGTCATGTGCTTGTTTGGAACAGAGACTTGGGGTCTGCGTTGTGATCCTGTAGGTTTCAGGTCCAGGACTGGCCTTTGAGTGGTCTTGGCTCCATTCATCTTTGCAAAGAGTAACCTCAGAATGCGTTCTCTCTGCTCCCAGGTCAGCTCACTGATGTCTAACTTGGTTCCGAGCCCAGACCTGTCATGAGAAATAACATGGAGGTAACATAGGATATTTTCAAAGTGGAAATAGGTGTTCGAATGAGTGTAAATTTGTTTTTAATGACAAAACATACCAAGTTACACACACACAAATAGTTTCATTTGGTGTCTGAATACAAAATAGTTTGCTTTGGATATTTTGTATTAATATTACATAAATACCATCAAAAATATTTAACAGACTAATAAACTATTTGAAATTGTAATAAAGAGTTTATGTTCAAGTTCATTTATTTATTTCATTTTCACAAAAACACAGCAAATACAAATACATACAAGTATATATACATACCAGGAATGGTCAGTTATTACAATAGTTTTAAATAAAATTGGAAAACTATGGAAAAGCCCATGGTGGCTTTGTATGAAAAGTTTCCTGAATATTATAATTTATATTATTTATATTTATCATTTATGAATATTGTCCCAAACCAATAAACAAAAAACTAAATATTGGGTGGGGGGGGGGGGG
>BEXV01000022.1:261289-276568 GCA_003118195.1 Hemicentrotus pulcherrimus | reverse complement strand
TCAATCAATCAGTCAATTCTCACCATAACCAACATTACTACCACTTTTATGTCTATCACTTTTTCAAGTCAATCTGCTTTTGAATTCGATTTAATAAGTACACAAGTTCATGCACAAAATTAGTGCGGTTTTATATCAGACTTGTTTAATTTCCAGATAATTATCCTTTATTAGAAGAGAGGAACGAGGGAGATAGTATTTCAAAGAAAGATGGAGAAAGAGAGAGTAATACACAGACGAAAATGGTAAATTCCATGGATGAAGAGAGAGAAAAAATAGAGGGAGGGACGGAGGGGAGAGGGTAGTGCGAGAGAAAGAGAGTGGAGGGAGAAATGACGCAGAAGCTAGCATCTGATTGTTATTTTTAAATTTAAAGGGAACCAAAACCTTCATACTAAGTTAATTTTATTGTAAAGTTTAAGATATTTGAATAAAATAGTGAAAATGTGAACAAAATCGGGAAAGGAATAAGGAAATTAAAGCTTTTTTAAATGACTAGTCACTAGAGGGCGATATTCAATTTGATGACATCATTTGTGGACAACTCTCCATGCCTTTTCACATCAAATTTCATGTTCTTCCTTCTTTCCTGTGATTGAGATTATCTAGTCCCCTGAAAAGCAAGATATAGAATGCAAAATGATATTCTACTTCACATTTTATGAAGTCGGATCAAGAACACAAATAAATACGAAGAAAACAAAAGAATTGTGAAATTTGATGTACAAAAGGCATAGAGGTTGTCCACAAATGATGTCATCAAATTGAATGTCGCCCTCTAGTGACAAGTCATTTCAAAAAGCTTTAACCTCCTTACTCCTTGCCCAATTTTGTACAAATTTTCACTGATTTTTTTTTTCAAATATCTTAAACTTTACAATAAAGTAACTTAGTGTGAAGAATTTGGTTCCCTTTAAGTAAAAAGGAAATGATTATCTGTTAGTTTGCTTTAATAAAATGCTATTGCATTTCTACAAGTATGAGCAAAAAACACAATATGAATACAATACATAAAATGAAAGACAAGGGGGAGGGAGAGAGACAGACACATGGGGCATGAATAGGACCAACTATGTAAATGAGAATGCATAAACATCACTGTCTGTAATTTATACAAAAATTTATTCATAATGGAAAGTCTCTCTTCATTCAAGTGGTGATAATCTACATAATCAGCATGACATAAACTGAATTAAGTACGACTCTTGAACCATACTCGTAGTAAACAAAACTTTGGGCATTCATTTGTTACATGATTTGTAGCTTTCAAAACAAAAGTAGATGCTAAAATAGAACCCGACGATTATCTCCCTCTCCCACATTTCATTTAAAATTGATCAAGATTATTTGATAGCTTGGAACAACATCCTGAATATTTATCCTGTGAAGAAAAAAAAAAGTTGCATCTAATTTTCAGGTATAATGTACTTCTGTATTTCATACAGAGTTCCTTGAACACACATTTGCAAACCCTTAATCATGACAGAACATGCCGATTTGGGGCTCAACTTGACACCTCTCAGATTATAAACCCAAATACAAACATCAAAGTACATGTACATCCACTTCATTGATTTTGGCACATATGAGTCAAGTTTGTTTCTTCATTTTTCTTATTGTGAAGATAATGACAAAAAGGAATAGTGCAGAAATTTATACAAAATAAAACTGCTTTAACATCGTACCACCATGCCTCTCTCAAAAAAAGAAAATAGTAATAGATTTCTTTCTATCTTCTTAACCCTTTCTCATTTCGTTTAATGACATCTTTTTTCCCCCCAACATATTTCTCTTTACTTTTTGAGAGCAAAAACAGGTTTAACAGGTAGTTATTTACTGTCCAATATCAGCATAAAATCTCTTTCAACTCTGAAACCCAGGGACCATGACCCCTACAAGATTCATTTGGCAATTATTGGGGAGGGGGGAGGGTGGAGTAATAATGAATAGGTGATATACTATACAAGAACCACATAAGAGAGGGAAATGGCATCGACCTAGTATATGGTAATTTGGGTCCCAATAAGGACTGTTAGCAGGGGTGGTAATAAGGTGGGGCCATAATTGACCATTATGTGTTGTACGTGATGCTCATTTGAAACGATACAAACAATATAACTACCTCTCCTTCCATTATTACCAGAAATTAAAAGCCAGGGAATGCTTCATGAAATATCTAACATGAAAAGTTTCAATAGGTACAATGCTTGTAAACCAAGCAATCAAGCCTGATCATGCACAGTAGGTGAAAGTAACAGTGTATCACTGCAATAATGGGGCATTTCACATGATACACATTTCATTATCAAGCGTAATTGAGATTTCAGGGATGACTACATAAGCCGACTTGGAACAAGAGAATGAAAATGAAAACATCTGTGAAATTTTAATACTTCCAAAATAGAAACTTGGCAGAAAAAAAAAAATGAATGAAAGTAGCGAAATACCAGGAATTGAAAGATACAACAAATTTGGCAGAAGGCCAGAGGAAGAGATTAATACTTTGTCATATAACTCTGAAAAAATATATATACATTAAATACACCATCCAAGTGCCCAATAGAAAGAGAAGGGGGGGGGGAATACCTTAGAAATTGGATTCACTCATAAGGAAAAAAGTCCTTCGCGAAAGTTGCTGTTATTTGTTATAAAAAGAACAGGCTTTGACATAAATCACTTCTGACATTTTTCTTCTCATAAGCATTCTTACCATAGTAAATTTCTTTATAAAAAATACTATAAACATAAGACACTATTGGCATTTCATGAAATAATGATGTTGAGATAGTGTCCACTTTTATTCACTGCTACAAGTCAACCCCAAACTCAGGAGACTAATATCAATTTATCAAAACTTATAGGATTTACAAATAGACAGTCTGCCCCCTACAGCCACTTTGTGATACAATGCAGAAGACCGCAGCATTTCTTTAATGACGTGTGTGTAGTACGCTTCACATTTTTGTATTTTACAATATAAGTGAATATGAGTAGGACATTAGTGACACACATTTGCCATTAATTTACATTTTGTTTTTAACAGGTCAAGGTTCACCGCTTCACATCTGAGCAAGCCTTTCCTCACAATGTATAAAGATCAGAGTACTGATGGTAAGGTGTAGCATTCACATTATATACCGAGAGTCAATAAGGCTGCAATGCTGAACACAAAAGCCTGAATGCTCCACAACCAGTTATATGGAGATGGTGCAGTGCTGCTGACACATGTACGTTACAATGCATTGATTGGCAAAGAGACGAAAGCTCATGACTAATCTTGGATTGGAGAAGTCACATATTTTGTATATTTTTTGTTCTGATGCTAATATAAATTCACGCTTTTAATGAGAGGCAAAGCACTTTCAGGTTTCATCATCATCATCTTCCTCTTCGTCCTCCTCCTCTTCCTCATCTTCGCTATCTGAATCATTACTGTCTGCCTGATCTTCTTGTTGTGCCTCCATGTCTGATGCCTCAGAGAGCTCATCCCATTCACCCTGGAAAAAGGAGAAGAAAAGAAAAACTTTTAGATATCTTTCTTTTTTTCAATATAAAAATCATGAATATGTTTTACCACTGTAAAATACAACTTTCTCCAGCAAATATCATATGTCATTTAAATGAAAAGTTCCTTCTTAAGTACAACTGCTCGTTTCTCACAAAAGTAACTGATATTAATGAACACACTGAAATAATTTTTAAGGGGTACATCACATCTTCCAGAAAATGAAGACAAGCAAATGAATATCCCAATTGCTTATTACATGGATAAAAAAGAAGAACAAGTTTAAATGTGAATATTGAAATAACTGTAATTTCTCACCTCTGATTCTGAGTGAATGGCAAGTCCATCCTCCATCAGATCAAGCTCATCTGAAGATTCTGAAAACAAGAAATGCGTAGAAGTTTTGAATCGTGTCATCACAAAAGATGATTTATAGCTTTTCTCAAAATAATTTACCTTTCAACAATGTCTGTAAAAGATCTGTCAGCAATCAGAACAGTGCATGGATATGAACATTTCTGAGCCAAACAGGAATTAATGACACATTGTAGATTCAAACTTCAGTCTACTACTTTTCTATCTTTACACTTGCCCTATTCTCATTAAAATGTGCATCACTATTATATAAATGATTCAAGGTTGGTAAAAACATCATTGTTGTTAGTTTCTTGTCACAACTTTCATCTGAGGATACTTGGGGTGCTGCTTTTAAATTCATAACGATTTGTACATTATAAGTTTTTCATAGGATGAATAGAAATGAAGTATGAGCAGGAAAAAAAATTGTTCACTGTTCATCAATCAATAATCCTGAATTGCCTTTGAAGGTTGCATAAATCTCAGTGGTTCATGTGGTAGAAATGTTTTATCATTCACAGGTAATATGCGTGGTGCATGGGTTCTCATCATAGATTAGCAACCAATCAAAGACAAACAACAAAATCTCTCTTTCATCATTGTCTGTAAAAGTTTTTCAGCAATCCAAACAGTGCATGGATATGAACTCTAAACCAAACAGGAATCTATTACACATTGCGGTTTCAAACTGTAGTCCTACTTTTTATCTTGTCAATTGCTATGCTCTCATGAAAAGGTGCATTACTACTATATCAAATATCCAAAGTTGGTAATATCATTATTTTTGTTGTTTTGTCAAAACTTTCATCTCAGGATACAATTTCATATACACCTACAAAGTTGTGCATGGTTTTCAAGCAGACACCATCCGTTCTGAATATCACACAAATTAAAAGAATAAAAGCTATTCATCATTATTACTCAATAACAATAACAATCCTGAAATCACAGGCTAACTATTTTCAATCCTGTAATTCAGAAAACTTACCATCTTCATAGAGCATAAGTGCCTGGTCTGTATGGCTGGCTTCCACTGTATCTTCTTGTGATGAAATCTGTTGTATAAAAAAAGAACACATAAAGCATTATAAAATGGAAAACACAAGTATACAACATCAGTAATAATATGAAGTTTAAATGGCTTTTTTTCAAATCTTGTAAAGAATGCAAATTTCAATGCTGTGTAACATCAGATCATTATACCCGTAAGTGTCATATTCATGTTTTTGTTTGTAAATTCATGTGTCAACTTACCAGCAGCATGTATGTATTTTTACATTAAATGAACCAATTCAATTCAGGTGTCTGCACAGAGTACACAATCGATTTTTAAAGTTATTCGATATGCTTCTGCTTTGCAACTTTAAATTTAAAATGAAAATAGACCATTAATAAAGGTTATACAAAGTTTTGGTATGGGGTCATGAATTTGGTTCAAATGAACATATTGGAAACATATGCGATCCTAAAATATTCAGTGATCGTTGTCGCAGTTGAAATCGAGTCTGAAGTTATGAAATTGTAAATAATAAACTCTTTATGTTGTATAGCTCCCTCTCAAGGTCAAAATATTGATTAAGCTATAAAACAATGTTTCTTGACTAAAATCGACAGATTAGCTATTCCCGTTTGGAAATTATATATCACAACTACACATTCTGCAATTTTCATGGTCGCAGCTATCATTGTACGGCCGTAGGGGCTATTTGAAATGTATCAAAATTTACCGGAACACCGGTAAATTTTTATATTCAATTTTTCTCGAAAGCAGAAGTGTTTTAGGGGCTAAATTTTCTAGTGCTTATAATTCATCCACAGGGGCATCCAAATAAATCAAAATTGTAAAGAATCACTATCCACCCAATTTTCAAAATTTCCCAAAACTTTGTATTACCTTTAATATATCTCTCTGATTCTAAAAAGAATAGAAAAATGCCAATCAATATAAATTGCCCAAAGTTAGTAGAATCCACCTGCTCCCAGTCTTATTATCGATATAAATGATTTTTTTTTTTAAATCCTATTAATCCCTAGCTCCTCTATCAAAATCATGTATTTACCTGAGCCAACATTAGATCCAATTTGCCATGCAGCCTGCCAAGTTTGCTACCGTTGCTTGTCCTTGTGTTGATGGTCTCATAGATGTGACTTAATCTCAGCATGAGCTCAGGACAGGTCATGAGGTAGGACGCCCTCTCTCGTAACACTTCCTTCGTCCAATGGGCAATCACCAGCCCACTGAGAGAAAACAGATAAGGACATGTCAAGTTATGCAATCACAAAAAGTCAGCTTTTTAAAGCATTTACTGGTGGCTGTAGTCTTTTCAGCAACTTTAAGCTAGGCTAAACAATAACAGGAGTCCCTAAAATGTCAAATATAGCTCCGGGGAAAAAAATAAGTGTGCAGTTTTGCTCTAAATGATTTCTCTCTATCATCAGCTAGAAAATTGTTGAGATCAAGATGTCATTTTGGAATCCTATGCTTAATATGAAACGTTCTTAAAAAGAACTTTCTAAAACATACTTGATGCCTTTGGTGGTTGCATAAATCTCAGAGGTTCATGTGGTAGAAATGTTTTATCATTCACAGTTAATATGCGTGGTGCATGGGTTCTCATCATAGATTAGCAACTAATCTAAGACAAACATTGATATACTCTTTACGACAACAAAAAGTAAACAAAGAATTTGCAAGCAGACGGTGCCATACCTTTGTGGTGCGGTGTTCATTCGTCTGGCTAGCTCTTGAACGAGAGGTACAATGAGAGGTATAGGGAGTCTCTTGATGGTGTTGGTTACTACTTTAGCTCTGTCCTGCTTAAGTACTCTCTGCAGAGAAGATAAGGGGAATAGAAGATTGTATGACTTTTGCTACAGGTAGAACATAGATTAAAGCAAAAAAAAAAGGAAAATAGAGCCAACCATATAAATACAGAAAGAAAGATACAGAAAGACATCTAGAAGACAGAAAGCACAATACAGTGAGGCAGGGTAAAATAGTAAACAATCATTTCAACAAATCAAATGCTGAAAGTAAGAAGGGGACTCAACTCATGTCACATTGCAAAGAGGCAATGCCTTTCTGACTCTCAGTAAATGAAATAACATGTGAAACTATAATGGGTATTAATCTAGCAAAGAGATAAAGAGATTCTGTAGAACCCAATATAGTCTGTCATCAGCTTGGGGGCAGGCTGTGACAGGTGGAGAGGATTCTTGGGTTTATTCTACCTCCGTTTGTTACACGGCTGTCATTTTGTACACAAGTACAATCGCAGGTATGTATCTGAACGGAGGATATATTTTCCTAATGTAACAATGTCTGAACAATGCTTAACTGAATTATTTCCTGGTGAGCGGATACAAATTTGAAAATATGAAATGCTGACAAACAGTTAGATAATTCACAAAAATTACAATTTATAACCCATTTCTCCTCCCCCCCCNCACACAATTTTTTTATATGAACTGAGACTTTATAGAAGAGGTTTGAATCTTACATCTAGTAGTTCTCTGTCTTGACTCTGAAGTCCCTGTGACAGTAATGTGACCATGACATCAGCTCGTGGAGGCTGGCTCTTGTCGATGTCAGGTCTTGCTTGGGCGATACTCAGGGCATTCAATCTGTCTTCCATACTCAGCTGGATAGGGAGATGAATCATTAAAGAATGAATAACAAATTTGAAGGTAAAATTCTCTGACATGAGAAAATTAAGAAAATTGCAACTTGTCTAAATGATCAGGACTTTTAACCATCTCATAGAATGAATAAATCCTAATTGATTTATAACAGGTTTGTACAAATATTTGGGCAAACATTGAGATCATTAAGAAAATTAATAAATCGATGAATGAAAAGAACTAGCAGAAACTACACCATCATTTATTGTTTCAAACAGACATGGACACTACACTTCTCTTCTTTCTTGTACTCCCTTTATAACAAAGTTTGAATTTTAAAAATTATGTTAATATCATTGCACACATTTACCTCTGTTCTAAGAGATTTTCTTTTGGCCTTCTTCCTCGCTGATTTAGATGGTTCATCAAGTCCTTGAATTGGTCTGCCGGGTGCCATGTTGTTCGGACCTAACACTGTCACATCACCTGATGTTAATGGTCTCTTCACCTGTTCATATCAAGTAAACATATATTTGCTCAGTCATCAATTCATTTTTTTTTAATCTGAGGTTGAAAATTAAATAATCATTCCAGATCTAGAAAACAAATTTCCAGAAATACAATATGCAATTAATAAAACGTGAAATGTTTTCATTTTCACTTCTCCAACGATTTATAAAATTTAAGTCAAGATTTTCATTGGATGAACAGAGTTGGATTGAATTGAATTGAAGTAATGATCAGGAAACAATTTGTTCACCTTTCATCAATTAATCAATAATCTTGAATTGCCTTGGCTGGTTGCATAACTCTCAGTGGTTCATGTGGTAGAAATGTTTTATCATTCACAGATATATGCGTGGTGCATGGGTTCTCATCATAGATTAGCAACCAATCAAAGACAAACAATGATATACTCTTTTTTTTTTGGGGGGGGGGGAACCAAGAATTCGCAAATACAAATAAATTGTACAGGCCATAATCTCTTTTCATACTTTCATTCACAGGTTACATGCAGGTGTTCTCTTCATGGAATTTTTTTTAAATAAAACAATTTAAAAATACAAAGACAGGAATTCTTTTTTGTGGGCATGTGTGTTCACTGTTCAACAGATTAAACAGCTTTGACTTTAGAACTTGAACAAGGGCCCACATAGAAAATTCTGCTCATTTTGTCTAAGACAGAGATACTACACCATTTATTGAAATACTCACTCTGTCACCAGCTTCATCTGTCCTTCTATCCGCATGCAAGTGATCATCTCGTATTAAACAGATCTCCTTCTCTTGTGATTCTAAGCTCTGTAATAGAACGCAAAAGAGGTAGTAACAATTAATATCATCAACTGTCAAAGAGCTTACCAATCACAGTTTTGGACCATGCTTAGGTTAAATTAGATTTGCATTTTAAACATTAAACCTTGAAATCTTTTTGTTTACAAAATACAAATAATCACTAGTTAATTAGGGTTGCATAAAATCTCAGTGTATCTGTGGTAGATATGTTTTATCATCAGCAGGATATATGCGTGGTGCATGGGTTCTCATCATAGATTAGCAACCAATAAATTAAATTAAATTTATTTACTAAAATTTTTTTTTTTTTAAATCCAGATGGGCTGGACAAAATACTATACTATTTGAAAATAATTCAGAAAGATTATACCATCATCATCATTATCGTCATTTCAGAGTTTATTTGCCATAAATATTTAGAAGCTGAAACACCGCTTAACTCACCATCGATTCAAAGGCTGGCTTGAGATTGACACCGTAGGCTATCTTGAGTTGCGGCTGACCTTCAACCAACTGCAGCTGTGATGTCAGGATTGGAATAGGCCTAGCAGGAGACAGCTTGCTACCCTCTGTTGTCACGTTGACCACATGTCTTGCTTGGAATGGTTTCCTAACCCTCCTGCATAATAAGAAATGTAATTTCCAGTATTTTGTACACTTTTCTTTAAACAGAGTCCATACTAAAATCGAAATGTGCACGCTTATGTTATTATATCACACCTTTATCTGAAGATGAAATGTAACATGATCAAAGAACGACTATCAAGTTAAAGAATTGGTAGACAATTTATATATTTATATTTATTCATTTATTTATATATATATATATATATTTATATATTGTTATTTGCATTTACTAAAAAGGGAGGCTGTCAACTACATGACTATCAAGTTAAAGAATTGGTAGACAATTTATATATTGTTATTTGCATTTACTATAAAGGGAGGCTATCAACTACATGAATATTTCCTTTGTTTGTGTAGCTTACCCATTGAGCATTGTCTGGAATATGTGGACTTGTCCTGACTGACAAACTACAGAAGTGTATACCGCCTGCAAGATAAAAAGAAGAAAATATTTCAAGATTCAAATTTTAGTGCCCACGTTAAAAACACAGAAATTTGGCCTCCTTGCCCTTGCTACCCAACTTGATTTGCCTGAAAGAAAACAAAATTATCAAATATCTCTTTGAAACATATCTTTGTTGATGGTGAGATGGTGAGATGGTGATTTTTGAAAATTCCCTTGATGGTTGCATAAATCTCAGTGGTTCATGTGGTAGAAATGTTTTATCATTCACAGGTAATATGCTTGGTGCATGGGTTCTCATCATAGATTAGCAACAAATTTAGATGTACGTGTGAGATTACTACTGATAACAGGCAAGTAAGTACTGTTGAACTGTAGTAAGTATTATTACACTGGATTGATAAAATGATATAACAATTCAATATATAAAATAGCAATGATTAAAATGAAAAATAATGAACAGTTCTTTTACAGCGTGAATGGCCATATATAAATCATTCAACAAAATAGTCCATGAAGGTTGTACAAGTGTTGCAAAACTATAGAATAACAGTCAATCAATGATCGAACAATAACACTGAATTCATAATGAATGCTAATAGTTGAACTGTCTTCAATTAATTGACAAGTTACAGTCAGTTCTTTCAGCATCAATTCATTTAAACGCATCATATTCAAAATTTTACTGCTCTCGTAAAAAGATGTTACATTACCGAATCTGAGGAAATGCAGACATCAAAATCACTGGGCTCATCTGGAACAGCAAATGAGGCAAGAGAAGCCTTGTCCTTACTACCAGACTTGACTTGCCTGAAAGAAAACAAATTTATCAAATATCTCTTTGAAATATTTATATGTTGATGGTGAGGCACTCAATATTTCTTTGAATTACCTTTGATGGTTGCATAAATCTCTGAGGTTCATGTGGTAGAAATGTTTTATCATTCACTGGTAATATGCGTGGTGCATGGGTTCTCATCATGGATTAATCAACCAAATAAAGAAAGAATACACATCTGAGTTAATAAGTAAATATTTAGATTACAACAGGGTAAGACAAATTTGATGGAAGCTCAACCAAAAGGCATTCAGTGTCATCTGAATGGGTTTATGCCATTCTACAATTTATACCTGTACATTCCACCTGAACAGCATTTCTCCAATAAGACGACAGTACAAAGTGACTGTGCATCGAGAAGTAAAAATGTAATTAAGTGGGTGGGTCTCTTGCAGGTTTCAAAGGATACAAATCTGAGAATACATAGGACCCTTTAGCTTCTCTTATACCTTACAATGACTTTACATTGGGATGGGGGCTAAGTATGGAAGCACCTAACTCACACTTGGAACCCTGTGGACCCTTGAGTCACACCAACCAATCAAAACAAGGTGTTATACTCACCAGACATTTACAATTCTATCACTAGCAGCTGAAGACATGAAATAGAGTCCTTCGACAGAATCCAGAGGGTCATCTTCCTTTGACCCTGGAGATGATGTGGGCACCACCCTTAGTCTCGTAACTGGGCTGGCGTGGCCGGTGAATTTCTGGGGAGAGAAAAGTAAAGGGCATATCATATAAATGTTGTAGCGAGATCCACAAGTGTTGTAGCCCCATATATCATTATCAAGTGACCAGACCAACTAAATTAAATATGCATGATACATGCCTGAGCAATGTATCCACAATATTTTCAATATTTAGCTGACAATTATGCAACAGAAAAAATTGAATACTCCTTCATTTGCAAATGATAGCAATCTTTATATCAATTATGGATTTACAAGGTCTGTAAACTTACTTTTAAGACAGCTTTGGTTTGAAGATTCCAGAGTTGAATAGTTCTGCCTGCACTAAGCAAAGTACTTCCTCCCGGACAAATGCAAATGGAATATACAGACGTCTTGTCTCCTTTCCACTTACTACACACAAAACAATCAAGAAATACAGGTCAGGCAATTTAAAAAAAAAGAGCAAAGCAAAACACATGGCTACAGCAAATTCTACTTTATTAAAATAATATGTTTTGGGTGCTGCTTTTAATTCAAAATGATGTGTACAATATGAGTCTACGTTATAGAATTGAATTGAATCAAGTTGAAGTATTGATCAGGAAAAAAATTGCTCACCGTTCATCAATCAATGAATAATCCTGAATTGCCTTTGAAGGTTGCATAAATCTCAGTGGTTCATGTGGTAGAAATGGTTTTATCATTCACAGATAATATGCGTGGTGCATGGGTTCTCATCATAGATTAGCAACCAATCAAGGACAAACAATGACATACTCTTTACAACAACAAAAAGAATTTGAAACAATACATATATAATTGTACAACTTGTAAGTTATAAGCGACCTACAACTGATTGGACTTATTTGGTTTATGGTGCTTTAATCTTACTAAATGTCTTGCCCTGCCTTGATGCACTAGTTTTGTTACCTTCGGACAGTCCTGTTGGTAATGTCCCATTCCACTATGTGCCTGTCTTCAGAACAGCTGTACAGAGTATTATCACTGGGATGCCAACACACATCATTGACTGTGTCATCATGACCTCCATCCTAAGGAGAAAAAAGTATTGTTGTAATTGCCCGTTTTATTTCCCCATGAATCAAAACCTTGGACTGCCACAATGTTTCGGAGTACACGCTACATGTACATTCTATGTGTGAAAACAGATGTCTATGGCAGTCCCATGTTTGTTCCATTGGTCCACTAAAGCTAGTGAAAAGTTAAACCACTCATATTATACACTTGTTCGTTCTTCCTTCTCCTTTTCTCATTTCCATAAACACAAGTAAAGAAGCAATATATTCATTGAAGACTCCACAAGCTGTATGGTAGAACAAACTTCTTCTTTCTTAAGATGTGAAGCAGAAAGATTGTGACTAGCAAAAAAGATGTCTATATTCGAAAGTAGATAAGGAATAATACTCAGTCAACAAACTGAACAACAGAACATTGTCTTTTACATCATGACATTGGCAAACATGAACCATTACATATTCAAGTTCACATCTTTTAACAAGATATATGAGAGCAAGAATTATGCTGCAGAATTAGCTTCCACTTGTTGGCTATGTCATTTAAAATTCAAAAGCTCTGTGCAACTATGCTTCGGTATTACACTGTAGAATGAATTCAACATACCAGTTTAGAATGCAAGTCCCCTTTCAGGACACTGTAGAGAAGAACACTTCCAGCTACTGTTCCTAAAGCAAGAAGATTGGTGGGAGAGAGAACTTCTGTATCTGTTGATTCAACTTCTACCCGGGCAGATTTCCTTTTCTTTTTCTTTTGATTTTCCTAGAGAAAAGAAAAGAACAAACATGAGATATATATGCAACATTTCAGTTTCATGCTTTGCATCTCAAATGAAATTCTGCTGTATAAATTAAATTTGTCTTTAAGTATTTTGCCACGATTTCCATCATCGTTCTGCCCATCACTGTTTTTGAGATTTATAACCAGAGTTCAAACCAAATGCATACTTACCCAGGCCGACATGACCTTTCTAAAAAATGAATCCACATCATCGTCACTAAGACTTTAAAATGTATGTACAAGTGAACTACTAGATTCTAGGAGAAGGATTAGAGTCTCAAGATTTGATTCTAAATTTGATGAAATTCAATCTTTGCAATTTCAATCAGCCACATCACCATGACCACATCAGTCTTACTCTCAATATCAGAGAAGTTTGGAAAATTCTCATTTTCGTCATATTTAAGGTACAAACTGGAAATTTGTAGTTGTACTGAATGTTGGTTGATATTTGTGATCATGCGTGCGTCACCCGTCTAAAGCACGACATGTCAGTGTGTTATGTAATATTATGTATTGGCATTGCTATTGCACTTACATGTAGGTTGGGCTTAAATTAAGTAGGTCTCCTCTCACATAAATTCGAAGCCACTCAAGCGGATCGGCCAGTGGGAGCGCGTATTCTAAATGTAGAGCGTTCAATGCCNCCCCCCCCCCCCCCTCACTTAAATTTGAAGCCAATCAAGCGGATAGGCCAGTGGGAGCGCGTATTCTGAATGTACAGTTCTAGTGCTGTCATCGACAAGCCTTCTGTTGCCAACCTTGTCGATAAAAGTGCATTTTTACGGGAAGGCAACATGTCGACAGGGATAGTATATTGGCGACAAGAATCGACCCATTTATAGGCTTTACACGCACTTTGAGTCATTTTACAAACACTGTTTTTATAACAAAACACTTTGGTTTTGTGTAATTTGTATTTCAAAGTGAACACAAACTCGAGATCGGTCATCTTACTTACACGGCTGCAGCAAATAAAAATCATTCACGAACAATTGTTGGCATGCACGCCGGCCTGCCGTACCAGTCGGTCTGCATGGCCCGGGAATGTTTCATAAAAGCTGTTCGTAAATCTACATACAACTGGAACATGTTCTTGGGTGTTATATAATCATATTCTCGATCATTTAGCACAAGAACTGATCACCAGTCGTGCATAAAGTGGTTCGTAACTTACGAGCAGGTTTATAAAAAACCCACTGGGCTGCTAGCTGCCCGCTTGCTAGCGCTAGCGAGGCACTCAGCTGATCACATGACAGACCTAGTACCTAATTAGCGGCCGCGGCGTGTGTACCGCACGACGTGCATGTCGTACGCGCAACTAGTTTTGTGCATATTTAATATTTAATCACTGCGACGTCATGGGGCAAAGTGTAGCTGCTAGCCTAACTGTCCTAACTTGCGAAGATAATTTCAAGAGGAAAGAAATTATTTTGCTTGCTAACGTAGAAGCGATGTATTTTCATTTTTTTTCATTTTGTATTTTGAGAGTATTTTTCCGAACAAATATTGTTTGATTCGCAGAACTCAACTTCATCTTTAAGTCAAAAGACAACAATGACGGGGTCTGACATCAGTAGGGGCGCTGGTCCAAGAACAAGGATCGTCCGTATAAAGGAGGATTGTCTCCATAAACGTGGACAGACGCATCCTAAAAAATAAGAATCATCCTTTTTGCCGACCATTCTTATTTCCAATCTGTGCGTTGGTTTTGCGATAAACGTATTCCGCGATGCTTCTTGATGCATTTCGCATTCACTCTGCACAGGGACTTTCACGTTATGAAAGATAAATCCTCCTGAGCTAATGCAGAATCTATTTTTCGCATTGCCAGCGCGCGGATCGAGAACCCTACACCCGCAGAGCCTCAAAGATTTTTTTTTTTTTACGACGCCATTATCTGCGTTTTAGGCCTAGAATCTACAAGGATGTCATCGTTTGTGGAAACAATCCTCATTCTCGAGCTCCTATCTCTGAGACATTAGGGTAGATAACTGATTTGTCATTTCTATTTCTGTCTTCACTTCAAAATCTAGACCGAAAGCTTCAGTCTGTATATCGTCGGTTGTTCCACTGAGACTTCGTCTGGCTCCACTAGACCTAGACCGAAAGCTTCAGTCTGTATATCGTCGGTTGTTCCACT
>BEXV01000022.1:237744-252252 GCA_003118195.1 Hemicentrotus pulcherrimus | reverse complement strand
TCCCCCCCCCCCCTTGTTC
The DNA here is from genome assembly GCA_003118195.1 of Hemicentrotus pulcherrimus. Classification (NCBI taxonomy): domain Eukaryota; kingdom Metazoa; phylum Echinodermata; class Echinoidea; order Camarodonta; family Strongylocentrotidae; genus Hemicentrotus; species Hemicentrotus pulcherrimus. The sequence goes on along the minus strand of BEXV01000022.1, from coordinate 252,233 downwards.
AAAATATTTGCATACGATAGGGTACACTGGTTCATTTTACACATTTGGCGAGAGGTTTTTTCATAAACCGGGTTTTTGCAAGAGATTGCGGGAGAGCAGGAGGAAGGGCGTGGTGTCTGGAGTCTCCCGCTATGAGCTTGTGGGATGGCGGGAAAATGAGCGTGGTGGCGTGAAACTCCCTCCAAATTGACAGCCCTGTATATATGATGAAACAAATAACCATCTGGTATGGGGAATTCTTTAATAAAACTGATTTCCACATGCCTGTATCGAGGTGATCATTGGCACCAGCCATAGTCTCAGGGGAACAGCCATTGACATTACAGACAGAAGCTTTCAACGATCTTATATTTTAGGAGAAAGAGATCATTCCCTGAAAACAAATTATCACCGTCTTGCATACATGTTGATGGTGAAGGAATTAACCCAAGGTACCGGTACATATATTTATAAGAGCACTTTTTGTTACATGCAATCTTGGAAAAGTCTACATTGGTGAATATTGATCTTGCTTCTCTCCAACAATAATTTTTTCTTAGGCCTTTTTACTTGATTGATACACTTCTATCAAAGTATAACTGACTAAAAAGCAATTAGAGAGAGATAAAACAGATAAATTCTTACTACCGGCCAAAACAGAATGAGGAAAAACAAACAGAAGGGGAAATGTTGTGTGGAGTTAATTCCCATCAGAAATTGTTCCTCTGTGTATATTGGGTTTGGTTTAATCTGACTCTTAACATTATATAACCTACAGGTTGTCACTTCTTGCAGATTTTGAGATGGGACTTGTTACTAATGGGCCTGGTGCAGATTGGCCCCAAATTGGGATATTCAAAAAGAGTCCAATTCACATGAGCCCCAAAGATTTCTGTATAGATATAGCCAGTGAAGAGGAAAAATGGGTCTCGGATAAAAGGAATTCTTGTTCTATCTTTGAACGTTTTTATAGGACCAGTTTGTCACCATGGCCAACGCTTTCACAAAGGTGCTAAGGTTTTGGATCTTCTTGGTAGGATTCATGGCTGTAGGTACTGCTATGCAGGCCTTCATGGAAAGCTCCTTTCTTGCAACACGGATGTACACACAGGCTCAGGAGATGGGTAAGTAAGATCAATCAATAGCTGAGTGGCTGGTTGTGGGGAAAAATTCCCCTAGTACGCTCTGCTTTATGTACCGGTAATATTACATTGTAATTTAAGTGCAAATGTACTTTAACAACAGAATCTACATTCTAGGCAAAGGAAAAAAGTCAGCTCCTTACCAATAAGGAGGAGAAATTATTTATTTGTAAAAACAAAGCCAGGGCATCAAATAGTCTGGTAATTGTTAATTTCAAATGGTTAATGTTTCAATCTTTTTTTACCAGAAACAAATTATTTCTCTTTTTCTAAGCACAACAAGTTTGCAGAATCACTACAGACATGAAAATAACATTTTAATGTATGACAATTTTTTTCTTTTTCAGTGAATGCTGTTTTGGGAAGATTATTTGGAACTTGGACATTACTTGCAGGTGCAGTAAGAATGATGTGTTCTTATGACATCAGGAATAGAGCGTGAGTTTTATAAACTATTAGTCTAAGATTTACATTAACATTTAAATAAATGTAATTTCTGCAAAACAGGTGCTATTTTTTTTTAAAAACTTGTGTGAGACATTATTTTTCTTGTTCATGGTGTATAAATGATTTTATGTCTGTACAACTTTTGTTCATAATTTCTGAAAATGAAAATTCTAATGTTGGAAAACAAACTGGATACCCATTTATTTCTTACATTTTACAATTGTCAAAGATTTTAAGTTTACGTTAAATATTTGTATGCCTTTGTTACGAAGTAGCCAAAGGCATTATGTTTTCGGGTTGTCTGTCCGTCCGTACGTACGTCTGTATGCCCCGTTTTCGTGATCGCGTTATCTGAAGAACCAATTGATTGATTCCTGCCAAACTTTGGTCATGTATGTATCTTGCAGAGCCGATGAACTGATTAGATATTGGGGTCAAGAGGTCAAAGGTCAAAGGTCACAGGGCTCAGTATGTATGCAAAAACAGCTCGTGATCGCGTTATCTCAAAAACCGATTGATGGATTCCTGCCAAACTTTGGTCATGTATGTATTTGCAGAGCCAATAAACTGATTAAGTTTTGGGGTCACAAGGTCAAAGGTCACAGGGCTCATTATGTATGCAAAAACAACTCGTGATCGTGTTATCTCAAGAACCGATTGATGGATTCCTGCCAAACTTTGGTCATGTATGTTACTTGCACAGCGGATGAACTGATCAGATTTTGGGGTTATGAGGTCAAGGTCAAAGGTCATGCGGCTCATTATGTATGCAAAAACAGCTCATGATTGCGTTATCTCAAGAACCAATTGATGGATTCCTGCCAAACTTTGGTCATGTATGTTACTTGCAGAGCCGATGAACTGATTAGATTTTGGGGTTATGAGGTCAAGGTCAAAGGTCATGCGGCTCATTATGTATGCAAAAATAGCTTGTGATCGCATTATCATTAGAACAGATTGATGGATTCCTGCCAAACTTAGATCATGTATGTATCTTGAACTGAGTACATTCTTGGGTCATAAGTTAAAAGTTCATTGGCTAATTGTGTGTGCCAAAATGGGTCGTGAACGCATTCTCATTAGAAGTGACAGATGAATTACTATTTAACTCTCGCCTTTTGCAGAGCCAATGAACAGAGTAGATTTTAGGGTCATGAGGTCAAAGATCAAAGGGTCATATATGTATATGAGAAATTGCTTGTAATCACGATATTCTGTAAACCTGTTAATGGATTACAATGGAACTTAAATTTGAAATATTTCTATTGTTTTGGTTTGTAAAATTGCTATATGACGGAGGCATCATTTTCAACTCCGCGCAGTCAGAATTCCATCTAGTTAAACATGAATTCTACTGTTTGTGCATTTTATGTAATCAAATGAATGATATGCTATTTTAACAACCAGAACAAGACAAACTCTCCAAGCAATGTGTGTTACTCATCAATTCTATCATGTTTAAATAAAAAGTTATGTGACCCAATCTGTTTTTGTGATGAGTGAATTGAGTTCTATATGGTAAAATACTAAAATTGATGAGCAACAGAGCAATGAATATCTAAGATGATCCACATAATTTCTTCCTCTCTCTGTCTCTCTCTTCAGGGTGTATGACTTGACTCTCTTCTCATTCATTCTGGCATTCCTACACTTTGCAACGGAGTATCTCCTCTTTCAGACAGTTGAGCTTAGCTTTGGTGTTGTATCTCCTCTGGTTATATCAGGTATGCACATTTCTTTTCGCCCTTCATCTTGCAGTATGTTGTGGACATTGTGCAAACTGAAGAAATTGCACTTTGTATTATTTACAAACCTTAAGAATATCTTGCAGTTGTGGACTGATAAAAATATATCCACATATAATTATATAATAGTTTCATAACTATTAATTTCAAAGATATCAAGATCATTTTTGCCCATACTTCCTATCACCTTATGGACTGATTTTATATTGTGTCATTTTCAAAAGATTAATCACAGCTTTACTATTGTTACCAACTAAACATTGTTTACATTATAGTATCAAAAAACAGTTAGTGTCCTTGTGCTTTATAGCAAGGAAAATATAAACATAAGTATAACTTTGTTTTTAATGGAAGAATGAAATTTAAATTAGTATTAAAATCAAGATTCATGAGTTTTATTTTCTTCAATTCCAGGTGTCTCTATTGTCATGATGCTACAGGGATATTACTTTGTATTTGAAGATGAAGTCTCGCCAACTCCCACTGAATCAAAAAAGAAGAAATGAAAACCTAGGCTGCATGAAACTTCCATATAAGTACTTTGTATTCCAATATTCTGGTGAAGGTTGAACAAATTTATTGTCAGGAGCAATCTTGTGCATTACATCCTCATGTGAAAGAACATCATAGTACAGTCAACTCTGCAGAAGTTGAAGTCGCACAAGTAGAATACATTTTTTGGACTTTTTTTTGGACCCCAAAACTATGCAAAACATTTCATTTACACTTCTAAAGTCAAATTATTTGTGTGGTACCAACAGATTAGGCTTATACAGAGTTGACTGCAGCATGTAATATGAGGTGGGTTGCTCTCTAAATATGATACCTTGCATGCTTGAATCAAACTATTCATGTCATGTGTGTGTTATATGTGTATGTGTAGTCATGTTTGTTCAATGAACTTTTCAGTGGTTGTGGTTTTCCTCAAAACTCCTTTGGTTTGCTATAAATTGATGAACCATTCAGAAAAGTATTTGGGGGCAGTTTCTTTCATTATGTAACAACCGCATTCATTAATGGGTTGTATCCATCTCAGTGAGTAGACCTTACGTAAGATTTTTTTCTTTTTGTAAAAATCTACTTCAGGCCTTTTTATTTTGGCATTCAAGGTTTCCTCACTTTCCTGCAATGTTTTGCAATTCTCTTTCATAAATTGGCAAACAATGTTATAACAGATTTATTCTATATGCTTCAATAAAATTGGATGAGTAAATGTACATTTCCATGAATGATTGACCTGATATTCTACTATGATTCTCTAAGTTTTATGTGTAAGTATTCCTGTTACAATAAAAATATTCTGGTAATGTTTTCACATTTTGATATGATATTTTAATAAAATTCAAATGAAAAGGAATGTCTGACATGGTGTTTTTTCTTCTCTCTCTCTCTCTCTCTCTCTCTTTCTCTCTCTCTCTCTCGGCATGTTGCCATGTTATCCCTGTGAGTTGTGAGTTGTGAGTTTTGTGTAAGCAGCTTTTTGAAAGTTTGGTACAATGGAACCTCGTTGTAATGATCTTGGGAGGGAAAAATAAGTATAGTTGACTTGTTTATAACATTTGATGTTAGTACCTGTATCAAAACCTGAAAATAATAAAATAAAAAAAGAAGTACAAGTAGGACCTTGAAATCACTTTGTGATAAATTGATGAGAGTATGTTATCTCAGAGTTCCTTATAATGAGGTTTCACTGTATTATGTACATGCCACAAAAGATTACCGGTACCACTATCGCACTTTTCTTTTTTTTTAAAGCTTCAAGAACAGGTATACAATTATCTATGATTTCAATTTGATTTATTCAAATGTATATAAATCATGAAGTTTTTACATAACATGTTATTGGAATATATCAAAATTTGTGTACTACAAAACATTATTCCCAACGTCCTTCCCGTGAAACAAAATTTAGTCCTTTATCCATGCATGAGAACAAATTGGGGGCTACTAAAATTGCTGCAGGGGTGGCCTTACTTAATAGCCTAGGGGGGGGGGGCAAATGTTCCTTGGCCCTAATGCATTTTGAGCTCTGATTCTGAATGGTGTTTAACCTTGTTATAACAAACTACTTGGAAGCAATGAAATTTCCTTGTATCACAGGACGGCTATACAAAAACAAAATGCAAAAAAATGGCACTGCCAACATTACCTTGTAAGAGTGAATCGGTTACAATGTTCTTCTTCTAACAAGATTCTATTCTGCAATACTATATTGCGTCTTCTCCATTAAAAAACACACACACACAAATTGATTCCCATGACTTCAATGGCATTGTAGAAGAAGGAATGTGAGATACATTTCCATATTTTGCATACTTAAATAACAATATATTCCCTTCCTTCTTTAATAGCATCATTCCTTAATAGCCGGAAAAAAATGTGTTATTGATGTGCTGACATGTTTTTAAAATATTTATATCTTCCTAATACCAATATAGAAAAATCTTTACTCTTGATTTTCATTTCAAGATCATATTCATGTAAATTTTAACTTCAGTAAGGTGGAGCATAACAGAATTTCATTTACTTTTTATTTACCAATAATCCTCTTTATTTTGAAAATAAATTGCTGATATACACAATTACACATGTATGAGTGTAGCAACAGAACTCTACTCTTCACTGCTATTAAAATTGCATCTTGTTAAAATCATCCTGATACTTGAAAAAAACTCTATAGCGAGTACAATAACACATCTGTACACATGCCCTATGAATAAGGGATACCATTATTTTATAATACTGTAGTGACTAGTAGTCTTCCCTTTAACTTGAATAATATGCTGTATATATGATATAACATGCATATGATATATCAATATGTTAAATCTAGGCAAATGACATTTTGATATAAATACATACTACATGTTCAAACATTATAACATGGTGGTACAGCACCACAATCAATGTTTTAATTACCAATACGAAATTGCACCGAGATATGACACCGTTTTTACCCACTATGCCTGACAAAAGGACTAGGCACGGAGATCTATACATGCTGTACAAAATAGAGCCTGAAAAATAGAGCCTAAAAATACCTGGGAAATGGCCATGATTGAAAGGTATCTGGGCCTCAAATTTAATTAACCATAACAGAAAAACTGGCATCCCTGCATACTGATAATGAAGGCATTTAATTGCATTAATCTGGTCTGCCTTGTCTGTCTCAACATATCTTCCCAACATCAATGTGTTATATTTGAATAACATGTATGGGTGGACTACTTAGTGAAATGCTAGTAAAATTTGGTGATAACGGTATACATTGAAACAGCTCCCTTTTGGAAAGATTTCGAATCTCTTCCCTGTTTTAGCCTCAAGACTTATGTCCAATTCCAATTGAAATATCATATAACTTGATTCTTCATCAAGTGTGTACCTCTTCTTTATCTTTCATGAAGAAAAACCAAGTAAAGGCAAACATCATGGCGACAGGCTTTGCAATATTTTCATCCATCATATACCTCATCACATCTTTGCCTGAAAGTTCTAAGACCTCGATCTGCTCGCCTTCATCCAATAATCCCCCACCAGAACTGACTTTCATTTGATCTGTTACTTCAGCATAAAACAGTGTCATCAATGCTCCATTCACGCCAACTTCATTCCTGTGTATGAATGTGAAAACCAATGTCCCATTACAAACAGCAACTCATAATCACTAACTGTGTAACAGCATGCACACATTTGGCTTGATGCTTTTCATTTCCTAAATCACAGTTTTGGGCAGAGCTAGAGAGGGTTGTGCAGGTCATGTGACACCCTCTATTCAAGTCTCACAAATCACCACATCTCCAACTGTTGTCAGAAAATTTGTAATTTTTCAACCTGTGATGGCAACTGTATCAAGACTTTTTTTGCATGCAGGAAAATCTTCGGCAGGTTTTTGGCAAATTTGGTCCCCTCCCGTGGTCAACATTTCATACACAAGAATGCTTATAAATTAAAGCACTTATCAGCTTAAACTTTCTAATTTCAAAAAAAAATAATGAAACTAACCATAATTATTAGGATGTTTCAGAAAATGGATTGTATTGCAGATGATAAAGCTGTTATAAAAGGCTACCGGTATTCTTTGTCCTTCATAAAAAAGAACCATGTGAAAGCAAACATCATCCAAACTGGTTTGGTTATAGTCTCGTCCATAATGAACTTCAAGGCATCCCGCCCACTGAGTTCAATGACTTCAATTTGTTCGCCTTCATCCACTAATCCCCCACCAGAACTGACTTTCATTTGATCGGTAACTTCAGCATAAAACTGTGTCTGCAAAGTTCCCCTCACACCGACTCCGTTCCTGTACATGAATGTGAGATATGATTTATTTCACACATCAACTACAAAGATTCTTAAAAAAATCACCACTATGAGGAAAAGAGCATCTCATGAGCCTAAATAATTATATAGCACCCCAATTCTTAAACTGATGACACCTTTATCCCTTAAGTATCCTTTACACATAAACATTGACGGTGGAATCAGTACTTTAAAGGCGAGATAAAGGGGCAGTGGAGCTGACTAACTGCCACATTTACTTTCTTGCAGAGGGACAATGAACCCAACAGTTATTACAGAATGTATTTATATTGAAACAATCTATCACAGGTCATTTTCTCGCAACTAATGTCTCCTCTTTGTCTTTCATAAAAAAGAACCATGTGAAAGCAAACATCATTCCAACTGGTTTGGTTATAGTCTCGTCCATAATGAACTTCAAGGCATCCCGACCACTGAGTTCAATGACCTCAATTCGTTCGCCTTCATCTACTAATCCCCCACCAGAACTGACTTTCATTTGATCGGTAACTTCAGCATAAAACAGTGTCTGCAAAGTTCCCTTCACACCGACTCCATTCCTGTACATGAATGTGAGATATGATTTATTTCACACATCAACTACAAAGATTCTTTAAAAAATGACCAATATGAGGAAAAGAGCATGTCATGAGCCTAAATAATTATATAGCACCCCAATTCTTAAACTGATGACACCTTTATCCCTAAGTATCCTTTACACATAAACATTGACAGTGGAATCGGTACTTTAGAGGCGAGATAAAAGGACAGTGGAGCTGACTAACTGCCACATTTACTTTCTTGAAGAGGGGCAATGAACCCAACAGTTATTACAGAATGTATTTATATTGAAACAATCTATCACAGGTCATTTTCTCGCAACTAATGTCTCCTCTTTATTTTTCATAAAAAAGAACCATGTGAAAGCAAACATCATTCCAACTGGTTTGGTTATAGTCTCGTCCATAATGCACTTCAAGGCATCCCGACCACTGAGTTCAATGACCTCAATTCGTTCGCCTTCATCTACTAATCCCCCACCAGAACTGACTTTCATTTGATCGGTAACTTCAGCATAAAACAGTGTCTGCAAAGTTCCCTTCACACCGACTCCATTCCTGTACATGAATGTGAAATATGATTTATTTCACACATCAACTACAATGATTCATTTAAAAATGATTAATATGAGGAAAAGAGCATCTCATGAGCCTGAATAATAATATAGCTCCCCAATTCTTAAACTGATGACACCTTTATCTTTTAGTATCCTGTACAGATAAACATTGACAGTGGAATTTGAATACTGTGAATCGGTAGTTTAGAGGCAAGACAAAGGGACAGGGGAGCTGAGTTACTGTCACATTTACTAAAGGAACAATGCATTATCATTCATATTGAAATAAACTATCACAGGTCATTTTCTCGCAACTAATGTCTCCTCTTTGTCTTTCATAAAAAAGAACCATGTGAAAGCAAACATCAGTCCAACTGGTTTGGTAATAGTCTCATCCATTATGCACTTCAAGGCATCCTGGTTACTAAGTTCAATGACCTCAATCATTTCTCCTTCTTCCACCAAACCACCCCCACAGCTGACTCTCATTTGATCGGTAACTTCAGCATAAAATAAGTGCTGATGGGATCCTTCTGTACCTACTCCACATCTAGAAAGCAGAACATAGATTCTTGCATCACTTAATTGTAAAAAAAATATATCTATATTCAAAACATTGGAAGAAGTCATACTATGGTCAGGGTTGATTTGTTATAATGATACCAAAGTGATTGATTTATCTAATATCTCTCTTTTAATTTTATTGAAGCCCTTATAAACAAGTTGTCTTCAAGTTTCTTATTTTCACACCTACTATAACGTTTTTTGTGTGGATACGTTGATGAAATTAGCTTGTACGAGTTAAAATAAAACTCATTAAGTATTTTTCCTCTTCTGATTTGACACCTATGTTATTAAAGCAACAGAAATTGAATTTCTAGGATTTGGTTTTAATGGAATAATCAAAAGAAGGCAGAAGGCATACCTGTTATAGACTGCATAACATAGCCCACCTGAGTGATAAAGAAAGAAAAATAAAAACGTACCTAAAACTAGTTATTTTCTTGAGGTTCTCCAGAGGTACTTTGTAACCAGTTTCTTCTAAGACCTCCGCTTGAGCCATCTCTGTGACATCTTTGTCTTTATCCATGATCCCTGCACAAAGTTCAAGGGTCATCCCCTCCTCTCCTTTATGCTTGTCAGTGTCTACTTTCTGTCCATCAGTGAAGGCCTTGATTTTGGCTGCATACACCGCTAAATGGTAGGGAAAGAAAAAAGTGAAATCCCATAATTTAGTATATTTAAACAAAGTTAACTGAAGTGTGAGTGAAATTAAAATAAGTACATGTCACATTGCCCTTACAATGCCTAGAACTAATGCAAATTCTCAAGCCAAAAATCACTTGAAAATTTCCAAAGGAATATCATTACAAGTATCCACACAAGTATCTCACAGATGAAAATTTAGAAGAAATTCAATGTTAAAGATACAATAGAAACACTTGTACGATACATGGTTTATAAAGTGTTTCTACACTTTAAATCTGTGGTGATCAACTTGTCTTTTAAGGTTGATATTTTAAAAAAAGGTTTAACTTTACCTGGTCTGAATTGTTTTACAACTGGAAATACGTCCCTGTCCCTGTTGTATAACAGAATTGCAATGCTGCAAAAGAACACAAAGAACAAGCAAGTACAGGATACTGCATAACTAGCTGTTGGATAATTATGGTGAGATTAAAGATATCAACATAAACAAGAGAATATCAAGCTGTTAAGATGAAAGTGAGAAACTCCATGACTTATTTTCTTGATTGTAGAAAATTTACCAGTATGTTAGTACTATGAAAGCATTTACATGTTTATCTCAAACCAACGTTATGCTATCTTTGCAAAATAAAGCAGAGAGTAAACAATGCATCCCGGGGAAGTGAGCCTTCCTTGTTACACTCCAATGTGATTACATACCTGTCATGTCCTTTGATGTAGTCCCATGTCTTTTCCACACCATCCTACATGCAAAACAGGAATAATATCAAATCATTTCAAAAATGTAACATGGCTTTGTTTAAAGATGGTAAAGCATTCAAACAGAAGCCCAAGCCATCAAAATCAGTTTCAATGAGGAACCAACAGGAAGTACTAGATCTACGTACTGTTTTCTCTTTGCCAAAATAGCAACACACCGTGTCATATTACCACTTCCTTGGAATATAGTTCTGATAGGAACTAGTAATGTACAGTACATGTACTTGCGAAATGCAGGAACATTCATAATATTATTAGTAGATCTAGTTTCTTGTGTAGCACTTTTATCTGTCAGACTTGACACTCCTGGTGCTGAGCTGCGCTTCACAATTTATGCATGAATCCATCTCATCAGTCTCCCTGACCATTTAAACAAGAAGCTTAGTTGGAATTACCACATCGACCAAGTACAAAAAATGCTAATTCCACCCAAGCCTTCCTCCAGAGGAATATCAGATCATGCCGAAAAACGGATTCGGTGTAATAAAATACCCCCAATTCACCATCTACTTTTATGGGTTGTGGGTCTTCCAGAGGATTTATCGCTCATAACAATTAACATATAAAGTCAATGTACTAAAATGCATCAAGAAAATCATTGCAGAACCTGTTTTTCAAATTGCCAACGCGCGATCCTCGTTTGTGAGGACGATCGATATTCTCGGACCAGCGCCCCTCCTGATGAACAAGATGAATCGTATAAGTAGACTAGACCTAGACCCTTCTAGATCTAGATTTCTAGATCTAGATCTAGATCTAGAGTCTAGACCTATACTAGACTTCTCTAGATAGATCTAGATCTACTAATTTGTTGTCTATAATTTTTGCTTTCAGTAATTTTCTAGATCTAGAATATGAGATATTATTTATTGCTCAAATATCACACTCCGATAAAGACAAAAAAACTAAATTCACTCTAGATCTATGAATATTCTATCACTAGATCTAGATCTACACTGCATGGTTCGGTGACTCATGATGCAGGCCAGCCACCTGCTAATGCAGGCAACAGGCGGGTACTCAACAAACTACATCGCCTTAGCTCTGGGGAGGTCGAGGTTCGGGATCCGCTCCATCAAAGAATGGACACAGATGCAGCACAGCTCAGGGAAGTCACAGTCTAACTCCAAATAAAACGTCTACAAAGTATTTTAATGGGTCGTAATACTTACCTGTTTATAGTTCAGGCGGAAAGGTGTCACATATTTCGAACTGGAACACAGAGAAACACTGACATCAGATATTTGTTCAGCCATTTCGGGAAAAAAAAAGAGATGACCAAAATAATTTCCACTCTGTACAGATAGTTTTCTTACAAGTCTTTCTTAACAGAAACTCTGTACATGATTTCCTAAACTCCACTCATTGAATATAATTAATAGTATATGTAAGATTCAAAATTTAAAATAATTACATGTACTTTCCTTTGACTTTTTAAACATAATGTTATATTTATTCACTATCAAAGTCAACCCAAGCAGCAATTTTGCTTTGCTCTGCTCTGCTCTGCTCCAACTAGACCTATCTCTCCCCAAAGTAAAAACATGTTTTCATGAGTTCAAGATGAATACACGGAAGATCTAAATTCTTCCCTTTGATTACAGAATAATAAAATACACTATTTTCCATCTAAGAGTAAGAATGTGCCAAGAACTTACCACCCATATTACAATTTTTTGAAGGCCCTCAAAGTAAAATCTCAAAATGTTCTTTTTTTTATTGTGCGTTTTTGTCTGTAAATGTGTGTNGGGGGGGGGTAGGGATGTGTATTCAATACTATTGTTATTCAGTTCCCATCAAACTTTCATTGCAACATTTCTACTTTCCTTAATTCAGATGTTTTTTTTAAAAAAGGAAGATCATTGGTTCTCATTAATAATAAAGAAAACCCTGCAACTAAAACAGAAATTGTTTTCCAGTGAAGCATGCTATCCAAAATCGAATTCTATATGGTTGTTACAATTGCTTCTTCCTAAGCATAGCGGAAATGAAATGAAAAGTGTATAGGGTCAATTATTTGCTACTTGACATGTTTTGTAAGAAATTTGGAACTGTTGAATCTTCAGTGTGGATACAATTATAATAATGCTTTTAGGAAGTTTTTTTTTTGTGGGAACATTGTTTTTCCCTGATTTCAAACAAGATACTTGGTAAATAATTTAAGATGCTCCCTCTCTGCTCTCTCTTGTCTCCAAACTTCCATCCTTTTTAATCATGTCTTCAAACCATTTTTTCCAAAGTATTCTATTTCTTCATCTCCTCTACTCCTCTCCCCTCAAACTTTCATGCAAAAATATCATTCACTTTATCTCATTCTCACTGCTCAGTGCTCACTTATCTTTCAATCAGATATTCACTACATTAATTTTATAAACCTAAACTCTAATATCTTTTTTAATTCATCACATTGAAATTCTTGACATCATAAATTACACTTCCTCTTTTGGTTAATGTTTTTTTTCACAATTTTTATTACAAAAAGACACAAGAAAAATAGTCGATGCCCAATGTTAAAAAGTCACTTACAAGCGATGACAATAAAACCAACAAACTTGGGAGGAAACAATTTCCTTTTCGTGTGCCTGTACCTCTTTCTCTTTAACAATTTACAGATAAACAAAAATGTTGACAAATACTGGATTAACACTCATAATTTTAACTTGCATATCAAATACTGCATGGTACTAAATGTCTGCAAAGTAATCGAGAACTCACTTGAAATATCTCACATTCAATACTTTTCAGATATAATGTGCAAAACCCAACAGGGAGTGGTTGCATTATACTTTATTACATGTGCATTGGTTTATGCCTATTTTTGTGCTATATGAGGATGAATGCTTTCTTATATTTTAAAAAATAGAAGAAAAGAGCTTTTGCAGTCTAATAAAGAAATACAAAGAGTAGTTATGAAATAAAGCGAGAATTTAGAGCACGCCCATTCGTACATAATACACATATTGATGCAATATGTGTCGTGTATCAAACATTTTACTTCACAACAAAGTCAAAAAATTAAAATACAGGAGGATGACAAGATCATCCATAAAATACTGAAACATAATTGTAAATGTATACAAATGAAGTGAATGCGTCAGGTTTCCTCTTTCTTTTTTTCCCACTAACACAAAATTAATCATGAGTATTACACAGTATTAAATCTAAAATAAATCTTAAATTTTGCTTATGACTGCATCAATTGAACATAACTTGTGAATTGAGTGGCAACAATGTAAAATGGTTCGAATACAGTACTAAACAATAACCTCATGACCCGTGTAGACCATTCACCAACTTCTACTCCTTTTGCTGTTATGAGCACAAAGAGCGCACAAAGTGATTAATCCTTGATTGATCCAAACCTGTATTGCAATGATAGGAGATATTGTAATAATACTACAAATAGCTTTAATAGCTGGATCACATAGACACATACCATATCCATTGTGCTATTTAAAACAAGCATAAACGCACATCGATCAGTGATTTGTACATGCAGAACATGATACCTGGACATCTTTTAGATACTCGCTGAGACCCTACCCTGTGCTCACAAAACATAACAATTGATGTAACCTGCATTCTGGTCTGGACAGCAGTAATTACAAATTGAATAGAACACATAATACTTTGAACAACAACAAATTACAGTGAATATATTCAGTACTTTTTACAGGTATGCTCATTTAACCAAAGCTCTACATGAACACGAAACAAAAACAAAACAATTATTGGGGCCAGAGGTACATAGAAGTAAAACAAAAAACATTTTCATCGGGGGGGGGGGGGGGG
>BEXV01000022.1:206383-222010 GCA_003118195.1 Hemicentrotus pulcherrimus | reverse complement strand
GGGGGGGGGGGGATGATGCATACAGACCTTAAAATAAAAATCCAGACACAACCCCCACAAATAAAAGTTAGTGTGGAGTATTGCCTAATTCCTAAGAGCGGTCTTAACCTTGCTTTCAACTACTTTTGTTTAGTTCTGTTTGTAAGGCACCAATGAGAATGAATTCATATCAATCAAAATAACAATCTTGTCTACTTATCATTCTTGATGCAAGAAATGAATGCATAGATGAGGCCTCACTGTTGATTTGTTCATTCTGAATCAAACAAGGGGTTACAGTAGTTATGTATATTACAGTTTCACAGTGCTGATTATTGTATAACAAAAAACTGAAATTTCATCTGACATTATGCAACAGTTGCAAATATTTATTTCAACCTCTAGTACCAAATGATGCCAAATGACCAAGCTCACAACTGATGGCAAATGTTTGCAGTGATTATAGAATTAAAATTGAATACATGAACAGAACTCAGGTGTAATTTACTGGAATATTCAATTCAACATGTATTTTGCCTTGACCACAATTTGGTTCAGATATGATAAAGACTCTAACAATGAACCTGCCACAAGGAAGGGACACTTTGCACATTGGGCAGTCCTCACAGGTAAGATTTCAATTTTATTGAAGAAAAAGTATGCTTCTGACATCCAGGCCACTGGAGCCAGAAACATTCAAGAAGTGTGGCAATTTGACCTGTCTTGACCAAACTAATATGGGACTTTGCAGACCATGGTAAAGACCAAATTTCTCAAACGATTTCTGAGAGTTTGAAAGTTAAAACATTGTAGTTAAGAGTAGTATAGCACACATCTCATCTTGTATTCTAGAACAAAGATCCTGCACACTTAAATAGACTGAAATACCATTAGAGAATTGATGATATCATACAGTTAAGACCATATTCATGATGTAAGGGTAACACATTGTTTTTTCTAGTTCTAAGTATTATAACATCCTTGAATTAAAAAATTGTGCTGGGTTTTTACTCATTCACAGCAAATACTTGTACCGGTAAATCAATTCAGGATTTGCACAACATTCAGTAAGCAATGTTTTTATTTATTCAAAGCAAATTTATACTCTTGCATTCCATTTCAAAAACTCATTCAGGTTTTGTGATAGCATTGCCTGAAGATGTTGATGTTCCACCTTGTTGTCTTGGTGACAGCACCCCATCAAACCTCGCCTACATACCTCCTCCTTGGTCAGATGACATGATCTCCATCCTCCCGCATCTCATCAGCAAAGCATCGTTGGTCTTTGTGTTTGCTAGGCAGGGTAAGAGTCGTCTTCTTGGGGCTTGGCAGTACGACATCCTAGCAAGAAGCAATATGAACTTAACAGAGTATGACCCCACCCTCGAGGGAGAGTATGTCTTTCATCAAGAAGGAATGACAGCTGGTTTAGCAGAGAAAGTCATCTTGTTGAACAGGAGAGATGACAAGCCTTTGGATGCCTTATAACAATGATGTATCGTGGGGGAGAGAGGGGGCAGCACAACCCCTGGACATGTTTTGTGATTTAGTAATTTTGCAGAATAACTGTACCAGTTAAAATTGAAATAACATGCAAACTCAGTCCCACTCATTTCTTTCTTTGAAATGATGAAGCATGCCAAACTTAATGTGCATGAAATTTGCTAACTTTCAGAATTTATTTATATACAATTCAACCACAGCTGAATAATAAACGTTTTCTATTAATGATTTTAATTTAGTAAGGGCTATTTTTCCATGATATTTTTATGGCAATTATATTTGTTTGGGGTGAATAGTTCTGTTTCCCATACCGTAGATCAAAATCATGAAGGATTTATTTGGTAAGGTTTTAAACCATGATGAAAGATGGAGAATTTTAAAGCTTTACAATGAAAAGTCATCTGAAAGTAAGCCTATTGCCAATTGGCTGCAATAGCAGACTTCTAAATTGCCTCATCTAATATGCAACGTTGTCTTCCAGAGATATTTGCCTGAAAATTGAAATGTCAAAGTCAGTAGTTGGAATTTGCAGCAGTTATCTGCTATCATTCAAGTACCCTAGAGGGGATTGCAGTGATCCTATGTGATGTGTTATAACTCGATTGTCTGTCTGTAGGCTGTCTTTTGGTGCAATATGTATACTGCAGTGGAATAATGTGCTTTGGGAATTTTATTTGTAGGTAGCTATAATTGTGAACAATTATGCCACCACCTTTTATGTTATAACATCTTTTAAAAAACATTTTTATTGCATAACAGAACATTGGTGCACATCTATTAAGTTTGATAAACTACAATGCCATACATTAGTAAGAATTTTGGCTTTGGTGTATTTAAGTATTTAATAGTAAATGCTCTATATGATTTGATCAAAGATAATCATGAGTTCTTGTAGTGGAATTCCACTTCAAGACAAACTGGCACAAAATGATTCTGCCATGTTTATTATGCAAGTAGGTGGTTTATTTAGACCTGCAAACTACCATAACCAGAATGATGCTGGACATCACATATGACCAAAAAGCACAACTCACATTTACAGAGAGCAGATTGTGTCAGTGTGTCAGGGTAGCTCATTGCTTTGCTCATTACTTGGGTATAACATAGTTTCTTATGGCAGACACTATCTATTTGCAGTCGTGAGCACTCGGTGTAAGCTTTGATTCCGTGAGAATTTTACTTCTGTCTAATAAATCCATTCAGTTTTCCACTGGTGAAACAGACCCACTTTCTTCACAGTTTGTGTGTTAAAGCTATGTCCCATTTGCAGGCCCCCCAAAATGAAAAAAGGTTAAATTCTAACGGCATTTGAAACTTGAAAGACAATACAAATTTAGAACTTCCCTCAAAACGAAAGGGCTTGAAAATGGCTTTAAGAGGGAAAATAACGAGCATCACTTGTCAATTCGATTGCAATCATTTTAGTAATAGTCTGATTTTCTGACCCTTGTACAGAATGGTAGTTCGTTTTGTGCTGCGCAAAGATTCAATCAATTGAATTTTGGCCATTACAAGAAGTGGATTATTGATGCAGACAAATGCTCATGTTCCTTTACAGCTCATTTTATGTATGTTTTTACCAAAGAAAAATAGATGTCAGTCAGTCACTCAATAATGTCTGACAGTGATGTCCAGAAGGTAAACAGGTTTCCTTGCATAATTTGAATACTAGGACACTGCTAATGTTGAAATTTCACAGATAGGACAAACATGAACATATTCATAATTCCTGCAAAGTTCTACAGACTTTTGATGTTGGCGGCAAAAGGGACATAGTATCTTTAAAACAGATATTTTGCACAGCATATGGATCAGTTATGCCTCAAAAATTAATCAACACATGTCAGTACTATGTTGAACAGTATGGAATGTTTCAAGAAAATGCCTTTTGTAGAATAAATTATATGAATAATGATATTAATAAACTTCTAAGTGTGTCATTTAATACCTCTGAGTTATGAACTCTTTTGCAAATCAAATCATTCTCTTCTCCCCAACTCTCTCATCTTCTCCATTCTTACCCCATTTTCTAGCTCCTCTTCCTCCATTGCCTCTTCCACCCATTATGTCTGTATGTCTGTCTCTCATTCTGTCTGTCTCTCTCTCTCTCACTGTCTCTCTCTCTCTCTCTCTCTCTATACAGGGAGGTGGTAGCTCCCTGCTCTATATATGTAATTATCTCTCTCTCCCTGTCTAATAATGTTTTCATTGCATGCCTTTCATTCAACTTTGAAATTGATTTACAATTATAAATTCAAACAACACACAGTAATATAGATTATAACTGGAAATAAAAGATAATCATTTATTATACATATCAAGATACGCTGTACAAGTATTACATCCGGATAGGGGCATCACTAGACCATTTTGACTTGGGAGGGGGAGTGTCACAACAAATTTACAAGCAATTTGGAAGAAAAAAATTGAGATTTCATAACAAATTCATAGAAAGTATGGAGTGAGGTTTTTATCTCTAGCAATGCCCCTGATTCTGAGCCTCGTTTCATCAACATTACAACTGAATTGAGTTGCAACTGAAGCCTACAATATCTTGCTCACCAGCAATAGAACATCTGTGGTTGGCTTCTGGCAGATAATTGATTAAAGCTTCAGCTAATACAACTAATATCACAAGTAACTTTCATTAAACGAGGTCCAAAACACAAATGATATAAACATGTAGATTATGTACATAAACTTACCACTAACAATACAAGTTTACATGGCACACATTCATTTTCAGTATTAACTACCCACCGCTTAATTTTTTTAATGAAATGGGATGAAACAGCTGACCTAAAAAATAAAAGGAGGGGGGGGGGGCAAAATTAGTTTTCAAGTTTGTTCTTGAGATGCCAGTCTTTTTTAGTATTGATACAACTTGCCTAGCTATGTACAACAAGACTTAAGTACAAGCAGAACTATCATTAACAATATTGCTCTCTGTGACTTTATCATTAAACTGTTACATGAATTATGGATTCATTGTGCCATATAGAGTATTTTGAAATATTTATATGTTGCAGTTTTCCTTTTTGAAATATGGATGAATCAGCTAATGGCTGTAAATCATAATGTTGTATCTTCAAGCAAGCTTTATTCATTATTCAAAAAAGGGAAGAAAAATACCCCTACCTACCCATCCCCTTGAAGAAAAAAAATATTTATACATGTATCCAGGTAAATAATTTTGTTTAACACTAACATCTCAAAGAATTATGTTTGTAAACTTTGTATCATGGATCTAATTAAAACAAACAAGTGCTTCTGCTATGTTAAACAGTCATTTGAATAACAAGTAATAGCATTTCAATGTATGCTTATCAACCTCATACAGACCTATAACCAGATTTAATAACTGGACAAAATTTTGCTCTCAAATGTCAAAGATGTAATTCAATATTTTCTTAACTTTGTAACGTTGAGAAAATAGTAAATACAACAAAAGAGGGCAAATCATTTTTCTCAGTTACAAACAGAATTGTCAATCTACAAGTATATGGTTATTCCATTGACTTTTGAATCCCTCAACCCAAATCATGACCGCCCCCCCTCCTAAAAGGGAAAGAAAGTGAAAATGAGAAACAATTTTAAAAACTTCATTTTCATCTTAATAAATGTCAAAATATTGTTTTGTAAACAAAAGTCACAAATTATGAACATTTTATAGCAGAATCGAGTTTAAAACTATCAAACAAAAATATAAAGGAAACAAAAGTAAAGTCAAAATAATGCAATATGCATGAGGTGAATAAGAAATACACATTTTGCTTGTGGAGTGTGCCAAATTGACATCCCTTGATAAATTGCTTTCTACAAACAATGTTGCTCACTCTCAAATTTGTGTTCTTAAATTGAAAACAGGGCTAGGATAAACCTACTCATAAAATATAAGAGACATATTTTTGTAATTATAACAAAATGGACATTCAAAACAAGTATATGAGCAGTGCGAAATTCTTGGAACAAACTGTTTCTTGCTTACATTAAACTTTTTTCTCTTTAAAAAAAAATTGTATAATTCATGACTATACTTTGGCAATGTGCCAAGTCTATCCTTCCACTGACCATATGGCAGAGATGTTATATCACTTGACATTCGCACACCTACTAAATGGTGCAAAAATGCCCCATTTCTTGAGAAGCAGTATACACACAATCGCACTCATACACCCAAAATTTGACACACTATACACTAACTCAAATAGCAAGAGCTAGAGATAAACGCACAAAGGATAATCTGACAATAGAAATCTTTGCCTCGTTGAAGGCAACAGATTATACATCCTGTTTTTGAGGAAGCTTTTGGCCTTAAAAACAAAAGACACAAAATAGTGCCACTTCCAGCCACTTTAAGACCCGCCAATTTCTGAAAGATTATTAACTAGATGCCTCCTTGCTAAACAAAAGTTTGGTAATGACAAATGGACACTATATTCAGGGATAGTTGAGTGGGCTACCGTAGTCATGCTTCAGAACTAATGTTCCGAGAATATTTTGTATACAATGTTTCAGTTAGCACATTTGCATCCTGTTTGAAAACAAGTTTATATTTCATTAATAATATACACCTTATCAACAGTTCAAATTTTTTCATAAATGAAAAACATTTTTACAATGTACAATACAAGTGTTGCAGGTCAACTATCACAATTTAATAATGTCAAAACTTTTAAAATTCCCTAAGTAATGAAACGCAAGCTTACCACACCCCCACCCCCTTCCCTTTTTTTTGTAAAACTTTGTATCTCTCCCAACTCTCTCAACTCGCTCTCGCTCTCTCTATCTCTATCCCAGGAATATTGGTAGGTTGAAGATAAACAGATTATATGATGTTTTTCAACCACCAATAACGCATCATACTACCCCAACGTATAGGAAACATGGTGCTGTAATATCATCAGCTTTCATATGCAGAAAGCCCTGAGTGAATCTTGCAGGTAGAGAAGAATCATAATAAGTGTCATACTGTGATATGAATTAATTTCATGACTGAATTTCGGCAAGGAGCCAAAGCTTCTGGTTTCAGACAGGTCTACAATTCACAAGACAGTTCCTTCCCCCTTCCTCCCCCACTCTAGTAAGTAAGCAATGATTTGGCATTCTCCTAAAAGCATTTATCCAATTCAAGTGTTAAAGCACAGTGAAAATGCATGCTCATTGTTACATGAAGGATAACCTAAAGCCCCACTGCACTACGTATAGCTAGTTGCTCCCTTTATATAGCAAACAATGCCTAAGCAGTGACCTTTGGTCCACCATGGTCCCCTTTTTCTTATGTTAATTGAGAGCTGATTTGATGAGATAACCACCTGTCATTGACCATGCGGGGAGGTCTAATCCCTCCTGGCCAAACAAGTGCAGATAGGCTTTAAGATTGTTGCGTGAGAAGAGGAGAAGATAGAGGAGACCAGATCAGAAATTCTGTCAAGGAGGAGCTACTCTTAAAAGATATTTAAGAAATTAATCTACAGACATTCCTTTTAAATTTAAAGTTCATCTTTCAAAGTAGCTGATTTAAAATTATAAGCTAAACTATCCCAAGTTTCGGAAGCTGAAACAATATTTCTTCTTCAATAAAATTCATTATCGTTTTTGCAAATCATTTTTGCAAATCATTTTTTGACCTTGGTTATTCACTCCCTGGACAATGCATTAAAAAAAATATCATGCAATATTAAAACCTATCAAGTATTTTACATTGAAAACCAAAATCTGATTGCATGACAAATATTCCTCCCCAATTCCAACAGAAATGCTTCACAGGTCATCATAAATATAGTCCAATTGTTCTTGATCATTCTGTCCCTCATCCATTTGACCTGCTACTGCATCAGTTGTTGCTGATTTCTCAGCATTGTCTCCATCATCCCCCCATCCAACATTACCCCACTCCTCATCAGCTACCCCCTGTGACTCTTCTTCCTTGCCTTGCTTACCCCCATCTTCCTTATCCTGACCGTTCTCTTTCACCTCACCTCCTTCTTCCTCCTCTATCTTCACCTCTTCTTCATACTTACCTTCCATCTTACCATCATCATCTTCCTTTTCTCCTTCTATTTCATCGTGTTCAGGGTTTGTTTCAGCAGTTCTCTCTTTCAAGGATTCATCTTCTTTATCTTTGAAAGACTGATCCTCTTCAATCTTAGCAGAGTCTTTTGGTTTGGAAACTTTTGCTTCTTTGTCATCTTCATGCCTAGATCTTTTTCTGTCTCTTCGCTTTTCATCACTGCCATGCTTCTCACCATCTTCCCTAAGTGAGCTATCCCCATCATCCTTCTTACCCTTTACCTCATCTTGGTTACTATGGCGACGTCTTCTCTCCTCACCGCTCCTTCTTCTGTCCTCACCGCTCTTCCTTCTGTCCTCTCCACTCCTTCTCCGCTCCTTCTTTGAGTCTTCTTTCTTTTCCTCCTTGATGGGCTTCCCTTCTAACTCGGCTATCTCTTTCTCCAGCTCAGCTTTACGCTTCTCTACAGTAGCTGAGAAGAAAAGAATGAAATGTTTATAGTTAATCACAATTATTGCTAAATGACAGAAGTTAGTGCTGGAATTATGGCAGATCTAATAAACTATTTTTTTATTTGGCTTCATCGCATCACTCCAATTAGATCCCCTTCCTCACAACGGCTTCATTAATTATAATTATACCAAATCACAAATTCAAATTGTTTATTCATATTATGAAGTTTATCAATACGACAAATGCTATCAGTGGTCAAATCATACACATGAAATACCATGAAAAGCCAGTCATAAGTGATGAAAAATATGTAATTATGTTCAATATCAAGATGATGACTCACCACTGAGTATCTGCTTTGATTCCTTGAAAAGTTTCTCTGTACCCAGAGTCCATTTGGCAGGCTTGTAGAAGATGGAAGGTTTGGCTCTGGTGCGGATGAAGTTACTTAGCACGGCAGAGTGAGCATCCCATTCCTTGTGCTATGGATAAACAAAGTTACAATGTCAATGAACATAAGATTTTTGTATCATTTTACATCTATGTAAATGCACATTTAACAGTCAAATACAGGATGTTGTCTGTTAGTAAATTCTTACAGTTGTGCATCAATCAGATCTGACTATCTACACCTGACCAACCTTCAACAGAACTGCCAAAGATGCAAAAAAAAAATCACACCTGAAAGACTAGAATGATTTCCCACATGCTTACAACTAAATAAACTTCAATCTTGAGACCTTTCTCTGTTTTTTTAACTTTCAATCCAATTCATTAGCAGATAAAATGGATTGAGCTTGATAAACATAACCTTACTGAAATCAAAATAACATAAATAATAAATAAAATAAGCAGTGAAAATAGTCAATTAAATTTTTTAACCAATTGAGTGTCAGAAACCAACAGAGACTGCATCTCTTCTTTCTAATAACGTACCTCCTGTGTGAGTTCAACCAGCTGCTCTAGACGATTCAGCTCTGCCTGCTTATCTTTCCTGTCCTTCATTAGAAGCTTCCTCTCTTCTGCCACAGCTTTCTTCTCTTCTACGGCTTTCTCATCCAGCTTCTTCTCTATCTCCTTCCTACGCTTGTCCTGGAATGTCAAACATGAATGTCAAAGATGTGCATTGATTACTGTCAAGAAAGGCTGGACACTAGCAGGCACCGGAGGCCCATAGGCCTTTACAAAACTGTAACTTTGAACCCTCCTCCCCCCCCCCCCACCTCATTTTTTTTAAAGAGGGGGTTCTTGCATACTGACCCTACAAATTAATTTCCAGGCTCCTGTGTAAAATTTAGTTAGTGTGGAGCCCCGAGGACGGGGTGAACTGTGACTTTGCAAGGGAGTCTGTTTTCAGTTTTTTTAATCAAATATCAAAATAAATGCAAATGAACTATAAAAGCACCTTAGAGAACCATTGCCATGGCAGTAGCCCACAGCCCCAAGTCTTCCTCATAAATTTCTATCAAATCTGTAATAACTCTATGCTGATTTAATAACTACTGAATAAGCAAACAAATACTGCTATAGCCTTCTTAAAATTTGAACATTATTAACAACCTTAAATTGAAGATTGGGTGGATGTCACAATTCAGTTTACATTTACACAAATTTAATGCGGATAAGAAATAAGATTTTAATTTTTTTATCCTTGTTCTTTTAATCTCCATAGAAGAGGATTGTTCAAAAAGGATTCCGAATCACTATATATCATGGAATGACTTTTGAGTTATATAAAACTATGGTGATATTTTACATGATGGGAAATAAGTTGTAGACATACAAACCTTGTCTGTCTTTGAATCACTCTCATCTCTGAACTTCTGCAGGGTGCCCAAAAGATGACCAAACATTCGCTTGTTCCTATAAACAAAACCGAGATAAGCAACAGCAATGATGGTACTGCTATACTACTAATACAGGTACATTATCTTGAAAGTAAGATTTCTAGACTCAAAATGATACAGCTTCAGGAGTCGTTATCAGAAGTCGAGACAATTTTTCTATCCGTGATGTTTCCAGTTACATCTGTTAAACTTCAGGTACAACTAAATGGTCTCATTCAACCACCAAGATTTTATTTTACTTGACATTCTTGGATTGTTGATATGACCTCATATGCACTTTATTCCTACACATGTACACTTTGAAGATATTTGTATCAATTGTAAGTCAAACCTATCTCTCCAATGAGCATCCCTGGACGGTGTGTGCGCTCTATAAGTTTACACTATTATCATTACTCACCTATCAGTGCTCTTTTTGTCTTTCTGTCCTTCTTTGATAGTCTGCTGGCGAGTTTTTGGTGTCAATGTTGTGAGGGTAGTTACCACAGAGGATTGAACAAGAGGCTGTCACAGAGAAGGAAAAAAGTATTTACCATTAGTAAAAAAAACTATAACAAGATAATAATAGAACTTTACTGGAATCCATTATGTGGCATATTTCAATGGGCTTGTCTCCTTTGGTTTGTGTACTCAAATCACAAAAATGTAATAGAAGAGCTAAAAACAGTTATATCATTTAAGTAAGCAAGGAAGGAAAGGGTAACTGAATTAACTACATTATGATCTCATTCTACAAATATAATATGAAGAAAAAAATGAAAAGACAAACGATTTGCCCCTCTCCAATTAGACATGACAGATTTACTAGACTAGAGATAGTTTAGCCCCTGTTCTTACCTTGTGATCCATGTCCTCGTCCTCATCATCACTGGGGGCTCGGTTCCTTGGTCCCACTCGTCCTCCTAGCCTGAAATTACAATCATATCACACAAGGTGTACTTAAAGGTTCTTTTTTAGCATATCTTTAAAGTAGTATATATATTTATTTTCATGTGTTAGAAAACATTCCATGAGGATTTATTAAACATTCGGCCCTAATCCACAGTCCTTACATTGCACAAAATGAATTTTTTCCCCTTTATGGTTCAACTGACACTTGATTCCAAACCTAACAGATATGGTGAGTACCAGCAATTTTTCAGTCTGAAAAGAACTGAAAATGAAAAATACTGGCAAGCTCTTTTTAGATGATAATTACATACTATCACAGTTTTGTTTCTATTGATATCATTCTCCTTGTCAAGAATTAAATGCAGGCAAATATATATATACAAATAGAGAATTATCACCAATCTCTATTGTGAGTCCATTATTATACTGAATAAGAAAATATTTAGATATCTAACACTCATTTTCAGCTCAATTCAGCTTAATATTCTACGGTTAAACTATGAACGATTGGTATTTTATCAGAAAATCCCTAGTAAAAAACCCAGATGTTGCTGGGTCAAGACAAAAGCTCTTTTCATAACTTATTGTTACAATGTTATAATAATCATTGGTTATCCAGATATAGGGCAATTGGTAGTCAAGGACTAACCTGCTAAATGGATTTCCCAGGTTAGGTCTCTTAGCAGGCGGTGCCCCAAGTCTCTCCATCAGTGAAAGCCTGTGAACAAAATAAATACATTGTACATTCAATTTAGTGAAACCTATTTTATTAGCACAAGCAAAGAAGCAGAAGAATTATTTTTGTAAAGACTGTAGGCAAGTCAATACATATTTTTTTCCTTCTTTTTTTCCTTTTTTTTTAAAGGGATGGGGGTGGATAGGTATGCCTTTACTTTGAATGAGCGGAGGAAAATCATATAAAAGTATAAAACCTATACAAATATGAATTGTGGTTATCTACAAATTACATTTTGAAGTGTTATACTCATGTTCATTTTCTTGGAAACTTGCTCTCCATCCCACTTTTAGCTGATTTGATATTTTGAACATTAACTAACATCTTGCATCTAAATACAGGAATATTGCAAATCCTTCTTACCTCTGTACGATCAATCCTCCGCCTCTACCCCGTGCTCCTGGTGCATCCATGGAAACTCTACGTTGGTCACCAGACACGCCTCTCTGGTCGGCCGAAAACCTTCTTTGGTCACCCGAGAGTCTTCTTTCAATCCTTTGGTCACTTAAAGGTCTCCTTTGGTCACTTACAAGTCTCCTCTGATCACCTGACACCCTTCTCTGATCACCTGATATTCTTCTCTGCTCTCCAACAATGAGCCTCCTTGAATCTCCAACTGACACCCTGTTGACAGGGAACAAATAGGTGGCACAGGTTAATAAAATATGCAATAATTTCATATTGCTAATTCCTGTCTATGAACTGCACTCTTTTAAATACATTTTTTACATACCCTATTTGCCGGCGACAAGGCCGCAGCGCCGCATAGGCCGCCCCCCAGATTTTGACATTAAAAAAAAAAAAAAAAAAGGCGGGATATGAACCCACCCGTACAAATGTTGATGTGACCAAAATTTTGAGGGGCACTTGAGTGAGATCCTTTGGCGTAATCGAGTGGCGGTAGCAGGAAATAATATGATTAAGGCATTCTTCTCCCTGATCATCGAATACTACACGTTGTCACGCAAGCCATCCCTGTGTGTCCATGACCCACTCTTCAACTCCTGGTCGGCATGACACAAGCAATACAAGGTCATCAGGGAGGAATAGACCCTGGATGAGCCTGCGGTACACGTTCAACCAGAGCATCAACCACAGCAGCCAATCGGTGATCCACATGACCACGAGATACTTCCTGAGCCCGACATCGAGTTCAACGTCGCAACAACTTAGCATGCACATTTCCCGTCAAACTCACCAGATGCCCATCGATCGAAGCGACGTGACTCACCCGCAGATCGCATCCTCAAATCTAGTAAGGTTGGAAGCCCAAAAAGCAAAGCCTAAGGGGGGAAGAAGAAATCCACCAAAGCAACTAGACGCAGCACTCTCTGTCATCCACCTGGTTTTGAGCCGAAGGACACAAAGGGAAAAGCAACTGAGCCTCGTACATCAAGCTACTCAAAGTCCGACTTCGTCTTCGAGTTGTCGTCGGACAGTAACTTCCAGTAACTGGCGTCAACGGAAAAAACATAGACTAATTCTATGTTGTTAATCCACGAAATTGAATTTGATTGAGTTGCAGCGACAATAATGATTAATCATCCGTAATCGACGTTAACTTTGTTTGCCAGTGTGTTCACTTGTTCTAACAACTAGCTAACTCTGCGTTTTGAGGAGTGTGTTTCATCTTTTTTGTTGTTTTTTACCTTATGGATTATTGACATATATCTTGATGCCCACACATTTTGTGACAATGAATCAGAACAGCACGTCGCGGTGATGACGTCCCTGCCAGTTTGACAACATCTTAGTCCGTGGAGTAAAAAAGCAAGTATATATATTCTAATACGGAGCTTTGTTACCATTTTCCAGTTCCAATTCATGTGCTTTATTTTGTGACTGCCAAGATTTGTTCTTAAAGTAAAGTATTCAGCTTCCCATCTCTTTTTATTTACTTGCACACCCATTTCATCATTATCAAAACAAATTTGACAAAATCAATGATGATGCATTAAATTAAGCCAAGCAAATATTTTTTCTTGAATTATATCTCTGTATCCCAATTAGAACTCAGAATATATTCAGAGAAAACGCTTGTTTGGACAAGGAAGGGTACACATCTTTTTGTGCCAACTAGTAACCACGCTATTTCCTCGTCCAGCAAAAAGAAGAAAAGAAAAAAAAGAATAGGCCTACACCAAAGTTATCTGAATAACCTGAACCCATTGATGATTACTGTATGATTTACACATTATGTGTAATCCACTCACTGACGTGATCTCAGTGAATCCACCTCTGTGTACAAATCTACATAGCATCCTCTATAGATGTGAATGCAGGGGTGGCTTATTTCACGACCAATCCAGTCAGACCGCAGCCGGTGCGAAAACCCTCTATTTTATTCAGCACGTATGCAAGAATTTACGTGTCTTGAATATTTAATGAGCAGTGCAGACGGTCTTCCCGATCGGCAGTTTTTGCCTTTATAATTGTTTATTTCTCATGAAATGGGTCTTATTTTAAAGATAAGAATTTGCACTCTCTATATACTTATATGACAATCATGTTAGATATATTTTGGAAACAGATATTTCGCCTTGAAAATGGGGTTTTTCGATGATAAAACTATCTAAAGAGTAGGGCTGATTTTCACATAGAAATCATTCTTGCGTCAAGAAGATGTTATAATCAGCATAAAGCATAAATATTTTTCTTTACAATGATATCAAAATTATTTTATTTGACGCTGTACCAAAGTCAGGAACCAAAAGCGAAATTCTGGGTACAAAATAGCTGTTGAAATGTTACAAAAATAACGACCATAAAAGTGGTGAAAAAAGATTGTTTCAAAATTGTAAAATATGGCAAGTTTCATATCAAACTGAAGCTGAAGATCTCTAGAGTAATTACCGTTGCGTGCTGCCATGTTGACTAAAGTTATCGACCACAAAAGCAGCTATTTGTACACCCTTACAAATCTCACAGAAAATCTCGTGAATTTCAGCACACGTGAATGCACGAGATTACCAAAGAGACGCTGAATAAAAATCAGCGTACAGCCTCATTATCGCGCACGCTGCGGTCTGACTGAATCATAGAGAGTTTTTAATGAGATCTATGATATTTATTAGCTATTTTAAGAATAGGGAACTGTCTTATATTGTTTGGTAAATAATATTAATACTATTTTATGATCAATCATACTTTATAGAGAGTTTTTAATGAGATCTATGATATTTATTAGCTATTTTAAGAATAGGGAACTGTCTTATATTGTTTGGTAAATAATATTAATACTATTTTATGATCAATCATACTTTATAGAGAGTTTTTAATGAGATCTATGAGTATGATATTTATTAACTACTTCAAGAAAAGGTAACTGTCTTATATTGTTTGTGAAATAAGCCACCTCTGTGTATAAGTCTATGGAGCGATCTTCATAGACTTCTACACAGAAGTGGCTTATTTTAGGCACCAATAATAGAGAGTTAGTTGAGAGTTTTACATGGATATAAATATCTAACAGTATTTATATGAGATTGAGATATGTATTCGTCTCCAGGCGAAAGCTGTGTATGTGTCGTGTAAAATTGTGTCCTGCCCAGTAATTATTTGTATAAATGAGAAATCGTGTGGTGGAAATAAGTCCCTGTGTGCTAATGTCTGTTTGAGAAGTTTCGCCTCAAATTTCGATAACAAATGATTTTGCACCATATCCTTTGAAAATCACTGAAGCCGTCATATCTTTGGATTGTGTCTGTGAATTTAGATAGAGTAGTGACTCTGGTCTGCTGCCGATCCGCGGGAACTGCTGATTTTATTTTTATGCAAATACTCACAGAATACTTCAATACCCTGAACGTAGAGTCCATATACTTCCTTATTAAATAGAAGGCACAGATAACCTAACTGACCCACCGCGTGGTCAGCATTGTCCACTTCTGAAATGCTTTGAGTGGCTCTGTTTGTGGCCATGCATTCCCCCGCTGGGCGGCATGGCTGGCACGCGTTGCGTCACAAAGCTTTATGCGCAACGTCACAATCAAAGCATGTGCCAAATTACTACGGGTAACCCAAATTCTCATGTTTATCTGTTGCTACAGTCAATTTGTCAAGTTTTAAACAATTTCACCTTTTCCTCGAATGGATCATCCCATACGGGGGTACGTACTACTAGAAACTATCGGGTCATAGCGGGTACAAACATCAGCACACATACCATCATACACGATCCCGCATGTTATGTGTATATTGACACC
>BEXV01000022.1:186341-205251 GCA_003118195.1 Hemicentrotus pulcherrimus | reverse complement strand
AAGTTCTAGACTAGACTAGATCTAGTGTTAGTGTTAACAAAGACATTGATATTAGACTAGATCTATATCTAATTATTTATTAAGTTAAATCTAGCTCTCACTTGCATTCAGCAGGGCAGCTGCATCAGCTCTGCTGGGATAAGCCGAAGCCGAAGCCTAGCCAGTTGCCCTAGCTCACCCGCAGGCACCGGGCCTTGGGGATGGCCACGTCCGCGTTCACGGAACTGGCGATGTGACCAGCATGGTTGATCATGAACACACAGTGACACACAAACGAAACTTGCAAAGCTGTCCCACAAACAGTGCATATTATAACATCGGAAATCACATTGAAATAAACTTCCAAATTACCTTCTTTCGGTGGAATCTCCTCCGGTGAGTTTACGAATGTTTTGCTCCACATCTTCCAGGTTTTCCTTGGCCTTTTCAAGTCTTTGCGCAAGGAAAGCGTTCACACCCTCGACAGTAGCCATCTTGAAACTGGTACAAGTTTAGCGTAGTAAGGTTAAAGCGCGCGTACTGAGCTGTGTACGAAACGTCGCGCGCACTGCATCCCTCCGCCGCACACTTTTTAGCTAGGGAATTTCCCGTCTGGCCATCATAGTGGCTCCACTTCCAAATTCCAAGTACCTGCAGTGACAGTGTAAAAGTAAACTGAAAGGAGCAGAGAAACCAACCACCATTGAAGATCTTATTTTAGAAATGAATGATGGATCAATCAAGATACTGGGAAGACTTTGTTAATGGTAAGCACTAAGCAGCTCGCTTACTTTGCATGAGTTTGATGATTGATCATATTTTTTCTTCTTATTTTCTTAATTCTAGATCTACTTTCTAGATCTAGTCTACTTCTACTCTATGTATGGTACTCATGAACGCCTGTTCAGCTTGTAGATGAGGGTTAAGCATAGAGTTGTTTAGACCGAAAACTTCAGCCTCTCTAATCATCGTTTGTTCCACTGAGACTACGTGTGGTGGCTCGATCAAGGCACTATACTCCGCGTATTGGGGAATGTCAACAAATGTCAGTTTTATTAAAGAAATGACCCAAATCAGATGGTTATTTCTGTCCTAGAGTTGTTCAGCTCTTACTCTTTGACCTAATTTTCCGTCTCTTTCGTTGGTTAAGCCTCTTATTTGGGTATAGGGTCGGCTCTCTCTTTAGAGATGGAAACGGAATTTACCGCCAAGTGTGTAGGTTATGTGTGCAAATCAAATCAGTACACCAAACTTGCAAAACTTATCACTGAATTACTCCTTTTACAGCATATCTGCTGCATTTTACATTGTAAATTAGCTAAAGGCTGAACTTTTTCGGTTCCATAACCAACTTGACTGAAATAATCTGTTTTATGGTCCATTTTTAGGAAATTATGGGTCAAAATCTACTTCCATGATAAAAATCTTGCAGCGAGAGTTTAACCGGTAATGCGGTACAGTTCCTCGAGAGTTTAACCTCTGCAAGATTTTTATGTCATAATTTCACTAGTGGCTTGAAATAGTGCATGATATATTTGCTTTATATTTGCTACTATATGCTTGGCTGAAGTGATGCAGATTACAGCCTAGTATCAATATCACAAAGATCTGTAGAAAGATTACCAGTTTTGTATACAGGCACACAACACTGCGATTTCACCTTACACTTTGTGAGAAGTTTACGTATGAACAAGCATGTATATGGCATAGGGTGCGACTTTCTATCATGTCTATACACTCGGGCCTCGATCCAGTTAACATTCTAGTTGGGGGGAACAGAGTGTTTTCCCCTGAATCATAGCCTGCATCGACATGGTCGAGGGCAGAGGCCTGGAGGATAGGGGCATGCTTACACATAATGTGGTGACCAACATTTTTTGCATTTTTGTTTGCCTGAGGTTGGACTCGAGTCCTTGCGCATGACAGCATGATGATCCGAATGCGCCACACCGCCTCCTTAAAAGCTCTTCCATAGTCTATACTTGCATATCAATCTGACTATAGATGCACAACAAAGGAGAATTCATTGTCTAATTTGGGCCGTATTCTAAAAATGTGTCTGTCTCATTTTCATGTCAAAGAAAATTCTGTTAATACACAAGTTTACGGTTATGGGCGCCATTTTAACTTGTGGGTAAACAAACCACTGACCTCTAGAGGTCGATAGCGTCCATGCAAATATGATGTGAGCGCACAGCGCAGGCAGTGTCTTCAATGTTTTCAGACCCGAATGTATCGTTGCGTCACTGCCTGTGCTGTGCATTCACATCATATTTGCATGGGCGCCGGCTTAATTTACGCGTAAACCACTGATCTCTAGAGGCCAGGGGTTTGTTTACCCACAAGTTAAAATGGCGCCCATGTCTGCGCATGTGCACTGTTGAAACCGTTAACTGGTGTATTCTGCTAAGGGAATGGCTAAAATTTCGACCAATCAGATGGCTAGATTTGAGAGGTATATAACACAGTATCAGCCTATAAATATGTGTCAGTATAGCTTGGAAAAGCTGCTTCAGGGATTACCTCAACAAGTATCAGTTAGAAGCATAACAAATAGTAAGGCCTGGTCACTGGTCATTAGGATATTAATTGGTATCCATGGCATGTGATTCTGTGGTTTAAATGCTGTGATTTGCTTTTTATATGCAGAGAAATTGGTGCAAGGAGGTGCAGTCACTGGTATTTGCCTAGTCTCACATCAAGGAACCTGCTTGTACTCCATGGGTCTGCTTAAAGATTTCGAGAAGGTAAACTTTAAATGTAACATAACCCCCAAAATGAAGGATGAAGTAGACAAAGCGAGTTTGTTTGAATTTTATAACGGATAAAGCCGGGGTAATAGATATGGAGTGCCAGGAGTGTCAAGTATGACAAACATGAACGCTGACAATTTGAACCCTTTGTTATAATTATTATTCCTATCATTATTAATTATAAAATTTATCAGCTAGCTGTGAATCACTTGAGAACCAGTGCAGGAATGAAAATCAAACCATCTACATCTCAAATGAACAATGCAAGTGGATCCTGCATCAGGACTCGACAGAGATAGGTAACCAGTGTACATGCCCCCACAAATTTTGGAATTCAAAAAAGGCCCCCAAGCACAAATACTTCAAAGATGACAGTCTGGTGCCCAAGTGAAAAAAGCAGTATGTAGTCCTTTGTATGTAGTATATAAATACATATGATTTCCCTGGATCTCCAGATCTACATTAATTTGAAGTAATTCTAACAGTACTTTGCTGAAGTGTTTGTTTGTCCGTGTTATTTATATCAAGTAGTTATGAACAGTTTTTGTTTTGTTTATGTACATTTTTCTGGTCCATACAACCCTCGTACTGCATGATGTGTTTCAACTTTCTCTAAAAATCCACTTTTATTTCTAAATTCAAGATTTATGTACTTATTATTGTTGTCGTCTTCATTTCAAATTGTTTCCTCTGTTTATTTGCACAGACTTGTGATGTGAAGCAGATTCTTCATCTCTTCAATGACTCACGGAAACAGAAGACAAGTCTACTTTGTGTTAATGTGACAGGTCAAGGGTCACTCTCTTTCCAGGTGCATCAACAAACAAATTGCAGGTACATGTACTCATCAAGTACCTGGGTGACCTCTGAATAGTTTGGGGCACAGGTGTGTCACATCATTTGTTGAGAGCCAGAAGGATATTAATCTGTATACCGGTAATAGGATGTGAGTTTATGTCCACCTGTTCACGTGCTTAATGCCAACAACTGAATTTCCAAATGGACCAATAACATTTATCTGAATCTCAATCTAAACTAGGCCCCATTTGGAAATGATATATCAGAACTGCATATTCTGAGATTTTCATGGTCGCAGCTACCACCTGGTACATATGGAATGTGTAAATCATGCAAACATCATTTAAACATTTATTTACAGTGCAATTTAATCTTGATACAAGTCTTAGAAAGATTTTTAAATACCATGGTAAGGAGAATAATGAACATATGACCAAGACAAACCTAGTCAGGGGCATACTATAGACATATCTGAAGATGTGATAAAGAAGCAGTTAACTATAATGCGTGACAGAATATTATTTGACTAAGGATGTTTGTATTTTCATATTCATATACAGCTTGTTTGCAACTTCAGCAGGCAGCCATATTGGATTGCTGATGGGGAATTTACCGCATGGGATTCTGGCATGTACGTATACCCATAGAGAACCTGAGATTGGAAGAGCAAAGAAACAGTTTGAAGAAGTGTGTCGTCTCCTCCGATCATGATAGGAGAATAAGAAGTCATGTCATCTCTGTGATTGGAAAGTCATCCAGATAATTCATGACAATCTATGTTCCTGACAAAGATGAGCTGGATAATGAGGTTGGCATAGCAATGTCATTCCTTATTGACATTTTACGTATATGGAAACTGTGAGTTGTCTCAATCTGTAGAGTGTCTGCCATTTGCATGAACAGAAGAATTTCGTGTTTTAATCCAGCTGGGGCAGGCGTCTGAAGCCTGCTTTGGGAGTGTCGTGGTCGAGTGGTTTAAGGCGCTTGACTTGAAGAAGCGAAGGTCGAGGGTTCGAATCCCGACACGGCACTAATATCCTTTGGCAAGATATTAACCTGCACTTGCTACTCTCCACCCAGGTGTTAAATGGGTACCCGGTAGGATGCGACCGTCATTGTTGGTCAAACAGTTTTTGAGCATCATGTAACGCCTGGCTGGAATGCTCCCCAGGGAGTGGAGATTGTGCACACTTTGTGTGCAGGCAAGCACTGAATCCAATGACCGGGGTAATAGTAAATTTGTAAAGCGCTTAGAGACTTTTGTATTAAGCGCTATAAGTGTTAAATTATTATTATTATTATTTGTGTTAAATATGTGCCCTTTCTCTTTTTGCAGAGACTAAAACTAGGAAATTTGAAAAATTGCACCTGAAGCATTTCTTGAATGATATATTTTTATAGGGGACAAGGGCTTTTGGGATGGCTAGGGTTTCTTTCATTAATTGTCTACATGTACCTTGCAATAAATGGGGTCGGGAGAGGTCCCCCCGCCCCCTCCCCCTCCCCCTCATCCCACTCTAGGACTGCTACTGAATCACACCATACCTTAAATGGGCAGTTCCTCACTGTGTCAAACCTACATTTTTATTAAAAAATGCTAAGCTTGCTGGTCATGCAGCCAAATGAAATGAAATTTGTTTACAAGTCATTGCTTCGCTTAGCCAAACATCAATCTTCTGTCTTGGTCTGACATCCAAGGTTA
Organism: Hemicentrotus pulcherrimus; assembly: GCA_003118195.1. NCBI lineage: Eukaryota > Metazoa > Echinodermata > Echinoidea > Camarodonta > Strongylocentrotidae > Hemicentrotus > Hemicentrotus pulcherrimus. The sequence continues at coordinate 200,019 of BEXV01000022.1, read as the reverse complement.
AGTGTTTCCTGTTCAGGGTGTGGCTAAAGGCAGAGGTGGAGATGTTTGCCAGGAAGATGCTGACCTACTAAAGGTCAGTAGAAAATGGTACTTACATAAATTGTTACAGGGTAAGTAAATGATGGAGAGATAAGGTAACAAACAAACAGGTTATGAACAGTTTTCATGAATTAACATATTTGAAAACAGTCAAGAGACAGCAATATAGTTTAGGACCTATAACGAGTTTAACCACTGTAGAAAGATCAGTAACAGTGAGAAGAAGTCGGAAGAAGAAGACCTTGTAAGTGTTCTTTGATGATGTCTTTGCAGATTTTAGGAGGGCTATGAAGTGGAGAAATAATGCTACTAGCTTTAGATCAAATCACCTGGAAAGATATTTGTTTGAGAAGAAGATATTTGGCCACTAAACCTAATTTTGTTGATGTGTAGAAGGACTGCAAGAAGAGAATCAAGCAATTTTCATTTTTCAAGTGTTTTTTTATTATTTCATAAAATGAATTGTGTGATATTTAATTTAGTTATAGTAGAAATAAGAGGTGAAAGCCTAAATTTATGTGTGATAACATCAGGAAAAGACTTAGTCATTTTGTATTTTATTTTATTATTTTTTTTCTTCATTATTTACATTTGAGGAAATATGGATTCTGTGTGCATATACTATTGGGTTAAAGGTCAAAGGGTACAGGATCGATCTTTAAAGCATATATATGAAATTATCCCCAATTTGAATTAGTGTACTATAATACTTTGTGTTTGTATTGTGCACCCTGCCATATTAAATATATATTAAACTATGTCATGGATCTGGGTTTTTAAATGTTTACTTCTTTGTTCATGTTGTTATGACTACTATTTTGGATAAAGATGAGACATATGTATCGAATACTTGGGCCATTGTTTCCACCATGACTTGGTATCATTAAGCAGTGCAATGTCATAGGTGGATAGAAGTTGGGATTATTTTGAGGCATACAGTTGACTATTGTCTAATCTAATTTGATATAAAGTTAATGCACATTGGCAAGGGAATGTAATGTTTTGCATTTATCATTAATAAGTTATGGAATCTAGGACTATTAAAGATTTTGTATTTGTAATGGTTTTGATATATCACAAATCCATGCCAAAACTTACGTTTGATTAATTTTGCAATTGAAATTATAATTTTTAAAAGGTGTTCCTAGTTTAACTGCTAGTACTGACATTCCTTTATTAAAATGAAGGATTTAATGAAATTTTAAAAAACGGTGTACAGTTAAGAACCACTGTAGGAATGTTTCATTTAAATAAAACAAATAAAACAATCTATTCATTGGTGTACTTTGATACCTCTATTTGTAATATAATCAAATTAATCTACATTTAAAGAGTTTTACTTCATTATTATTATAATGGGAGTTTGTGAAATTATCTTCGTTGGCAACATTCTTCAAGAGCAATCCAACCTTTTGAGATGATCATTTGTATGAAAGCAGAAAAATCAGATAAAATGAGATCTAAAATTACCAATTTGGTCAATGGATTGTAACTTGTGATGTAGTCACAGATAACTTGCCTGATTGTTGTGTATGAAAATACATGTACATGTATTATCAATATGTTTTTTTCAAAAGTGTCTTCTCTCTTCGGGCAATACTCAAAATAAACATGTATTATGGATAGCATATTATTATAGGTCCTATAAGAAGGAAAGACCCCCATGAGCTTTGCATTTTGAAAAATTGACAATTTACTCATTTTGTGTGTTTGAACAAATGGGAAAGTAGATGGCTCTACGTCAATAGTGACATTACAAATTCAGCCAATTTGAAGTGCCCATCGTGATTGCAACTTCAAACATTTATAACTTTTGTTCAATTTCCTTCTAACTTTTACCAGTATGCTTCTCTGATTTTTCTGCTTTCTTTTAGATTACTTGTTTATTAAGGTTGGATTTTCCTGTGTAACTTATACCATCACACATCACAACCTTATATAAATACAAAATGAAATAAAATGTTATAATTTATTGCATATAAATCACAAGAAAATCAGTAACAAAATCTTGATCAAATATATTGTTATACATTATATGTTATTTTATAATAATTTTGAGTATTCACATACAAATACATACATACGGATACAAAATAATACAGATGCCATAACCATTAGTCTCTCACTAACCACTTACCATATTTTTAAAGCATGTCACATAGTTCAATATTCATAAATGTATTCAATCTTCATGCAAACTGGTCTGACCTATTCCTTGAAATATGAGTTCAACGTTTTACAGTGAAGTCCAGACCTTTTATTACTATTGCCTATGAATTGCCATGGACACCGATTTTGTTTTTCCTGAATTGTGAAAAAATTGTACGCTGTTACATTCTGAAAATATTTGTTTTCAAAGTTTCAGATAAACAGAAGAGAAGAATAGAAGGCATCTGGTTACACTTTATACAAATACTGTAAGAAGTTTTGTACCAAAATGATTTAAATAACAGAAATCTGACTTGACCAACAAACATGCATCAATATTCTTTTTTTATTCCAACTTAAGTTTTGCATATTTTAAGCATTAATTTGCATGAATTTGCAAAAATAAAGTTAGTGTGTAGCATAGCAAAGCATTTGCAAAAGGGAGAAAAGTTTTGGTTTTAACCTTCAAATACTTGTTTACATCATAACATCATACCAGGAAAACATAATAAAATGTGTAGTGTGAATCTTTGGTCTACTCTTCAGCCTCTAAATTTGTGTTAACCTCCCTTCTACTATTAAAGAATCTTACATGTATGATCCTACTAACATAAAAATATGCTGGACGATGTAAATCTGTTTTTCATTGAAAAGATACGAGCTCAAATGCAGAAAGGAAATAATTCTTCACTTAAAATGATGATTAATTAAATGAATATTAAGCGTGGAAGAAATTTCGGGAATTGGTGTTGGGTCTTAGTCTTAATAATTACTCCAACCCAAGTATATAAAGCATTCAGGATCATAGTTGCACAGTTTCTTCTGATATATACTAGTATATAAGACCAACTTCGGGATAGATTTTTGTTTGTTTATTCAATTCATCCCATCTCTCTTTTTAGTTTATACACCACATATACCCAACATTTTTCATTAATCTATATAATAAGGACAGATTTATATCCTGAACATACAAATGCAAAGTGGGTTACATTAATAGTACATTGCATTGATTTTGCAATTTAAAAAAAGGAAATTCACAAAAGAGGATAAGGCAATATATTTTAAAAAAGACCATCGAACCACTTTAAAAAATCATTGAAATAAATTAGAGTATCATATCCTTGCCGCTCTGAACAAGTCTGTTTGGGTCGAATTCACAGCAGTAATAAATGGGAACATAAAAGAAAAATCTTGCATTACTTACTGAACTTTAACCAAAAAATGGTGTGGCTTACAATGTGGTTAACAAACCGTCACAACCTCTGGATGTATGATGAATATCGAGAAAGGGTACATCTTATTTCAATAAACTCAAAAAATGAAAGAAATCTATTCAATGCGAAAGGAGTCGACAAAAAATTATTGTAATTTTACTACAATATCATAAAAGAAGAAATATAGAGAATCATAACATGCAATATCTGTGGAATTACAGTCCCTTAAACATAAATTCTTTGTTCAGGAAAGAATAAGAAAGTAAAGCAATGTCAAAGAAAATGTTCTTTTGTCAAGTTTCAGTTTGGTAATCAAAATGTAAAAAGAAATGTGAAATTCGAATACATACACCACTGATACCTTTTTAAAGATACTGGCAGATTTTGTCTGATATGACAGCAGAAAACAGAGTTAGCCACAAATAATTTTCCATTTTAAATACAGGTCGACTACATCAAGCATCAGTAGGGATAAACTTGACATTCTAACAGGCTAATTAGTTTTCCCTTACACAAATTGATCTACAACAACTTCACCACATGTAATATGTGACAAACTTTAATAAAATATCAAGGAAATATGTTTCTTTATCAAGGCACTTGAGATCAGTACAATCAAATATGAAAGAAATGAATGATTTTAATCTAGGAATAAGATCACAAAAACTGAAATTAATTGGACCATGCAATATTCTTGATTTGTTCATAATCTTTCAAATTGCATGTGAAAGGCTATAACAGAAATACATCATAAATCTCATTTAAAGTCACATCAAGAATAATGGAAATCAACTTTTACTAAAGAAGTCAAGGAATTAACATACATGTAGTATGTTTCCCCGTGAGACATACAGTTTGGGTCTTAAGCATGATCAAATGTAATTGCTTTGTCATGACTGAGTGTATACTGTATCCTGCGATCATCTTGTACAGAGGATACATTAGTATAGTGAAAATAATTCATCACAGGTCTACATGTACATACAGTATGTGTTTACACATCAAAACGTAGAAATTGCACATAATTTTCCCTCTTCTTTTACACTTCAGAATTCAGACAAAATGTTATGAAAAGAAATGAAATCATGCTTTCCACAAAATATGTTTACACCATGAAAAATGAAAGCCATTGGTAGGGGTAGATATATTTACACCTGACTTGACAAAGCACGTTCATATGTGCTACTAAACAGCCAGAGCCTCTTCAAAGATGACAAAAAACAAACAGAAAGAAATTTAACATTACAATTGACAGTTCATTAGGGAGAAACAATCCATTACCACTGGACAGAAGAGTCAAGACTATCGTGAACTACAAATTTTTAGATCTTATCTGAGTCCGAGAAGATACTGAAGTCCTCAGTCCAAGATGTATAAAATATATGGAATCTCTTCATTCTGAGTGTTTAACATAACTCAAGGAAAGATCACTTTGAAATTTTTCAAGAAAACTGCATGTTCAGTATTTTTTTCTTCTCCATCTAATCAATGATATCACATTCATGACCCATGGTAACACTTTTCACATACTCAACCACCATGCACACTTCAAATCTGGAAAGGTTTTTGTTTCATTGCCTTTAAACTAATTCAACTATTTCCTTTAATGAGTAGTCCTAACATTACATCAGGTAACTTTCACTCTCACTGGAGAGCGTGCTTCTCATAAACCATACCAAACAACATTCATATATTTTGATATGAAAAGCAGCAAAGGTAGAGAAACTGCCAACATTTACACATTTCTTGCATTGGGCAGTTTCATGACTGGTCTTGAAGACTTACATTAGTTACAACCATAAAATTAAACCATACAAACAATTACATTATTAAAGCATTCACAACAAATTGGAAGCCAAGAGTTTTAAACAAATAGTGGAAACTAGGTTATTGCATGTTTCTTAAAGTTCATTTGTCATTGGACCAGATAAACTGGCATTGACACAAACTTATTTGTTTTAACCAAACTTTGTTGAAATCACAATAGAAACAAACAAAACATTATCACAGAAGTTAGTAATATCATCAAAAACCATTTGCTAATAATTTTTTTAATAACTGAATATCAACACATTTAAATTATATTCTTCCTGGAAATTCCCTTGAATATTATCAAAACTACATCGATTTGCTACGATTTAAAATCGATTAAAATTGGATTCAAGACATGATAAGCCCTGTTATATGAATCAATACTTCCTTCCTGATGATGCTGAGGATGGGTGGGGATTTTTTTTTTTTTGGGGGGGGGTGATTGTGGGTGGGGGTGTGGAAAGTGGTGGCTTTGAAATAACATAAACCTCTTCGACTACTGATGCATTGTGTTTTCACCCTAATGAAGGTAAACAAAAATGCTTGCCCTTCACTAATGTCTCTAGGAATAATTAATTTTGCAAACACCCCTGTTGTAGCATCTCAAAATGTGTGGCATGGAACAGAGCACACATATCTGGAAGAGGTACTTGATGATCTCCTACATCAAATAACTATTTCCTCAGAAATTGAGCACCTTTCTTTCCCCTCTAGATATGTCTTATGCTAAGTTCACACCGACGCCGCATTGATGGCGCTTTAAATCGGCGATCAAAGCGGCAGCAAAGCGTAACAAAGCTTAATTAAAGCGTAAAGGCCTTAATAGAGCGTAAGAAAGCTTCGAACAATTCGGGACATTCGGCAAGAGCGCCAACAAATTTTAAACTGATTAAAAATTTGAGGCGATCTGTCACGCATTGCGTAAAGCGGGGAGAGCGTATTAAAGCTTATCAAAGCGTCATAAAGCTTATCAAAGCTTTGCTCAAAGCGTAGGAAAGCTTAACAGAGTTTAAATTTTTTTCGCTCTTGCCAAATGTCCCGAATTGCTCCAAAGCTTCCTCATGCTCTATTACGGTCGTTACGCTTTGCCGCCGCTTTGCTCGCCGATTTAATGCGCCATCAATGCAGCGTCGGTGTGAACATATCTCAGGAGATCGTGAGATTTTTTGAAAAAATGACGCCGCATTGATCGCCGATTTAAAGCGCGGCAATCGGCGTCGGTGTGAACTTAGCATTACAATATATTTACCTATGCCATTATTGTCCAAAATATCCACGACTTATTTAGCCATAATAATACATTTTATTACTAAATATCCTTCAATATTCTATAAAAAGGGCAGAGATGTGTTGATTCTATCATGACATTCTTCAGGACATAATGGTTGCCTAACAAAAAGAAGACTCTTAAACAAAACATTAAGGCATTATTGTCGTATGAAAATATGAATGAAAATTTAAAAAACAATGAAGGCATAAAATGTTTAGTGATTTCAAAATGACAAAAAGAAAAAGAGAAAATCAGCCTAGAAAATCCTATCCAAGGTAGGAAGTGTTCTTACCAGAGGCAGTATCAGACAACAAATCCCCTGGCAAAGGCCTGCTTAGTAATATGACCAATATTTGCATTTGGAGTAGAATTTGACCTTAATATGGACACAGGTCTCAGAAAGCAGGCTTTGGTTAATGTGTTAAGACTTGCTACATGTGAGATTACCAATCCAAAGGAAAGTGTCCTGCTCTATGAACATTGCCTGTATTTCGGATTATAAGAAGAAGAAAAAATATATAAATATAAACAGAATGGCATGATCTGGAGGCGTATCCACTTCTGAAAGTGCCGGAGTGAGATGTATGCAAAGAAACGACTTTGTTATCTTGTTTTCTTCTGTCACAAGAAGAGAGGAGGGCAGTCTCTGATACTGATTCCTGGTTGAGTGAAAATTTTGTTAGATGACAGCACCAACTAGATCCTTCAAGCATTGAACAGTTAGCCTTCATTCTCCATTTGCCCCTTGTGCACACCCGTTGACAACAACAGATGATGATTTCTTACATGCGGAGTCCACACCATTCTCAACTGCATCATTGAGAGGTCTCTTTACAGTTTTGCTGACCGTTTGTTGAAGGGTACAGTCTTTAACTGGCACTTCTTCTCTCGATTCTTGGAGTCTTGGTGTGAGTCCATTAGTTAAATGCAAACTATCTGGGTTAGCTTTGGAGTCTCTAGGAATGAATGGATTGTGTTCCCTTGTCTTTGGACGATCTATCAATCTCTCGATGTAGTTGAACAAAACCCGCATGAAGTCTGGCACACCATCGTAGCCTGAAGAAGGAAAAAACAAAAAAACAAGAGTAATTGATTCTGTTTATTTCATTTCTTTCCTATCATTTAACTTGCACGCAGAGAATACTTAAATGGTGCAAAAAAGAAAAATTCCTTCATACAGAACAAAAATAAACAAAGTTTCAGAGGTGAACCCTCACAATCTAAGTATGCCTGAGAATTGCCCAAAGATGTGATAATTCCCATTGAAGTGCCTTCCTCATCGAGTAAAACGTACAAAACTATTTATTTTTAATGAAATGAAAATGATCCCTCATTATATATATATACATATTCATTTCATGAAACAAATGTCTGCTAGACCACTTATATGAAAAAATTTTCACGGAATGATTTTCAGCTAATTTTCCATGTCAAATGATATCATTGTGAAGTTACAATAAGTTATACAATACACATTTCTGATTGCACTAAATGCAAGCAATAATTTCATTGGTATTTGATTAATCTTCGCCTGTTTCATTTTTACTTTAATTGCATGATTATCTATTTCTCAAGAGATTTGAGAGCTGTTATCAACACACTCTCACTATGAACATGACGGACAAAGAAAGCGGACAAAATATACAGTTCCTCAGGTTGACAAAGGAACATCCCTTCACTGCTATTATGTAAAAAGGTGAATATGCATGTGACACCTGTTCTACACATTTCTACATAATAGCAGTGAAGGGATGTTCCTTTGTCTACCTGAGGAACTGTATATTTTGTCCGCTTTCTTTGTCAGTCATGTTCATAGTGTCAAGCATACCATGTTTTAATCGTCTACTCTATCTGGCACATTTCCACAAACAAATCATTTTACATTTTGTATAGCTTTAAAGCTTTGTCTTGGCTCTTTTGTACTGAATATTCTGCAACAAAATCTTATTATAACTTTTTCCCCCTCTTTCTGTTTAAGTGTTCCTACCTGGGAATGCATTAACATCAATGACATAGTGAAGGCCTGTATCGTTCTCTACAATGACGTCTGCACCAATCAGAGACATCTGGAGGCCATTGTGTAAACAGTCTGCCAGAGATTTGAGTACTGCTGAGCAGGGCTCTAACATGACATGAACAGCATCGGTCTCATCAAGCTACCAAGAGAGGGGTGAAATAAGAAACATAATACACATTAAACTACACAATTTTTTTATTCATGAAGTTGATATCAAGAACCAACATCCCTTGTTTGATAAATTTTCCCTCACATCAAGGCATCATTCAATGTATATCGAAGAAGAAAAAACTTAATGCATAATTGTGACTTTATGAAGGTAGCAGGGTCTACAGAACAAAGGTTTGTTTCCTAAAAATATATTTCCAGTTCCAGGATTCCAGTATACTTCTTACACTACAACACAACTTTAATGAATTTACAAAAATTTGAATTCCAGTAGGAAAGTCAAGAAAATGTTGCGATACTTCATAAACAGCATCGTGAAGATCATAGTTCTTTCATGATGTACTTTAGAAAATATCAAGAACTCTAAACAGGACTGATGTCTGAGTACATGTTTTGAAAGCAAACTTAACATGCGGCTATACAGAACAGTTCATTCCAAGGGTAAAATTATTTCTCAATTTACATGTATAACACTTCGGTTTCAACTACCTTAAACATGTGAAAATCTGGATCACATTTCTTTCAGGGCTGATCCAATGAATACAAGGATGGTAGAACTTGATAACATACCTCATTCAGGAATGATGTTGAGTTGAATTTGGATACATCATGGCTGTCAAAGAATATTGTGCTCTGGCCTGAGCCTGGAGTGAAGGGGAAAATGAATCAAAAGGAATCAAAGTTTATGCAGGGTATTCTCATCAAATGTAAATATTAACTCATTATCCCCTACAGATACTTACACACAGGGCATTGGACCTACTTAGATACTGAAAAGAACTGACTGACTGAGTGTACAGAAGAACAATAGTTTGTCATGGTAGCACATTGGTTTCAATATAAAATCAAACTTCGGTATTCTTGACAATATAGCTAGATTTCATGGAGCAAGCATTCATGACATCTCTTGCTTTTTTTCTACATGAAAGAGCATGGGTGGTTCAGGGCTTAAATTAATGCAAGGCCACCAAGGCCATGGCCGTGGATGCCCTGTTGATTGGCCTCAATGCCCCTCTCATTGGCCTTTGAGAGATTTTTTGTGCCCTTTCCAATTCTTCCTATTTGTGCTGTAATATAGGAATGTGCCCTACAAAAAAGTGGCCTTGCCCTAAAAATATTGAAATTTAAGGCCTGGTGGTTTTCAACGATCTCTGGAAATGAGAACATATTTGTGAGACATTCCAGAGCAAGCGCAAGGGGATCAGTTAAGCAATGTCTTCACAGACATTTCCCTTGAGACAATCACTTACCTCCTAATGTGAAGTTTTTCACTGATGGCCTCTTCACTACAAAGTACTGATCTCCTACGATAAAAACCTTATGGAGTAAGGCATTGTGATTGATGAATGTCTGAGCTACACAAGGTGGTTTGATGTCCTTTAGCCCGGCTTCATTGAATATTAAAGACATCTATAAAACAGGAGGGAAAAAAAGAAGAAAGAAGAAAGAAAAGAAGAAGTAGAAGGAGAAGAAGGAGAAGAACAAGAAAAAGATGAGTAAAAGGGAAGAACAAAAGGGAAGAACAAGAGATAAGAAAATGAGAAAAGAAATAAACATTGAGTGATAACGACATATTTGTGAGAAGTGAGTAAGATAGACATATTTATAAATAAATTAAGTCTCATGTGTAATATTGGCAAGCTTCTGCTGCATACATGAGACAAAATGTGAACAGGATCTAATTTCATTTCCTTATTAATGGTTGCACTTGAAGAATCAATTAGCGAAACGCAAAAAGAATAATATATCACACCAGCACAATGTTTTGACTAGCTTTCAAAGATATTGATCTAGTATCTATAATATATGTGCTTCATCTTTGATACTGGTTCATGATATTCTCTCTTTTCTTCTTCTTCCAGTATAGTACAGAGTGCTATTGGCATATTATCCTACCTTGTGCTTGTTGTGTGCTGAGTGCACAGTGCAAGTAAAAAGGCTCTTGTTGAGCCTGAAGATGAATTTATTCTCTTTGATTCAAATCATTCAAATTCATTTGAAATATACAATGTGAGTTTCAAGTTTGGACCATAAGAGAAAAAGATAGAGAAGAGAAAAGATCATGCATAATGGATTGTCCTCCTCCTCCTCTGACCATAATGAGTTACCAAGCCTAATGTCATCTCATCTCTCTAATAAATTGGGTAATTACCTTGTGTGAAATGACAGATCCGTGGGCTTGGGAGGGCTTACATACTGTACAAAAGACAATACAATGGGCACAGCTATTAAGTAAATCCTTACCATACCACTCAACATAAATACTTTCCAAGTTAGCAATTTATATTTACAGCTGTTCCTATCTTTTATGGGTGCACAATATAACCACTGGGTTATATTTCACACACATATGGTTTTGTCACATGCCAGCCTAAAATCTTGAGAGGAACTTGCTGTCCAACCCACTGATGGTCTATACAAACATATTTGGATTGGAGATACATGTATTACATATGTATTTGCAGATAAGCAGGAAAGGCCATGCTAGATTGCTGATAAACATGAGCTGAATAAACAGTTGAACTGCAAGATACTTAGTCATCAGTTAGCAAATAAGCACATACAGAATTAACATTGCCACTGATGCGGTATTGAACATAGGACTTTAGTAAATAGTATAATAATGATGTACAAGTCATCTGTAACTCTCAATATATGTTTTCAAATCGTTTCTTATTATCCCTGAAACTCCTTTCTTTTGTCACAAAAGCCCAATGGCATTTTCTATGTACCTGAAACTCTAAAGCACTTTCTGAATGTAGATCCCATTTATGTTGGTTGGTTATTGTTAATTCCGAATATATCAACACAACATTACAACAATACCAATAATAATAAAAACAACAACAATAATAATAGTAATAATAATAGTAATAATATTGATTTTTAAACGGCACTTACTGAAAAAATAAGTCACTCAAGGCCCTACAACATACTGACCATATTGTCAAACAGACATACACCATAACTCTATATACAGAGAATATGTAAATGATATTCAATACTTTCCCTCAATTTGATGCCTTACCTAAAGGAAATCCCACTTGAGCCTTGCGTAGAAGCTGCATAATCTCAGTCTCTTTGGTTGTGTGGATCTCTACAAAGTTGGGTACTTTAACTTTTCTGTGAATATCTGAAAACAGATATAAGTAGATATGTTACAACATTAAAAAGGAGTATGCAAGCAAAGACTTGATAATGCGTATTGGAAAATAAGAATGGTGGCTGGGAGAGGGAGAAAGAGGGGAGGGTGGATGGGGGAGAGATGAGGTTACTTCATGTTAATTCAATCATGAAATGCTAATAAAATCGAGCTTTTGCCATTTCATGATTTTGATAAAACGTCCATGATTGCCATATACATATATATGAAAGTAACATGTACAGAGGAAGAAACGAAACAGCATTCTATATCTTGAGTTCTTGAAAAAAAAATGCTGTTCTGAGGGAGAAAGTGGCTGTAATTAATCCTGAATTGTTTATCATGACCTGTAGCATATAATGTGATTGAATAAACGAACCAAAGAAAAATTGGTTGAACATCAAGATCACCGAAAGTACCCTCACATTTGCATACCATGTGACGATGTGTTATGCCCATGCCAAGACTTATGGTCATATTTACTTAAATATATCACTACCAGTATTCGTAACTCGGCTATTATACATTTTCTTTAAAAAGATGTTTGGCAGATATACTTTCTTTCTGGGCTCTCTTATTTGAGCAGTGTTATAATTACCAGGGTTACTTTGGAGGGAATCGAGAAGGACTTGGTAGCTGATGTTGCGATCCATCAGGTTCTTGACTGCACTTAGAGGATCTAAGACCACCACATTGGGATTGAGTTTGATGTATGTCTGCAAAGAATTAAGCATTATATTTATGAATGCAATTATTAGATACAGTGTTTACACACTATACATTTGCCAAATTTTTTGCCAACACCATAGGCAGCAAGCGTACACTAGCTTTATCCAAAACAAGATAACGACCTTTGACCATTTTCAGCAGTGTTTTCTCCCGAACCCATTCATAGTGGCTGTCTAATTGCAGTCACACAGATAAAATGAGAATTTAATCGCCTATAGTTTTCTCTTCTTCGAAATTGGCTACTCTATACCATTCATAGTGGCCTTTTTATTGGATGCGCCCGGATGCATCCGATGAAAACCAGGCCACTATAAAAGGGTATAACTATAGACTTACGGTGCTCATGTCTAATGTACATGTAGCAACAACTGCCTGCTCGTTGTGGCAGCTTTGAAGTTTGAATCTACATGTACATTGTACTTCAAAGATAAACTCTTAGTTGTAATTCTAGCTCTTATACCTCCTTGATGTAAAGTGCATGTAGTATAGATATTAGATAGCAACTACAAATGTACGTGTAGCTGATTAATTTACCTTTATAAATTGTAGATGGCCACAAGGGGTTAAAGAGACTTATAAAGCTTGCAATGCCCAAGTCATGAAAATTAATTTTGACTAAATCCATTGATTTTAATCAGAAATTATATCAACTTATGACATTATAATGAACATTTAAAATTACACCTTTCCCCCTCATTACATACAATCAATGAATATATCACTGGTTCCCTGCACTACATGTATGTTCATATCAGTTGTAAACATTACGTTAATAGAAGAAAGCATACAGCTCCTCCAACTAAACTCAGAATTAGGGAGAAATGTTTTAATTTCACATCCAACTGTAACTCGCTAATGTTTACATTCATACATTTTACAATACAATATACCGGTAGTTTAACATACTCTCATTAAATTCATAGAAAGTACGGTACTGTGTCTCTTACTATCTTAGCTTTAATAATGACTGACATTTATGTTCAGTCTTCCATCAGTTATGAAGCAAAGGCCATATCAACAACCATCTGTCACTCAGTACAATACTGTAGTTGGCACTTGTACAATGTCCATTCATGATCGCGTCAATTGCTACTGTCTTCATGGGGCCTACCCTTGTCCCACACGCAACCCCCCCC
>BEXV01000022.1:150313-167305 GCA_003118195.1 Hemicentrotus pulcherrimus | reverse complement strand
TCTTCTTCTTCCTCTTCCTCTTCTTCCTCCTCTTCCTCTTCCTCTTCCTCTTCTTCTTTTTCAACTTTCTTCTATCTTCCAAGCGCTATATGCAGCCTATCATTTCATTGTGAAAAGCGACCGGTATAAAGCATCTAAGGACCGCACATTTGTTTACCCTCTCCAATAAATATTTTCCATATCTTTTCTAAACATATATTCGGCAATATGGTACAGGTGAGCAGGTGATTGGAGGAGCATGTCACATATAATGCCTCACTTTTTAATAATTAATCGATCATTTCTTTGTCCCCTTGTTGTTGCACTGCTTTCAGACCTTAGGATCCATGGCAGACATTTTTTAATGAAAATTAACACCCGACCCACCTTTTACAAAATTTGGATCCACCCTAAAAAGTTAGATACCGGTACCGGAAGGGAGCTGGGAGAACCCGGGTGCCGAGTATAGCTGCTCGGTGGCGCGCTGGCGCGCTGCCGTACCTATATCGTGCATTATACATGCAGTGCTAGTGCTAGTGAGTGACGTGTATCTTAAAGTGACGTGTGACGTGAAGAGATTTGAGAGAAGAGGAAGATCGACAACATCACAGAGACATTTTGAAGATGTGGTCGTTCTTATCGAGAGATCCCACGAGGGCTTTTCCTTTTGAAATCGGTGAGAAGGTGGAAGGACTAGAAGATAAATCGATTTGGACTTTGCATCAAGGAAAACGGAAGGTAAATAATGGCTCAGGAAATACACTGCAGTCCCATACCTAGGATTTCATGTAGGCTAGGCCTATAGACTTGTCTAGATAACAATTTAAAGCCGGATAAAAAAATTATCATCAATGATGGAGCTATGCATAGTTTAGCTTCAACATGCTCCTGTTGATGATGAACTAAAATTGGATTTACACGAGTCTAGATTCTACACCTTATTTACAAATTCAAAACTATGCTGACCTCGATCCGATTCTAAAGTCCTCTGCACTGATGAGAGGTTGCGATGTTGATTCTCCTGGGAATGCACACAAAGGTTTGTCATGTTGATTCTGGCCAGAAATGCATGTCATATTATGGTGTAGAATAAAGGTTCATTTTGTATTGCTAATTTGATGTTAATTTTCAACAATAGCAAATAGTTAAGTATAAACTAGTGTGTATCACACATGCAGAGACGCCAAGTTCAAAGATCGGCAATGCGTGACATTTGCATGATTAAGCGCCCGAGCGCGTAGGTGAGCCTCTAACACACGTATAAGATATAGCGGTTTTTTTTTAAATCTAGCACGCGCACCGTGCTTGAGAGCATTTCCCACTATGAATATAAGCGGACAAAATATACAGTTCCTCAGGTTAACTAAGGAACATCCCTTCACTGCTATTATGTAAACATGTGTAGTACAGGCGTCACATGCATATTCACCTGTTCTACACATTTTTACATAAAAACATGAAGGGATGTTCCTTTGTGTACCCGTGGAACTGTATATTTTGTCCGCTTTCATTGTCCGTCATGTTCATAGTGTCCAGACCCTTGAAATGCGTGATGTCACACCTAATGCGTGGATACTTTGTAGCTCTGCACATATACATGTAGCTGCATCCTGACTGCATCCTGAACTGATTTCACTAAAAATTGGTACAATTGATGACACCTAAATAGCAGTAAAATACAATTCTTGCAATTTATTAATGTAAGAAAGAACAATTAAAAATATAAAATTGTAATTATACTGTCATACTTGCAGATCAGCCAAATCGGCATGATTCTGTGCATTTGTGTATAATGAGTTTATCGACTATTCATGGGTGAAAAATCAACACGCAGTGCAGTGCTAGAGATCAATACGCATTAGCATTGACTCTCTATGCTTTGCTGGAGTGGTGTGTATGGGGAGTTTGCTGAAAAAAGGGTGTGGCCGCGTGCCTCGTTCAATTTGCCTCACAATCAGCTTGTATTATTATTAGACAAATGACAAAATGCTGCTGCTTGTATAGTGCCCTCTTCAACAAACACACTCTTATCACACTAGTTCTCTGACTCGAAGCCTTCTATATGTTGCCAATGAGTGAAAGCATTTAAAATTAATATTGTTATTTTTTCATAATCAAATTATTATCATTGTTACTATTATGATGATCATTATTGTTATTTTTATGACGATGATTATTATTATTGCACATTATATTCTCATTGATTGTTATACGATAACTCACTTTTCTCTGATCTCTATTTTCCTATCAGGCCAATGGAGAGCCCGTATCAGTGTTTATGGTGGACCTCAAAAGCCATTCAGAATCCATAGTCCAGTTGGCCAAGAGCGCTCACAAGCGACTCAAGACACTGCGACATCCAAATGTCCTTCTCTATGTGGATGGATTGGAGACTGAAAACGTCATCTATGTTGTGACTGAGGAAGTAACGCCGCTTGGTACTTTCTTGAAGACTAATGCTCCAAAAGAATCAACAATATCTTGGGGATTTTATCAAGTAGTGGTGAGTATTATGGTCTGTGCTCTATAGATTGTGGATCTCTTTTAAAAATGAACCATAAAAGAAAAGGAAAAAACGTGATACATGTATAAGGAAAACATTATGGTATATTACCTTGGCAAAGTAACATCATTTGTTTTGTGTTATGCTTGTATGTTTAATCAGTGTCCTGTATTGCAATTTGTTTTGTAACACATTCAGCTGAACCTGAAAGTATGACACCAAGCTGCAATTATTCCATACCAGTAATTTATCAGTAGTTTGGAGCTTGGAAGATATGAGCTTTGTGTCAAATGATAAGTTTATGCCCTTCTTGCTACAAACGGTTAATGTTATCTGTTTTTTTATGAATTACAGAAAGGACTAAGTTTTTTGCACAATGACTGCAAACTGAAGCACAACAATGTCAACTTGAGCTGTGTGTTTGTGAATCGTGCTGGGGAATGGAAGCTTGGTGCAGTGGACTACATCACTCCGTCTGAAGGGGAGGGCAGCACCAATCCAGATAAGGGACTGAGATCACTAGAAAAGTACAACCCACCAGAAATGACCGATGTGAGAGCTAGGAAGAGACCATGCCCATGGTATGTCTAGCATTCAGTATTTTTGTCATGATGTATTCTAAGAAGTCGTTTTGGCTAGATATATAATGCAAGAATTTGTAAGCAAATTAATACACTTACGTTTGTGAATGCCCTCTCCGTAGCAATGAAATGTTTGCAAGCCTAAATATATCTGATTTCTGTTTGTTTAATGCAATGGTAATGAGGGTTTTTATAAGAATACTTCGTACATTTTGAATATGAATGTGTGTTTAAATAAGTAGAGTTTGTTGAAACCTAATTGTAATATCTGCATATTAGTGGTGATTATAGCTTGTGCTTTCAAATTATCCACTAGCCCTATGATGTAGCAAATTATTGAGACCAAAATTCTTGTACATTACATTCACACTTCGATAAATGATTCATGTAAACAAAATGTAATATCCTGCGAATTGAGCTCTGATTATCAAAATATATATCTATCTTTATTCAGGGCTGCTGATATGTGGGGTCTTGGTTGCCTAATATGGGAAGTATTCAATGGAACACTTCCTAGAACATCATCTTTAAAAGCACTGGGAAAGGTAAATGAAACTTGTGCTCAATTCATCATTTTCCCCAAAAATGTTGTGTAATTGTCCAATGTAAAAAATATAAGAGTTAATCTTTGGGAGGGTTTATTTTATTGTCTTGTTTAGTCTACGTTAATGTATAGTCAATATTCAAGAAGAAACTATTGAATTTTCATGCAGAAATGCAGATGTTATCTTTCATTGAACATAGCTTTGAATTGATATCAGATTGGATTGTGTATATGTATTTATAAATAATAATAAAATGATTTGAATTATTATCCTTGAGAGTTCACTTCTTCACTATGACAGTCATAGTGAAGAAGTGAATCCTCAAGGATTTTTATTTTAATTGTTTTCAATTATTATTTGTATATTGCCATGACATAGGATTATCCAAATTAAATTATTTGTTCTACATACATGTGTATATGTACATATGTCTAAAAGCCTTGAGAAAAACTTAAATCATCATCATATTCTGATGATCACATTTTGTATTACAATATCTTGTAAATTTGTAATTCAAGGACGTGTTACATATTAATACAAAATGCATGCACGATTAGTATGTAATATGAGGAGCATTCAATTATATTTGAAACCTCTTCTTTTCTTCATGCTTAAATAAGACCTACAATCCCATCTTGTATGTTGATCTAAACTGGTCACTGGTTAGTCCTCATTGTTTTTAAATTTACTTTGTTTAGATACCCAAACATCTTGTACCAAACTACTGTGAATTGGTTGGAGCAAACCCTGTATCTAGACCGAACCCAGCAAAGTTCATTGAATCTTGTCAGAATTCTGGTGGCTTCATGAAGAACAGCTTTGTTGATACCAATCTCTTCCTTGAAGAAATACAGGTAAGATATGGGAAGTGTGCCTCGCTCCCATACTTTATCTAAAGACTTAACATTTCATCTGTAACAATGTATTTTTAAAATTAATTTAATTCATGTGTCAAAGGCATACATAATGTGACTCTATAAGAGGACGAATTGCATTTTCTCTGAACTTGATGAGAATTTATCTACTCTTGTCCCTCACTCTAGATTAAAGATCAGACAGAAAAGACCAAGTTCTTGATTGGTTTGAGTGCTGCCATCGATGACTTTCCTGAGGAGTTTTGTCGTCATCGTATTCTTCCTCTCCTTCTGCAAGCCTTTGAGTTTGGAAATGCTGGTTCAGCTATCCTTACTCCTCTTCTCAAGGTATGACTCTCATTGTTAATAAATTTTTATATATGTCCATGATTTGGTCTGTAAATGAAATGGAAAATATATTAACATGATTCGATCCCAGAATGTAATTGTAATTATAGAAAAAAACAAGTAGTCTAGGCATAGTTATATATGAATAATAAAATATGGAATGTCTGTCCAGCGATGCAAGCTTCATTACATCTATGAGGCTCTTCACACCGGCAGAGATAGTGTGTGCTAGACCGCGCTATCTCTGCGGTGTGGAAGGTACAACGTTGTTTCGGTCCGCTCAACAGCGAGCCACGGTGAGCCAAAACGGCGTGCCATTGGAGCACCTCTTGGGGGTGGTTCACGAGAGATAGTGTGGTCTAGCGCGCGCTAGAAAAAAGGGGGTGCTAAGATAGTGGTGTGAACAGCCTCAAGGATCTTTCCCATTTGGTTTTACAATTAAATCAAACAGTTGTCAGAAAGTATGTGTTCTTTTGAAAGTGTACAGAAACCATTTGCTGCCAAGACTATATATGATTAACCTCATTAGCCCAATGATATATTGTACATTTGATTTGTGGGTTTTTCAGTATTTTACGATATGGAAAAGAAGAAATGTTTTATTGATTTTTCTTGGATTTATTGCTCATGCATATAGCAAATGAACCATCAAATACATATTTAAAAGTATCGAATCCTTAGTTAGTGGCTAGTATGATATTTATCTGTCTTTGTTTTTGTATACCATTTTAACTATAGTTGGGAAAACTACTGGATAATGATGAATACCAGAAGAGGATAGTGCCTATTGTAGTCAAGCTCTTCTCATCAACAGATAGGAACACACGAGTCAAACTGCTTCAACAGGTAAGAATCCATTATGCATGCTTATTTCAGCTTATCATGTCAGCAATTAGAAAATTATGTTTCCTTTCATGACACTTTAATATGAATTTTAGATTTAAATGATGAAAAGGTGTAAAAGTATAAGGGTGTGTAGGTAAAAGAGCATAGAGGGAGAGCAAAAGGAAGGGGTTACATGAGGGAGAGTGAGAGAGAGAGTGAGATAAAAAGATAGAGAGAGAGAGAGAGAGGAGGGGATGGGTGAAGAAGTGTTAGAACATATTCATAAGTATATACCTTTTTTTGTTTGTCTTTCAGATGGATCAGTTTATTGAGCATCTACAACCAGCTGTTGTCAATGATCAGATCTTCCCTCACATATGTCATGGTTTCAATGATACTGTGCCTGTTATAAGAGAGAATACAGTTAAGGTAAGGCTGTTGTCATTGCTCAGTGTTTTCAAATAATTTAAAAGCAATTCAAATTCGAAAGAACTCCAATTTAAAAAAAAAAGGTTTTAAGGTTAGGAATTTGGTTATCGATTGGCTTTGAGATACATGTAGGTATAGTTTTTGAGCCAGGGTTGGAGTTTAAATTTGAGTTGCATTAGAAATTGACCAAAGGGCAATTGTAGCATGACCTTATGTATTGCAGTTATGTACCCGGTAGTCCATAACACAATTTGCAGAATGCTTGTTTTATATGAAGGAGATACAATAGTTAGAGAGTGAGAGCTTTAAAGTAACATGTCTATTTGATTCTATGACAGTGCATTGAAGCCTGCTCATTCAATTGTTTACCATGTGCACCCTAATAGAAACAGAGGATATTCTAAATATAAAGTCATATTAAAAATTCTAAAAAACATTTTTGTATCAGTGGATGAACTTTGTTGTTGATGTTGATCTTTCAGGCAATGCTTCTTTTAGCTTCTAAGCTGAACGACAAGAACCTGAATATAGAACTCCTCAAGCACTTTGCGAGATTACAAGCCAAGGATGAACAGGTGAGACAATGTTCCAGCTTTTCTCAATCATGCAGATGTGTAGTTTATTAAGGTTGCTGACATGTGAAATAGAATACTAAATGATTGAATTGTTAGTCTGCATTAGTGTATTCCTGTGTGTTTGTTGTGTTTGATGCTAAATCATGAACATATTCTTTATTTTATTTCAGGGAGGAATCAGAACAAATACCACAATTTGCCTTGGCAAGCTTGCTGGCTATCTAAATCCTACGGTAAGTCTTCACTCTTATAACATTCCAATAAAGTTGAAAAACCGACACTAAATAATGACAATGTTCATTTACAATGCCTATGATACTATCTGTCGACAACATCAGCCAAGTGTATCATCACGAATGCATTCAACTTTATTGTGTACTTTGATCATTGTGCAGACAAGACAAAAGGTGCTTTCCTCTGCGTTTGTACGAGCCATGAAGGACCCTTTCCCACCAGCCAGGACAGCGGGTGTCCTTTCCATGCTTGCCACACAGAGCTACTACTCCCTCAAGGACTGTGCTCTCAGGGTTCTACCGACCCTCTGCACGCTGACCGTTGACCCTGATCAGGGTGTGAGACAGAATGCCTTCAAGGCTATCAAGATCTTCCTGGAGAAGCTTGAGAAGGTCTCACAGGATCCAGAACTGCTGGAAGAAATGGGTAAGGACAGCACAGGAGAAACTGACACAGCCCTTGTATCACTTGTGGTTGCCCCTGCATGTTCTTTGACAGCACAAGCATTTTCCCTCTTCAGGGTAAATCCTAACTTAAAGTTTGAAAAGAGCTGCTGGATGAAAACAGATGGGGGTTGGCGTAGAACTGTGTACCACAGCTTTGTATTAATCTTGATATTCTATT
The DNA here is from genome assembly GCA_003118195.1 of Hemicentrotus pulcherrimus. NCBI lineage: Eukaryota > Metazoa > Echinodermata > Echinoidea > Camarodonta > Strongylocentrotidae > Hemicentrotus > Hemicentrotus pulcherrimus. Next base: position 159,808 of record BEXV01000022.1, on the reverse strand, counting down.
TTATCCAAGTTTGTCTTCACACAACAATTGCATCAAGTCATTCATTGCTTAGAAGTATCCATTTTGGAATTACCTTCACATTTGAGAGATATCTGACATAGCAGTGATATTAACTCAAGATGTTCAGGTCAGTTCAGTTTATTTCACTCAAAGCAAACATACTTGCTGTATTGATTGACAATATTCTTACAATGACAAGATCTTTGTGTGAAATGATATAAACATTGTATCAAGATGGTATGTGATGTAATATCAATGGTAAGACAATTTCAATTGGAGAGACAAGTTGATGACCAATGTCTTGTGTTGGAATTTAGGATTCAATTCTGCTTTATAAGCTGGTTGCCATGTTTTATTGGAGTAGAGCATATTTTATTATTCTACTTATTCAAATTCACAATTCAACAGAGGCCGATGTGAATAAAGCAGGTTCAGCATCTCAGAACCCCTCAAGTTGGACGGGTTGGGCAGTGACATCTCTTACATCAAGGTTATATAGGGGAGGTGGCACTAAACCTGCAGCACCAGGAACAGGTGGCCCTCAACAAGGCAAGTATTACTGAAGCCACCAGTGTTGTGTTATCTCAGATTGAGATGCAAGATGATGTACTTGTCAGATGATGTTCCTCTTCTAAGCCATCATTTTGTGCTGTTGAAAGGCCATTATTACATTCCATGAGCATGATCATTTGTACACTCTCATTGCCAACTATGGATTAATATACGAGGAAGTGGATCAGTCAGATTGAGATTGATTTTATAAAATCATGTTGTAGATGTTTTTATTTTTTGTATGAATGAAGCATATAGGGAACTTTATCTGTCGATCATGAATGAAATCAGGTAATTTTCAGGTCGAACATGTGAGAATAGAAAGTTATGCCGTCGATCCTTGCAGCTAGGGGAAATCTTTGCAACAGTGTGTCTTTAATGACATCCTCTTTCAAATTATGATGCAATTTAAGTGAAATTTTGCCATCTAATTTTGGGCAAATTTTGGGCTCCCAACACTTTAGAAGGGCTTTAACCATTGATTGTTGTATGATATTACTTTGCAGCTAAGCCAAACACAACAGCATCCAAGCCAGCACCCGCCAAGGATGAGAGGCCATCGTCAATCACCAGGGTTGATGGCAGCAGAGATCGAGACTCAGATTCAGATTACGGCAATGAAGGAGGCAAAGAAGGTGATGCTGATGGCTGGAATGACAATGATAACTGGGGCAATATGGAGGTATGTATGAATTCAATGTAGTTGGTTTTCTAGATTTTTATATTTTTATAGACAATAATAGATTTTAGATTTAGATTTGTGTAACACGGAAGTCCATTCTGTCAGGTGTTTGGAGTGGTGTTTTTACTTGTGAGGCCTATCAAAACTTTCTATGTTGTGAGCATAATTTGCACTTTCTGAGAAGATATTTGTCCACTATAAACTTTCAAGCATACAGGAAAGTGAGACTCAAAACCTACCACAATTCCTACAATGCCCCTATTTTTCTCCTGGATATAGGGAGGCAAGTGTAGATTGATGCAGTGACAAGTGATATCATTCCCATGACTAGAACAGACAAAGCCAGCCAGCAAAGATTACCACCAAAACAAATCCATGTTTGAATTTGTCAAATCAGAGGCACCTCCCAAAGTAAATAATTGTAATGAGCTGGTGCTTTTAGTCATTTTTGTAAGAATAGTGATTCCATTGACAACAATTTGACAACAAGCACTATTGTGTGACATATGCTTATTCATGCGGTTTATCATTTCCATTCGACTTTCTCTATTCTTTAAAGGAGGAGGAAGAAACAACTACGGCACAAGAGACAAAGGAAACAAGTGAATGGGATTCTCAAGGGTGGGGCGATGATGATGATGATGATGATGACAACTTTGACAGTCTTGAAACACCAGCTCCTAAAACAAGTAAATCATATGCTACATCATCAATATCATCAGCAAAGTCAAAATCGTCTGCATTAAAACTGGGAGGAACCAAGAAGACACTAGACGTTGACTTTGGTGATTGGGGATTGGATGAAACCACTGTAGATAGAAAACCCATCAAGACAAGTTCCAAGCTGTCCAAGAGTCGGTCAGGTTCAGAGAAATCTACTCCGAAGGGAAGTCCAAAAAAGACGATGAGGAATGAGGCCGACCTAGGAGGATGGGACGATGATGATGATGACGCTGGTGGATGGGGTAGCATGGATGCAGTAGCAGATGATGATGGAGGAGGTGGTGGAGGAGGAGGATGGGGAGATGATGATGACTGGGGTGCTATGGATGACTTGTCGGTATCACCTGCCAAACCTGTCCAGAAATCAAAGGTATGCATGTATGACTGTATCAGAATTGTGGGAAGGGTGTGAATATTATTATAAGTTTTTTCACATTTTGAATGCTTACAATTCTCCTTCAATCTCTCACGTTTGGAAATTTAGGTTGTTAAATATTTGTGCCCACCTGAACAACATGGAAACTGTCTTTGAAATCTTTGCACAATTTTTCCTGTTTGATTCAGACTTACACGCTTGATGATAAAAACCTCTTTTTAGAGTTAAGCACTGGTGGGAGGGTTGATTTCTTTTTCAGCAATATCAGGTGATATCAATTTTCTGCAACTGATCATGTGTAAATAATATCTCTGAAAAACATGTTCAGTATTGAATGCAGTGTGAAGATATGGGTGTTGGCATGGTTCTTTGTTTCTGTATTTCCTGCAGCCAACCTCCAAGCCCCCTCCAGGATGGGGGGACAATCTAGACTTTGCAGAGGACAAGAGCCACACCCCAGCAAGCTCTTACAACTGGGGACAAGAACAAGAAACAAATCCTGATCAAGATTTCTTTGGTGCAATGGCAAGGTCAACGGTGAGACATAATGTATTAGCTTACTTGATTATCTTATTCAGATTAACATTACATACTGTTAAATAGATTGATAAAGAAGGAATGTAACAATCTGTATTCCAAAAATGAGGTTGGTAGTTCATATCAAAAGTATGAGAGGGGAATTGATGAGACAAAAAAACCTATAAAGAAATGAGTAATAGACGCACAGAACATTTGGTATGAAAATAGACTTGGTTTATTTGATTCATTTTATGAATCCCTATTATGGGAAGAAAATACTTCTATCCTTCATATTCCATGAAACTGTGTGTTTCTTCCATTGTCTTCATAGACCACCACCAGTAAAAAGTCCCTACAGACTACCAAGAAGTCTTCATCACTCACCAAACAGAAGGCATCATCTGATACATCAGGGTGGGGCACCAAGGACGCAGGATGGGATGATGATGGCTGGGGATCGGTAGACAATGAAGGAGGCAGCATTGATAGTGGTGAGCATGAAGATTCAGTGTTATATCATGTGTGATTATTTCATCTGCAGAGAGCCAGAAGGCCTTTGACTCTAAACTGTAAAGTAATGAGAACTATCGTTATTCCAATTTTATCCTCGAGGTCTAGATTTGGTAAGAGGTTTATCACTCTGTGAAAGCTGAAATACTTTCTTCTCCATTTTCATACTTTGGGAACATCGGTAGTACTATAATAGATAATAGTAACATTGATAGAGGGAGTACCACAAGGCTAAATGTAAAACATGTTATATTCTTTTTTCTTTTTCGCTACCATTACTGTTTATTATTTTTAAAGTGGTTAAACTTTCATTAAAAAAATGAGTGTTTCATTATCCTTCTCTTCTTTCAGGATTAAGTAAAGCAGAACTTGCCAAGAAGAAGAGAGAAGAGAGGAGATTACAAAGAGAGAAAGAACTCCAAGAGAAGAGAGCAGCCAAGAAAGCTGCAGGACCCACTAGACTTGGTGCCAAAAAGGATTGAAATCAATGGCTTCTATTCCACCCATTCCATTACAAAGCTAAAGTATTTAATCCAATTTTTGATCTGGATGATACGTATATTAAAGCAGGTGTATGCCTTGAAGTAAGCTTCAGTGAAATTTTATTTTTGATGACAGTCATATAGGAGGTATGAGGGTTTATGTAATCAAAGATGTATGCTTTACTTGGAGGCATTAGCAGAATGATATGGCCCCATATCTGGGATACCCAGTTGCAAACCTTACCATTATATCCTCCAAGCCTTCTCTATACCAAAAATATAGTGTATACATGTTTTTTCTCGCTCTTCTCGCTTAGTCTCTTGTGTCAATATCCATAAAGGCGTACAAACTAAAGTTCTGGTTTATGTGGGTAGATTTAGTCCACTGACTCATAGAGTAACAAGTGCCAATCTCTTCATCCTGTAAAAATTACCATAATTATGTAACTATATGAACAAACAAAATCAAGTCAACATGGAATTAGTTTCTCATATTCTTTTTATGAATAGACTCATTTTATGTAGTTATATATTTATTTAAGAGCTTTGCACCTGGTGCTCCATAAATCAGTGGACGAAGGTTAACAAGGCTCACTTTGTACACTTGTATGATTATGAGCCTGTATGTTCGCTCAATATTTTCTTGATGTTGCTTGAAGTTTGCCGATCACGAAAATATTACTAAAATCTGTGAAGGAGACATTTATAGTAAGGATGTATTTACTGCTTTGAGAGGCATAGTGGTTTCTATAGGGTCAAGGGAACTCACAACCTGCTATGACCCCAAGGCGCTTGCGCCGCGGGGTCATAGCAGGTTGTGAGTTTCCCGAGACCCTATAGAAACAACTATGCCTCGAATATTAAAAAGCAGTCAATATATATTTCATATACCGAAAAAAAGGAAAATTTTGACTCACCCATTTAGGTTTCCATCTCTTTGAAGTCATGAATATTAACACCAACAATAACTTGTGTACAGTATGAAATCCAACAAGCAAAACAGAAACCTATACGGTAACACGTATACGGTAGCAGCAAAATGACATCACGTATCACAGCCATGGAAAAAGTGCTATGAAAAATGGATATAAACCGGTAGAGCCATGGAAAAATGACTATGAATTTCAATTAGCGGGCATGGTTAAGAACATGACTGCATTTTCAACCAATCAGAAGACAGGATTAGTAAATAATCTTAAAATGAGGTTTATAGATTTGTATATGAATCTACATATCACTCTATTGTGCGGTATTAAGTTTTATGTTTGAATGAACTTCCATAGAATTGCATTTCATATCATAGCATAAAACTGATTTATGGTTTGCCCAGAGTACGGATGTGTGTGGTATCATTATGTTCATGTATCACTGATCCTATCAAAGTTGTCCATAAATCTCTGGTGTCAATTGTTAGTTCACTAAAAATCTTATTTATTATTTTATTCTAAAGATAACTGGAAGGATAAGATTTTAAGCAAATGATTTATGATAAAAAATCATTAAAGCTCATAGTTTTATCTCCTCATATATCTTGCATGCGCAAGGGTCATCACTTTGAATGGAAAAGGGAGATTTGGACATCACACAAAATTTGCAGACAAAGAAGTCCAAGATAGATAATGAACTCTGTTTTTGAGAGGAGCTCTGGAATATATGATTGGGACTTTGAGTGTAATGGTGTATATCTATGAACATGGAAAAAGGGTTTTCTTTGCCTATCATAGTACAATTATTATTTATAATTTTTACTCTATAATAAAGTCTCTTTTTGACATATATAATGAATTAATTTACAACAATATCTGAGTTAAGTTGTAATGAGGTTTTTGAAGGATAGTTTAGACTTGGAGCCATTGTATCATATTTTGCCTTGATAGAGGATGATCAAGGAATTTTCGCCCATCAATGATGTCAACACATATAATCTGCGGGACTTACTCATCTATATTTTTTATTAGTTTCATATGCTGGCAATTCAATACACAATATCATAATTCATTCTATCGGCAATTTATAATGCATCATGTGTGTTCAGCCTTTTAAATTCCAAAGCAGTGGCAAAATCATACTATGTGTAATGTGTACAACTTTTTTCAATGGATGCCAATTCTTCATCTAGTTCTTTTATGATTTATCAGTCTGTAGATGATTTCAGGTAGCCCATGTCTGTATTGTAGAAAATATGAAAGCATTATTCATGAAAGTCACTTGTACGTGGGCAATTTCCAGCCACTTTGTCCCTTCAGTATATCCGAGGATGATATTAAGCTGATAGCCCCCATTAGAACTTAAATCAGACCAGACCATCAGATAGATGTTTTTACGTCATTTCATGTTCAAAATTCCAAAATACAATACTTGGTAATGTATGAGAAACAACTTGGACTTGCCCATTATCCCTGTCACTACTATTTTCTTAAAACAGCGTTTTCGTTCAGAATTGGCCTCATTATACGGCATTATACCAAGTACTATCAAGCACATTCAACTGTGTATATCATGTGAATGATGAAAATGGTGTCATTGTATAAATCTTTGCCATGTATTGAATATACATGTATGTTTTGTGTGACATATTATTTTTACTGCACATCTCAACTGAGAGTTAGACAAGAAGTACATACAACTTTTTTGTTCAGTACTGAAAAAGTGTGTCAATTAACCACACCTTTTACGTGCTAATGAGAGAATGGTATGGTGTTGAAAGTAAGGTTTTCTTGAATGAAATATATGATATATCTAGATATGTAATATAATAAATACAATTTTAACAGAATCTATGGTATATGTTTCTTCCTTCACTTTTTGTATGTTTATCACAAAAAGCTTAGTAAAGTACAAAACTCACCAATAAATCACTAGTTTTTCTTACACTGGCATACATATTATGCACTAAATACTAATAACATTTTGAATGATTATAAAAGAGGGAGAACAAGAAAAAATGAAAACATATCAGTGATGAAAATCTTATTTATCTTTATTTCAAAAACATAAACATGGAAAACGTAACCAAAATGAACAATTACACAAAAGAAAAAGAGAAATAGTTAACAACATCAATAAAATTTGATGCCAAAGAGCAAATTCCAAGTAAACACATCCGCTCTTACGAATTATCAAGCACATTTAAATGCTGTCTTATAAACCCATGATTGAACATTTTAAACATCTCATGAATTGCATTGGTATAAAAGTCAATTAACAGATTTATCTTTCTGTCATAACATGAGAAGAGCCAATATATCTGTGGGCCAAGGATTTGAGTCAAAGAGATTTCAATGAGATCTAAGAAGGGAAACAAAAATGTTACTTGGACATCTGAAAATCCCTTCCTAAAGGAGAGTTTTGTCTGTATTTAGTGTCGGCAATGTACAGTTTTACTCTAGATGGGGTGAAATTGAGTGGGAGTCTTTTCAGTATGGGTGTCAACCTGTTATTCAGCAAGACTTTAAAGGGTCAAATCTTACAGGCTAATTGAGAAGACTACTTTAAGACATACTGAAGTCTATTACAGCATGCAAGTTAGAATCAACTTATTTCATATCTTATTTTACCTCAAATACAAAATAATTTGCCTGCACAATGAAGTCTTTTGCATTTTGGTTTGAAAGACCAAATCTTTTTCAACTCCATGGAGTATGATATTTTACTATTTCAGCTCACATGCACATCAATACTTTAATACTCATCCAAACTTGTTCAATGGCAAGAAGTAAAAGAATAAATTCCCTACAGATCAAGCACATCTTGAGTGAAATTAACTCTTGTACGATGTCCAGTTACTCTAAAGAAGTCCATGTCCTGATCCTGTTCTGGCCTGTCCTACTGCTTTTCAGCAATTCTGCAGAATACCTCTAGTCCATCACCAACCTCTGCAGTTGCTCATGTGTCTTTAAGGTCAGCAATCTCTTTGGTCAAAGCCTTGACAGTTTCTTGTAAGGATGACTGCCTTTGTTTGAGTGCTGCTGAAACATCTGTTCATCCAATTGAGAAGATATTCTTTTAAAACACAGCTACTGTTTTGTAGTTTATACCAGTTTTTACAATTAAAAGTGATTTCAGGAAATTGATTGAAAATAAAATAGATCCAGCATATCCATTTAGGAATAAAGGAAATAATAAGAAGATGATATTAGTCTTTTTCATTTGAAAATTCTATGATCTTGTTGACAATTTTGAATCAAAATCAAAATCAAATACCAATATTCAACAGTAGCAAGATTTGCCACAAATTAATATCTGCTATGCATTCTTTGCGCACAAGTAGATAACAACTCGTCCAACTTTCTAATAACTCCTGTCCTGACCTGTAATGTTCTTCATTCAATAGTGCAATACAAAATTTTTTATTAAAAAAATGCGACTTTTTAAATATGTTTAGTGAATGTCAATAATTTGTCATGCAAATTCTGTACTTCTCATTCAAGTATACTTCTCACCTTCAAAGTATTCTGGAGAAGTACTTAGCTCTGTGCATATTGCCAAGGCATCTTCAATGGGTGACTGGATCCGTTCCTTGTCTGTACCCACATCCACCTTCAGCTGAGATGACGATTTCTTTCTCAAGAGAGCATGTTCGACCTCCTGTAAACATTGTGGATAAAACATGGTGACTTTACTTGTGAACTTTATAGAGACATCAAACCTCTGACAGTGTAAACACATACATTATGAAAGCACTGTTACTGTTGCATGTTTGGGTGGCAGATCTAAGGTCAGGATTATCTGGCTGCGGGGGTGGGGTGGCACAAGTCAGGAACTAAGAAAATATAATGATAATAGATCTAAATTTAGTTTAAAGGAAAACAGATCAGGGCCTGTTGCATAAAACTTACCATCAATGGCAACTACCACGGTAATAGGGCTCAATAGACAATCAAAATCAAAGTTTCTATGGTAGCTACCATTGATGGCATAGTTACCATCAATGGTAAGTTTTGTGCAAAGGGGAACAGGTGCTTTTTACTCCATAAGAATTCTCTAACATGCAAAAAGATATTACTGGGAGGGAAGAGGAGGGGCGCTAGTTTACTTTGGCATCGTTTTTTGACCTGTAACTCCGGCGTGGAGGGACCCTACTAAAACATACCAAAAAAAATCTTCATCAATTGTTCAAACAATGGTTATGATATAGGCTAAAGTCGTTATATTTCTTACCCCTTTTATGTACCATACCGATGAAGGGGTGCGGGCGAGTGTGCGTGAAGTGCGTGAAGCTATTGACTGTATTAATCGACTTCACGCGCCCGCACGTAAGCCCTTCATCATTACAGTACAGTGTGCAATTGTAATTGTACAGCGGTTTGCCGTGTATGAGAAAGTGAACATTACAGTGTCTTCATTTTTAGGAAAAAGGCTCCAAAAAAAGATAAGAAATTGACACCAAAGGGGTAAGAAATATAACGAATTTATATCTTGACCACTATTTGAACAATTAATGAATATTTAGACCCTAGAGTAAGACTGCCAAACTTCGGACACTTAAGACAAAATGGGGGAAAACATTAAATTCTTTTTTTATTATTGAAAGATCAATTATACTATTATTGTGCAAATACTGTTTATGTATATCATGTAAAAGAAAATTAGTAAAGGAAATGAAAAACTAGAATTATTTACTTACCCGCCGAACCTGTTTTAATGCCAAG
>BEXV01000022.1:112746-137062 GCA_003118195.1 Hemicentrotus pulcherrimus | reverse complement strand
GGGGGGGGGGGAAGGATTTCATCATTGCAGAAAAAATACTTCAAAGACACATGTCAAAGTGTTACAAATAGGTTACAAAATGATAATCCTACTGAAAAGAAGAAAAAAATCTGTAAAAAATAAACAAAGGAAAATATCATATCTGGCCCTTTGCAAGATTTAGTTTAATCTGCCATAGAAATAAAATGCCAATTACCTTGAATTAGTGGCTATCCACTGAAATAGATCCCTGGTCATCATGCTGCCTGATCCACATGCAAACGATGGGTAGACAGGTGACTGGTAGTCATGCTCCGCCCACTTTCCATGATGCTCCACAGACCAGCCGAATCGAAATTGACCCCACCAAAGTTTAGATGTTGGGTACTCCTCAATTCCAAAGTTCTGCAAACACAAGATTAAAGTAAAGAATTTGGTAAACATGATAAGAAAATTATACCTACAATTTAGGTTTCTAATTATTGAAATATAAGCTACACATTCACAAACGACATATACCAACTTATAAACGACTTGAAACAAACTGAACCCATATCTTTGCAATATGGATCATTTGGTCATCCTAAGAAGTATTGTAAAAGAAAACGTGGTGCTCTCATAGTATAATGATATTAAATACTTATTCTGGTTCATTTATATACCTCATGATTACAATGGTAGTGCATATAATATATATTTCTTTCTCAGTTTTTCTTGTCAAAGTCATTTATGCTGATCAGAAGACCAGTTTACTATGTTTGCAAATATGAACTGTAGCAATGTTGGGTATGCTTTCTAGTCTATAATTTGTATATGTTAGTCAATATGAAGAAAGAGAAGTACTGACCTGCATAATATGATCCAGATTCATGTATACATCATCATCAGTCTTGATTACATACTGGATATTGCTTGATTGCACCACCCTGTAAACATTATGAATATCGTTTGGAGGAGAAAAAAAAGACAATAATTAAACATGACATTTTTAACATAAAAAGCTACATCAGTATACTAAGAGTTCATTGGGGAAAGAAATATATGCTATATTTTGGCAGTTTACACTGTCCCCCCACCCCCCCCCCCCCCCCTGACAACAGTCTTTTTTTAATGGTAAAAAATTCTGAGCAATCTACCATCTTTTTTTTTTTTGGGGGGGGGGGTTATATATAGAATTCTCCTGATTCATAATTATTCATTTCATATTTTGACTTGAAGTATCAGGTCATTATTTTGTAAACCCCACGAATTTGTCATTACTAATTAAACATGACATTTTCAACATAAAAAGCTACATCAGTAAAATGAGATTAAAATCAAAGTTCTAGATTGTTTATCATGATGTAAATAAATAGACTGTTTGGACTATCAAAAAATAACCAAACTAAAAAGAATTTACTAAATCACAAACACTTGGAGGAAAAAAATGGAAAGCACCTTACCACTCATAAAATTGCAGCATTTTTGCAGGAATATTTCTATAAGTATCTATAACATCCAGAAGGAGTATATCATTCTGATTCTCAGCCTCTTCTTGAAGGGCCTTTGTCTCGTTTACAATCTTGGAATGCCACTTTGAAGACTGTTCCTCACTCACATTCATCCATACAGAGAGCTTGTCAGGTTCTGTGAGGAAGATTTATCATTAAGACTTCATGATTGTAAGGTTTCACTTCCATAAAATAACAGCAATTAGCAACAGAAAATAAACCTTTCATTATAGTATTTTATTTGTCCAATGTGCTTTTCACATGGAGATGTGGGTTTTGCTCATAAATGGCACAGACATAGGTTACAATGAACAGAAATAGAATACAGAATACACAAGTGAAGTTTTTGGTACTTTCGAAGACGAACTAAAACTGCTGAATGTTTATTAAACTGATGTGTATTGAGGGGAGACACAGATGAAGAGACAATGTCTGAATAAAGGGCATTCATATTAACATCCCTCGGATAGGACATTAAATGGAAGCCCCATGTAGAGAAAAGTCACCACCTTTGCACGTTAAGAACCCATTGCACTATTTGTATAAAAGTAGGGGGAACCCTGGTGTAGTGGAGTTATACCGGGAGGAGAGACCCGCGGGTTACAGTGATTTAGTTCACTTTTTCAGCTCCTAGGTAGGTATTGCCAAACATCTATCAACATGATGATGCCAGGCAAACAGCTATAGATAAAAGTGGACACTACAGCCATTTAAGCTAAACACCACAAAAACAGGAGGGGTAGCATGGATGAAAACTAAAGACTTTATTCCTGGATTCTACCAAGAAAGATGTATAAAGGTAGGCAAACCCATTGTTCTTACCATGAATGTTGTAGATGAAGTTTCCTGACACCAAAGCTTCTGTACCTCTATCTAACTTTTCCACCTTCTCAGGAAAGTCTGAATTATCTTCACTATATCTGCTATACTGGATAGGCAAAGAACACATTGAAAGGATAAGATTAATATTTCAGTATGTTTCATTATATATGTATGTTTGTAAATTCTTCCCATTCTTCAATACTCTTTGCTTTCAACATTGAAACGTAAATGCTTCAAAACAGAAATATTCTTTGAATTTAAGGTGCCACAAAAACGTTTGTTATTTTATCCTGTAGGCATATGAAAAGAATAGAGGATGCTTTATTAAAGCATGTTGTTTTTATTTACATAGAGGGTTGCATCAAATAACTTGAATCTTATATTGGTACCCCAAAGAAAACAAGAAAAAATACACCTGACTTAATTTTTTTCTTCAAAGAGAAGGAGATGGGATTGCGATTTAAATGGAAGCCAGTAATAATTATATAGCAGGCTACAAGCACAGAGTCTTAATTCATCATTTCAAAATATTATAACATTTCTTTAGTCAGTATTAAACCAGCTTTTCTTATTAAAGGGTGGAATTGAATTGTACAACTTATCAATTATCAGTCTACAGCAACTATTATTCACTTCACTGACAAAACTTAGTGCCTGCAAACTTGGTTCCATAGCAAAGTATGGGCATGAATGTAATTTCTACCTGCTGGAGTTCTATGACCCCTCCTCCATTATTAGTGGCATCTTTGCTGAGGTAGAGTGTGGTGGAAGGATCATCTTTATTGAAACTGTTAACAACTATTGTCCCTTCAAAGCCCTGTACAGAAAGAAAAAAAATATGTATGTTGAGAAATAGTAACCATCCGTTATGTTACAACAAACATTACATTACGATTCATTGTTTCTATGTCATTTCATTACTGCAATTACCAACATTGTGATTGAGCCTACAGGTACGTGCAATTTGATCACACGATGTAATAAAAACGCTAAATTTATGTAGTTTTATGCTGCAAAGACTGTCCTTGTTACTAGTTCAGAAAAGTTACAAATAATGAAGTTTCTGGTTTTCTAGTTTTCTACAATATCTCATCTGACAGTATAAAAATCATGCATTATCAGCAAAGGTAGGCTGCAAAGGAGCACAATTAAAATTAAAGTTCATAGCATGATAATTTCAGATATAAAGAACATAACTGTAGATATATCCACTTACCTTTGGAAGAAGATAAGGCTCGACTGCCCTGAATCTATAACCTTCTATGAAAACACCAGGCTGCTCTGGGCTAAATCGAGCACTCACAACCTTCTCCTGTATACAAACAAAATGTAGATAAAAATACTCAATTCATTATACCATCTCTTTCTCGGAAGTAAGCTAAGAACTTAGTTCCTACATGTAATCTATCTGATTATGTTAATTTTTGAATGAAATGCGATTGTGTTATCCTTCTTTGTTCGGGTATAGAAATGAAAAGCTAGAGACAGAAATCAGTTAAAACAGATGCCAATACACATTTGCACTGTTTAATAAAACAAAACATGACACAGGTACTTTTCTCAGTCCATACGATCTATAATATTGCCTAATAAAATCATAAATCAAATTCGGACTTCATGTCTCCATAGGCTTTCAAGTCAAGTAGAACTCTCAATATGGCATGCCATAAAATCAGAAAACGGTCTGGACATGTTTACATTCAGAAGACCAGGGACCTACTGCATAAGGAGTTTGTATTCAAACAAAGTCCACAAATAAAGCATAACTTGTCTGGGGTTCAGATTTGATTGCTGAAACACTTAGTGTTTTATATTCATATTTGAAAAGAGATGCATTTAATCCCAACTCAATTTTTATGCAAGAAGAGTAAGTTAATACAACATCCCTTCCTTATAAACTCTTTAGTGTACTTTAATGGTAAATAATGTTAAACAAATGGGGAATGAATTGACCTTGAAGTCTGAAGAAGGTAAAAACAAGTGATCATCATATCAATATTAAACTCATTACAAGCACATAAATTCTGACCTGCCTCCAAGTATCAAAGAGGGACACTGTAAGAGGATGTTTGATGCCATCAGCAGATGAATCTAAGACACCAAGCTTGTGAAGGATGATTGGATAATGAACCTTTCAAAACAAAAACAAATACACAAGATAAAAGGTTAAATTTACAGGCATCTTTGAAAGTATCCTACAAAGTGAAATGAAACTAAGAAAATATACATTTTTAACTATATCTGTAATATCATTCTTCGTAAAATTCATATAATAATGTACATTAGTTAAAGGTAAAGACCAGTATTGGAAACGCCCCAATTTCAAAAAATGAAATGGAAGCTCTCATGACCAATCATGTGAAAGAATATGTTTGACTAATACATGATGATAACAAATTTGCTGGGAAACCGCCTACTAATTCATATATTTGGTAAATTTGTTTCTCTCATGGTCTGTGAGAGATATAGGGTAGTCCCATATACATCTTTCTGTATATAGTGCTTGTAACTTTACGAAGAATGGGCCAAATTTCTCATCATTTTGATGATTCCAGAACCTTGAAGATTGCTAGATGCTAGATGATCATCCTTTTCTGATCGATTCCACAACGTTTCTTTCACAATGCAATCGCATGACCATAAATGGTCTTTACCTTTAAAGATTTCTTTATTGAAATGTAAATACAATGTTAAAGTATAAACAATACCTCAAAACTCTCCTCTTAAATCAAATACATCCACAGTATAATAAAAGCACAAAGAGGTTTCAAAATCAATTCACACCAATTGAGTATTAAAGATCAATCAATAATGGACATTCTTGTGTACAACAGTATTCAGTTTCTCATCTTCACTTTATTCAATTTTCACTTTCCCTGAATTTGAAAGATGCAACACAGCCTTATTCAAAGTGAATGTTCAATCATGGGTTCTCACCTTGAAATCAAAGCCTATTGGACCTGAAGTCAGCCTGTATATTCCTGTATCGTTCACTACTGTCATGGCTACTATATCCTTGGGCTTTCCTAAAAAGATTCAAAGAAAAAAAATGTTGCAAGTCAAACATCTCATGTCTAAGAGAACTTGCTAAATATTAAAGTAAATATTGTACTGAGACAGTGTTAGGAACAAACTCTTGAATTATTCAAACATTTTTATTCATCAAATATTTCGAACTGTACATTTTCAGTAGATTTCAACAAATGTATGAAAAATGAAAAATTTCTCTAATATTTCATATCAATAGATATGATGAATCCTTAGATATGATGAATCCTTAGAATGGTCTATGGCATTACAGTATATAGGAGGGCTATAATAAAAAAAAAAAATTAAAATCCCACCTTTTAACGCTTTGGCAAATTTAGATGGGTATCTATTGAGAAGCAGAAGGGCATTACGTCTGTGTTAAAGTACATTACTTAACACCCTTCTGGCTCTCAGATGACAATGTCTGATCTTATGAAAGGGTAGTTAACCTTATCCTAGATCATTCCTATGTTTCTTTACCTGTTTTAGAAATGTTGAGTGGAGTACATGAGTATGGATCTCTTCTGTATTCAGGTGGCAAGTGGCAGGAGTGGTTACCAACCACAAATTTGCTGCAAATCCTAAAATTGCCAACACAACATAAAAAACGAGGTGTTAAAGAAGTAAGTGATATTTGATTACCTGATATCAGTGTAAGACAGATTAATCTACTGCTAGATATCAGTTTTCCTTGCTGTTATTATTTACACAATAATAAGATATTATTAACCTATCATATTCACTGATTTTTCAAACTGCACTAGCTTCTATAATCACTGATCTATGCATTTTGATCCTGAAATATCATGTCTTAATTCATATCAATATGATACCAATTGAAAAGAAAGGATCCAAATGGAAAGTGTAGATTCCACATGTATGTTATATTGTGTAAATTTGAAACATCACATGAAAAATTTGATGCAACCTCTTGATTTCAGTGGACATCCAGGAAAACAAGCAATGTTTACTGCTTGGGCTTGACAATCTACATACAATTTTATCAAGACCAACCAAAGGTGCCATTTCGGTTCAACCTTACCTTTTCCTCCACTTAGGATGAGTGTGAATATACCCCAGCCAAGTCTCACGTATGGCCTTTCTGTGCTCAAAATGGTCCCTTGCAGACAATATCCCAATGAATATATCACACTTTGTCTGATGATTGTGTTTTCCTGATGCGATTCAATAGACATAAAAGGCATGATAGACAAGTATCTACAATATGTTTATTATATTACAGATTGTTTATAAAGTTGTACACTCATTATATTTTTATGATTTCAAGTCACAGGAATGAACAAAGGCTTCAAGAAACAATTAGTTAAAAGAGGTAGATTAATGATGCATTTCAAATGATGCTAAGTGCATATTTAAGTCTGGTTACATTTTAAAAACCTGTGTTATGTAGTTGTAACCCACATGTTTCTATAGATAACCAGAGAGATTGTAATCTATCAGCTATGTTTTCTCAAAAAGTAAAAGACTAGCTTTTAAAAAGTATATTGTAAACAAAAGGGATCAATATCTCAGCAATTCACACAAAAGTTTACTACCTAAAATATTGTTAATTCCTCTCTAGATTGTTTCTTGCTAAGTTAAAAGTATCCGCAATAGAATTTAGAAATAGAATTTAAAAATAGAGTGAAAAACAAAGATCTAAATTACAAATACAAGTCATATAGACATCAGTAGAGTTTTTTCTGACAAGTAATTTCTGACAAGTCCTTCATAATCCTGCCATTAATATCATGAGACCACTCATTCATTCACTCCACACAAACATCACTCATCAGTGATTCTGTGAGAACATGGAGAACTGACAACATTGAAAATGTCAGTGTTTTTTCTGACATGTCATTTACAATCATTTATATAGATCTACTTGGGGGCCGATTCTCGAAACCAACTCCATGACAGTCATATCTTTGTTGGCGACCTACGGAGATGTCATGAAGTGGATAAACCGTTTCACGAAGCCATGACAGACAAGATATCAATATATGGCGATACTAGCAGCTCAAGCCAGTTTTATTCTAGAGTCTCATAAATACTCGTTATATAATTGATTTGGTATCAAAAATACAATTTGGAAGAAGTAATTAGTCTAATTACTTCTTCCAAATTAAATTAGAGAGTAAATAATAATGCACATAGGCCCCCAAAGGTATGATGGTATCCTAAGAAAAGACTATGGTTCGACTATGGACAACGGTGTGTAACATTCTTATCTCTTTTTTTTATATGTTATAGTTTAATGATTTGTGATTTAATGTTTATATTCAGCTTTTTAAAAATTTCTGTATAAATTGTATTATCACTTTTTAACATTTGCATTTTGCATCCCGGAGAATTATGTACCGAACTCGTCTATATTTTTTTCAAAATGATAGTGAAACTAATCGTACATTTCGCGGCCCATGAAGAAGCAACAAACTGACTTGTGATGGCGCTTTACAGCAATTAAAAAGATATGACTTGTTCGGAGCAGTGACAACTCGCTTGTCGCGGAAGTTGTCACTCATCTTGGCAAAGACAGCTTCGTGAAACACTTAGCTAACATTAAGTTGTTCGACAGTGGCGAGATGTCGTTGATCTTGTAGTTATGACGGTTTCGAGAAACGGCCCCTTAGACTCTATCTCACAAACACAACTAAAAATCAGTACCACACTACAGGCTTGCCGATTGGAATTTTGAGAAAGGTAACCACTCATTCACTCATTCATTCATTCATTCATTCTACTCCACACAAAAGACAGACCAAAGTAACGTCACTAAATAATCATCAGCATCAGATAGATCTAAGCGATTCTGCGAGAGTTGAAGAATACAAATTTGAAATTGGCAACACAATACAAATTGGCATTTAGATCTATGATCTAGATTTAGATAGATCTAGAGTCTAGATGAGATTCTTATTTCAAGACTGCGTTCTAGAACTTGCATAGAATTAACTAGATCTAGATCTAGGTCTAGACTCTAGATCTAGACTACACTGAAAACTTCAGTCTCTCTCATCGTCGGTTGTTCCACTGAGACTACGTCTGCTCCACTAGACCTCCGATTACAGAAATGTCAGTTTTATTAAAGAAATGACCCAAATCAGATGGTTATTTCTGTCTAAGAATTAACATAGTTTTTTAGGTGAAATTATAGTTACCAGCACACACAAATGTGCATATGTGGGACTGAGTCCAGTGCTGACGTGGACGTTCACACATTCACTCGGCCTCGGCACCGAATTGAATGGAGAATGAAGGATAATTACCTGAATTTCCACTACGAGATCGACGTCGATTGTACATGCTCTCTTCATTGACAACTATAACTGCTAAAGCAACTCCAATTGCTACTAAAACAGATGGCCAACCTGCCATTTTCAGCCTATTTCATGTGTATTCTTGTGATAAATAAATTGACATGCAGTGGGATGGGCGCAGACATTTTCCCTGACGAGGCATTTATCCGAGGGGCGCGCGCTAGCGGTGAGGTCACCTGATACATGCAGCTGTGTTGATTTTGCACAACAACACTAATTGAGGGAAGGATTCGAGGAAACGAACCCTACAAATATTTGGCGTCTTTGTTGAATTTAGAAAACCATGGTGACTTTTGAGGATCATCTACCTAGGCTTGCTTCTTGGTTTGATGACTGCTCACAAGAACAGCAAAATCAAGTTTTAAAGCTATTATTTTCTAAATGCAAGGTAAAATTAAGGTTACATAGAGTCTAGATCTAGACCTAAATCTGATTCTTGATTATGATGCTGGCTGTGAATTATTATAATGGGATGTGATTTAGATAACTTTTGTTTTTCTTTTGGAAATTGAGCTGCTTAGTATGCGCATGGCCATGGTCCTTGGTTTTAGCCCTAGTCACACCGATCTCCCTGACTGTATGTATGTCCCGGAGCGCGTCCCTGATTGTCCTGGTGTCCCGGACTGAAATTTGGCCATGGCCGATACATTGGATCTGCGCAAGGCCAGGGTTAGGCTTATATCCTGGACATTCTAGAATGGTCCTGGATGGTTCGTCATGGTCTGAGCGGGGGTCTGGGTCCTGGGACACCACCCCAGCAATTTTAAACTGTTTAATTGCTGTAGTGATCCAGAACCATCCAGGCCATAGGAGGGTTTTTCAATCCCAGCTAGTCTGGGTAGTCCGGGTCGGTCGGTGTAGCGACCATGTTGACCATGGGAAGGTCCGTATTGGCACCATGTTGATCCTTGGCAATCCAGAATATTCAATCAACAATTTTAATTGCTAGAAACTTTGCCGTAATGTGATTAAAAATTAAAATAAATGATCAGACTTGGAGGTTTACTAAATTTGCAGACTCTCTTTGAAGTCTCTCTGTAATTTTGTGTAATGTGGTGGTGGCGATATTGATGACATTTTTGATAATAATAAAAACTAATGTCTTGTATTTTATGTTTTTGTGTATTGCTAGCATGCATGTTGGTTGATGATACATGTAGATTCCTCCGCATTTATTGCTTAAACTAGTTTTATTCATACATTTTTAGAATCCCTTTAAAGGTAAAGACCAGTATTGGAAACGCCCAAATTTCAAAAAATGAAATGGAAGCTCTCATTACCAATCGTGTGGAAGAATATGTTTTGACTATAACACATGATGATGAAAAATTTGCCGGGAAACCACCTACTAATTCATATATTTGGTAAATTTGTTTTTCTCATGGTCTGTGAGAGATACAGGGTAGTCCCATATACATCTTTCTGTGTATAGTGCTTGTAACTTTACAAAGAATGGGCCAAATTTCTTATCATTTTGATGATTCCAAAACCTTGCAGATGCTAGATGCTAGATAATCAACCTTTTCTGATAGATTCCACAACGTTTCTTTTACAATGCAATCGCATGACCATATACTGGTCTTTACCTTCATTCTTATTTTTATCTTTGTGATTGAAATTTGACCTGAATGTACACACTCTCGACCCGATTCAGCCTTTGCAGATTCGTAAGCTATGTGTGGACCTAGAACCATTGCTTGCTGTTGATGTCACTGCCTGTCTTCCTCCAGAATTGATTGATCGTATATTCAGCTATCTGTCTGTTGCGGACCTTTGCGAGGTTGCCAAGTGCAACGCTAGATGGAGGGAGTGTGCAAACAGCGATATACTCTGGTAAGAAAGCCTAAGTTATAAGATATCTTTAAAATTCATCATAGAAGCGACTAATTTGCTTTCTTTCATTTCTCTCCCATTTTTTGTCAATATTTTGTCTTTTAGGTGTCATGAAATCAATCATCCATAATTCAGATATTTAGATAATATCATCATAATGAATTTGTCACATATATAATTTGGCTATTCTTTTTGTCATTTTATGTTTAATGGACAACATATGAATTTGATACATTGAGTTATTTTGATGTTAGAAAGGTTATGAAATGGTTTATAAATATATTGTCATGTTTCCTTCAGTCTGTAATGTCAGTGTTTAGGGTGTGAGCCTGTAATGTTAATATAAATCTTTACTCACTATATGCTATTCAATTCATTGTATCCTTACATTAATGGTATTGCTCTCTCTGCCTGTTTCTGTCTCTGTCTCTCTGTCTTTCTTTCACCACCCTACTCCCTCAACTTCAAGTTAAAAGGCCCATGCACATCCATGTATTATTATGTGTATATTATATTCATATCATGGTATTACAGTGTGCAGTTCTCCTATCTTTGATCTTTGTTAACTAGGTTTTATCATTGTCAGAGAAGAGGATGGCTTCATTACGGGACCATCCATGATCTTTGTCAGGAACGACCTTTTAGTCCTAACCAGAAGAACATCGCTAACACCTCACCTACATTCACGTTTGATTCAGTCATCAATGGAGCAGGCATCACAAGTGGAGGTAAAAAAGTTCTTCCCCAAAACCGACAGATATGTTGTTATAATGGAAATGATGATGATGACAATGACGATGATGATGATGATGATGATGATGATGGTGGTGGGGGTGATGATGATGATGATGACGTTGATGATAATGATGATGTTGATGATGATGATGATGATGATGATGATGATGGTGGTGGGGGTGACCATGATGATGATGATGATGATGGTGGTAGGGGTGATGATGATGATGATGATAATGATGGTGGTGGGGGTGGTGGTGGTGGTGATGATGATGATGATGATGATGATGATGATGATGATGATGATTGATAGTTTCAATGTCTCTTGGCACATTATGACCCTGATCATTGAGTTCATGTATCCAATGAGATGTGCACCATCTCCACTCTGTAGGGAATGTTTCTACCAATGTTTGTTCACAGTAAAGGCATCTATTGGAATTTCATGTACATAATATGTGCCATACTTGTATGTAAGTCTATGTGTCATAATTATCTCTTCAAATTCTGAGATTTTGTAAGCACTGGTACTTTTTGTTTTAGAGCCCCTAACTGTTCAATGTCATTATTTGTATTATTAATACTGTTTCTATTATTATTATGATCTTATGGCATCTTACTTAGTTTTTTTTTCTTAACAAATATATGAAAACCGCACATAAAGCATACATTTGCTCCAAACTCTTTATGGCCCATATTAAAGCAATAAGATAAGGTGTGCCTGCAGAGTTTACTGATGTTGTGAAATATAAACTGTAATTCCCCACTCTTTTATTTTGTATGACAGGTGGTGATCCAGGTAGAAAAAGTAGCCTACAATCAACTTGCAGATGGAAGGAGATCTACATGAGGGCTTATCATTTAAGTCTGAACTGGGCCCTAGGAAGATACAAGGTGATACCAGCCTTGAGAGGTCACAGAGAGACAGTGACATGTATGGATGCAGAAGGTAATCAGCCATAATATCTTAGTATTGTAGTGTGAATCAGGTCATTTTTGGATGGCTGCCACATTTATTAGGACTGATACAAAGTCATAGTGTAGTTCTTACTTCTCAGGGAATATATCACGCAATCTATTGTGTTTTGTTATAAATTATGATAAGATGTAGGATAGTGTTTCACACACTGCACATTAACACAAATTCAGCTTGATTGTTGATTGATTTTTCAAACTGCAACCAACATATTTCCATGAGCATTCAATCTTCAATATAACCCAGTTCAATAAGCCAAACCTACCGTACCTGAATTTCTGAAAAGGCAGAAGAAAGTAAAATGAACTGGACGTTTTCATGATGGATCTAATATTGATCGATGTTTGTGCATTTGTTTCAAAGCTTGCCTTGGCAGCCCTAGATATAAAGTATTAGTTCAAGTTAGTATTGGTGTCCATAAGTTTAAAATGTATTTCTTCCACTTTGTTTCACATAACTGTTCTACAGGCATCATTTTAGTAAGTGGCAGTAGAGATAGGACAGTGAGAGTATGGAATGTATGTACATCAGAATGCATCAGTGTCATAGATGCACACACCGGTGCTGTAACTTGCCTAAAACTGAAGGTAAATAACAAATTTATATTTCATTATAAGAAAGTCTATCTCTTTATCAATCTGCATATCATAGAATGAGACATATTGAAGTAGTTCATATAGGTAAACTTAATTTCACACCTTGGAGATATAAATTGTCAGATATTAAGGAGGGAAAATGTGCTAATTTGCCTACAACTAAGAATTGTTTACTTTTAAGTAGAGACATCTGTTCTCATTGATATTTATGAATTGCATACAATTTTTTTACCTTTATTTAGTGCTTTGCAAGAAGTGCCCTTTTTAGAGATTTTTTTTAGGGCTGTTTTTTGTATGAGAACGACAAAACAGTGATAGGTAATGAACACCCTTTGTTAAATTTCCAGTCTAAACGTACACTTTAGCTGTCTTGTATGATATATGTTTCAAATCACATTTTACTATTCTGTTGCTAGAATGGCTTGATCGTGACAGGTTGTTCTGATAGATTGCTTCGAGTGTTTGAGATCGGATCAGGAAAGTGCATTAAATCACTTGAAGGTCATACAGGCTCCATAGACCATGTGTGCTTCCAAAATGAATCCATTGTCAGTGCATCAAGTGATAGGTAAGTATCACTTCTCATTTTATAAGAAACTCTATGAACAAAACTTCAATTTTTATGCATTCTCTAAAAAAAAAAAATTGTTGAAATTTGGTTTGTCCGACACATTAGAGTACCAAAGTGTGAAATACTGACCAAGTTGTCAAGGTTGCTGGTTCCAAACAATTTATTGATAAACAATGGTGCAGTGAACACACCAGCCCCATACACTAACTTTGCCCTGTTTCAGCTCGTTGATTGAATGATTTCATGGTGAACCTAATGCGCAGGCTCTTTTTTTTTAGAACCAGTAACTTAGACGATGAGCGAATATGATGATAGCACTTTGGTACTTTATAGTAGTTAGCAGACACTGTGTCGTCTGCTTTACGAAATACCAAGACCTGTAGTGAGTTATAGGGAGTTATAGTTGAAAATCTGTCTGGAGACAATCCATTAAGTCATCAATACAATTATGAAAGGATGTCTTTAAAGAAATCTTTTATATTCCTGTCAAATTCAAACAACAATATCAATTCTAAAAAAGTTGTCAGGCTTCAAAAATACAAGATTCTATTGCTTGACTTTCTGTGAAATATGTTGAAAGTATGAATATTCCAAATGTTTTCAATGATGTTTACCTCAAGTTGCATCTTACAATCTATATTTTCTTGACATTATCTCTTTTGCAGATCTGTAAGAGTATGGTCTTGGCCTGAGGGCTGCTGTAAACAAATACTCAGAGGACACAGTGATGATATACAGGTTAGCTTCATATGATTATGTCCATCCGCATAATCTAAAATATCAATTGTATGTCACATAAATGTGCATTCTGCAGTGAATATTCAATGGATCTAAAAGTTATTGATGTTAGCTTATAAATGAAACTTGTGTTGTGTCTTAAGTAGTAGATTTAAATTACTGCAGGTTTGTGATGTACACATCTCTGACCATGATAGCACAACTGTTTTCAATAGTTCTTGTGAAGTAATATATTTATTTTATTTCCTGTGATGGTAGTAAAGAAAGATATAAGTACTACATATTAGGAATTAAATTTGTCATGTCTCTAAACTGGTACTGTTCAAGTGTAATTTTGTATATAGTAATTATCTTAGCGCTTATATAGAGACTTTGGTAAGCATTTTAGAAGCACCGTTTTTTATTATTATTATTGTATTTATGGCAAAAATTTTAATTTTTTCCAAAGTATTAACTGTTTCCTCACCAGGGGTTATACATACATGTTGAAAATTAACAAAATGTGATGCCAGTACACTATGATACTGTGGAAGGTACCATGTTTTGCTACTGGATTTACTTGTGTATCTGTTGATTCCATACAGTTTTTAGATGTTCACAGAGAGAAAGCTGTTACCACTGCCTGGGATACTACGGTCAGAGTATGGGATATTCACAGAGGGATCTGTCTGCATGTCCTTCGTGGACATTCAGAAGGTTAGTTCATAGAGGGCCATTGTCCAATATTCATAAACCATTTTAATGTAAGATATGCTACATACAAGAAAGCAAACCATTGTACTCTTGCATGAATTAAAATCTGGGTCTTAGAATTACTAATAAAATACCAATTGGCTGACTTAGAGAAATAACTTTATTTGTTCAAATATATTTTTTCCAATGGAAATGTTTATTTTGAAGATATTAAGTGACCACTAGATTACTATTGTATAGTGTCAGGAATGAGTGCCAAAAACATGGGGGGGGGGATGGGATGGGGCCTGTACTGTAAATGAAAGAAATTAAAATGATGTGAATATTCTCCAAAACAATCAAAGTTATGATTTGATTTTAGTTCACTTTCCCATTAGTATGTGTTCATAGATCACATACGCATAGTGAAGGTCTAGGAAAAGATAGTTGATATTACTCATAGAGATAATGCATCATTGATTTGTTTCTCCCTAGGTGTGATGTGTTGTAAGTTTGATGATAAGATCATCGTCAGTGGCGGAGGAGATGGTCTCATCAAGATATGGGACACACATGTAGGAGTCTGCACAAAGACACTTGAAGGTCATACCGATGAAGTGGTGAGTAACCTATTCACTTAGGAATATGTTATTTTGAAAACTTTTGATAATAAATGATTTGTACCAAAAATGAACCCCCTTGCAAAAACAGCACAATTTGCAGTTTTGAGGGGTATGAAAAGATGTCTATTCAAAGAATGTAATTATTAGCAGTAATAGTTAAAGTGTCAAATCATGAATTCTTGTGCTTTTTCATCATAAAAGATATTTCTCTATCAATGCAAAGTTTGTTCATTTATTGAAAACATAATTAAGTGAAAGTTTAGGATCATTACTTCGTAAAGCTAGAAAGTTAAATGTTGTAGGTACATATTACTGGTTTCACTCATCAAATAATACACACATCTGCTTAAATAAGCACAGATGGAAATTGGATCATTAAAACACCAGCAACAGTATCAACAAATTCATGTTGAGGACAAGTTAAAATTTGGGAATTCAGGTACTGTAAAGTGAAGTAGAGTGATTTTATTGATGTTTTGTTGTATCCTTTTGTTGTAGTATTGCCTCGACTATAACAGCAATGTGATAGCTTCAGGTTCAGCTGACAGTACAGTTAGGCTATGGAATTATGAAGGTGGGTTTATACGATTGTGACTTTTGTTCATCATCTCTCTCTCTCTTATTATCATGTTTTCTTTGAATTGTAATTTTCTTTCTTTTTCTTTATCCGTCTTGTTTTTATTTCTTTTTCTCTGATTACATTTCACTTATCTTCAGTAGCTACGAGCTACTATATTATTAGAGATAACAAACAAATTTTCCAAAATTGTCTTTTCATTTATTGAAATACTTTCTCTTTAATGTTATCAACCACTATTACTTTTAATTATAGTCAGCACGTTTTCCATAACCAATGTGAGATCTTTTTTTATATAGTTTTATCCTCAATTGTGTGACTCACTACTTTAGTGTATTAGTGGATGGGATGCTACAGTACTAAATTGACATCAAATGTATCGACTTTTTCATCTCTTCTTTTCCTGTTCATGTGCACAAGGTATCTGTCTGAATGTGATGAAGGAGCACATAGGTGTTGTGCGGTGCTTGAGATTGTCCAATGATAGACTGGTAACAGGAGGAGACAGAAAGAAGATTGTTGTGTGGGATGCTCAGGTGAGACTACTACCGGGTAGTAATTGAGAATAGGCTTTGATTCAGTGTCAGTCATTGATGTGCATCAGTGATTTCAGAAATGGCGGTAGAATCTTCTATACAAGTATTTTGAAGTAATTGTTTTACCTCGAAAACTTAAAACACTGTTATGGAGCTTAGATTTATTATAAAAGGATAAACCTGAAGGTCACAGTTGTCAACAAATAGATTTTTATTAATCTGATATACATGTGACTAAACTTCTGATATATTACATTAAACAAAATGGTTTATCAGATATTTTTTCAGAACTTGCTGTGTACTTTACAAGGAAAGCTTAATCCAGTAGAGAAACAAGATCTTGAATACAATTGGTACTTAGCAAGTTTACTTTGGTACAGTCTCATCTGTCAATCACCTATCAGATTTGTTTTGCTTCATTTTTTTGAGCACAAATAATTTTTACGGGAATTATCCCTATATCTTGAAGCAGGATGGAAGACTCTTGAATGTTGTCCATCGAAACCCCAGCTTGCTTCATCTGATGTGGACTAGTGATACCAAGATAATGATAGCCTCTCCTCAAGCTCCTGGGACTGTGACTATCCTCAGCTACTGGTAGATCAGTGGTGTACGTACCCATCACAGAGTGAGGTCAGCATACCCCACAAGCTCCTGTCACTGTGACTATCCTTAGCTACTGGTAGATCAGTGGTGTACCCATCGCAGGGCGAGGCCAGCATACCCCCCTTCTTAAGCTTCTGGCACTGTGACTACTGTATCCTTAGCTACTGGTATATCAGTGGTGTACCCATTGCAGGGCGAGGCCAGCATACCCCACAAGCTCCTGGCACTGTGACTATCCTTAGCTACCAGTAGATCAGTGGTGTACCTATCGCAGGGTGAGGCCAGTATACCTTCTTCTTCCCCTCTTCGGAGGCAGAGCAAGAAGTTCAATAGTACTAGCAGTTGGTCCTTGGGAGGATGGAGTGGCCAAATAACCATGTCTGCATATGAAACTTTGGTAGACTGTGAATAAACATCAATTTGTCAAATGAGCCTGCTGAATTGGATGTATGTGAGTGCTACAAAGGTTCTGATGGCATCCCAAGAGGTTCCAGGAACTGTCTTCATCCTTAGCTATTGGTAGACCATGGATAACCATTGTTTAATTGAAACCTAGCCCATTTCATTTCATGTGGACTAGTAATACAATTATGATTGCATGAAGCTCCAGGAGTTATCTATCACCATCTTTGACAACTGGTAAATGTTGAAAGTCAGAATATTACCTTCACCGACAATGAGTGTAAGTCTTGAAAGAGAAAATCTTTATCATATAGTGTTTATCTTGGTGCTCAGCGACAGAAGCTTACCTTTTGATTTAAACAAAGTCTAGTGACTTCTTTCCTGAACAAACGATCTCTAGCTACCATTACAACTGGGGTTGTAAGAAATTGTATGTAAAAAACATTATTGGTCTCTGATACTGTAAATGCTAGTAGTGGAATGATGGATTTTAAAAAAAAATTGTTTGATGTTAGTGTTGGCGCTGTTTTACATGTGTTTCATGCTACAGTATTTCTATGACTGTGTGTCAAGTATCATGCTTTTTCTTGTGAAGCTTCCTCTGTTTTCTTGCTGTGAATATTCATGAGGAAATTTGAAGTGCATTGTCATTGAAATATGCTTCATTACACTTTGTTCAGATGAGATATATATGATGAATGCACATTCCATCACTATTTACACTAGACTCAAAGGTATTACAAAGTTTTGGCAAATTTTGAAAATTGGCTGGATAATGATTCTTTACAATTTTGATATATTTGGATGCCCCTATGGATGTATTATAAGCACTAAAAAAATTAGCCCCTAAAACACTTCTGCTTTCGAGAAAAATTGAATATAACAATTTACTGGTGCTCCCGGTAAATCTTGATAAATTTCAAATAGCGCCTACGGCCATACGATGGTAGCTGCGACCATGAAAATCTCAAAATATGCAGTTGTGATATTAATTTAGCTATTTAGCTAAACGGTAAAAAGAAATCGGTCGTTTTTAGTCAAACAACATTGTTTTATAGCTAAATTAATTTCTTGACCTTGAGAGGGAGCTATACAACATAAAGAGTTTATTATTTACAACGTCATCACTTTAGACTCAATTTCAACCGCGAAAACGATCACTGAATATTGTAGGATCGCAATATGCTTCCAATATGTTCATTTGAACCAAATTCATGACCCCATACCAAAACTTTGTATTACCTTTAAATACCACATTGAAATATATTGCAAATTCTGAGCGGATAAGATATTTAAACTGATATAACTTTTCAGAAGAAATGGGATTTATAAGATTGAAGTGTGCCGTTTTCACTTTTTGCATGCAGTGAAAAGTTTCAGATATCAATATGTCTTAATAGAAAACCAGTTATGTTTTCAAATTTCCTAAGCAATTCTGTGGTATCTTACCGTTTGCATTTTCTGCAGATATAAATGAGTTGTGCCTCTCAATAACGAACTTAAGTAATTTTTAAAAGGTACTATGTCCCATTTGCAGGCCCAAAAAATGAAGTGGGAAAATAAAGACTATTAATTATCGAATCGACTTAAGAGTTATAGAGCCAGTAACTAATAGTCCGATTTTTCAGACCATTGTACCGAATGGTTGTACGTTTTATGCTGCGCAAAGATTAAATCAGTTTAATTTTGGCCATTACAAGAAGTGGGATGCACCCTTTACAGATCATGTTATGTATGTTATTATCAAAGAAGAAAAAAGCCAGTCAGTCACTCAATAGTGTCTGACAGTGAAGTCTAGCAAGTAAACAAGTTTCCTTGCATAATTTGAATAGTAGGACACTGCTAACATTTAAATTTCACAGATAGGACATATATGACATATTCATAATTCCTGCAAAGTTCTACAAAATATGATGTTGGCTGCAAAAGGGACATAGTATCTTTAATAAGACTCCCATCATTCATAACATTTGTATTCCGTTTTGTATTTTGCTGAAACCTTGTCTTTTTTTATTGATTCCATCCATTAATATAAGTACTTTTGTAATGTGTACAAAGATTAAATATTTTATGCAAGTTTTGTTGTTTTAATAAAAGCAAAATTCATTGCCTGTGAGTACTTTCTGTATGTCCTTGTTTTTATTTGACAAGTCTTAATTTATTA
Organism: Hemicentrotus pulcherrimus; assembly: GCA_003118195.1. Lineage (NCBI taxonomy): Eukaryota > Metazoa > Echinodermata > Echinoidea > Camarodonta > Strongylocentrotidae > Hemicentrotus > Hemicentrotus pulcherrimus. The sequence goes on along the minus strand of BEXV01000022.1, from coordinate 117,392 downwards.
ATTATTTAAATACTGATTTTGCCAAGATTTTATTTTTGGTGTTCCAATCACCAAACATGTATACTATTACTATATTCAAAATATGAGCTTCAAATATATAGATACTGCAAGTTAAGCCAACCTAAAAGCAACTTGTGGGTGGACTTTTCAACTCGCCTTATGGGTAGGCACTTTTGAGGTGACTTTGACGTGAGAGAAAGTGATTTCACAGTAAAGGTCACAATTTTTACGGCTGCTAAAGAGTCTTAATTTAGTGCGAGGGTTATAATCATGCAAACCCACCTTTCATCCACCCATCATTAGCTCAATCGGTAAGGACAGCGTAGTTGTAGTTGTGGGTTTCAATCGTAGTATTTATTCAGCTCTATTTTTTTCTTTAAAGATGGCGAGACAAAGCAATAAATAATCAAAGTCTAATTGTTTGTGAGGTAGGCACAGCTAGCTAGACTCTTCACAAGCCCTAATAATTGTGACCTTTACTGAGAATTCACTTCCTCTCACGTCAAAGTCACCTCAAAAGTGCCTACCGCCCTTATGTGTATTATTTATTTTACACAAACTATTTGTCTAAGTGATTGGTACATAAATAGAAAAATACAGCTTTAAAACTGTTGCAATTGCTTTCTCCTCCTGAAGTGGAATAAGAGAAAAATAATTAGATAATTATGTTCATTTAGATCGCCTTTTACCTTCTTTTTTTTCATTAGTAAATAAGCTTGTAGCTTAAAAATAATCGAAATGATTTTCCAAATTGCAGCGACTCTTACGAATATTGTACACAGCCTTGCATTACACTTACACATCTATTAACATGCTTGCACATACACAAATCTCAATTCAGAGATACTTTTTGTGGAAACACAAAATCATTTATGCATTGATTTTTTTTTCTTCTTCAATCCAACATTTTCCACATTTCCTAAAAACATATAATATATGTACTTCTTTCTACATGGAAGCTTCACACATAACTGTTTACATATTGCATTGTCATCTACAATTACAAATGGTTAATTTTAAAGGAATTATACTACATTACATATATAAAACAAGTTTTCATTTCACTCCTAACATCGAGTATATTGTATGTCAAGATCACCAAAATAAATCGATCATTCACAAATTTTTAGAAATAATTTTCATTGCATAAAAGTCTCTATAAGCATCATGACAAATTGTCATCAATACCATATTACCTAGACAGTACCATGTGAAATAGTTGCCTTTTTGGTCTGAAATGACTTTAAGCCGAGGTAAACGGGTTGGGCCATCACTGGTGAATGCAGAATATACATAAAAACATGACCAAATATTTCTTTTTATAAAGAAAGGCCCTTTGAACTGACATATATAATCCTTGAGCTATACATAACCCTGAATACCTCAATACCGGTACTTAAAGATAAAGGAGAGTTCTGGTTGAAAAAAAAGAAAATGAATTCTCATAGAATCAAACAAAACTTACACTGAATGTTCAAGATTACAAATAAATGTCATTTGCCTAACAATTTTGGTAGTAAATGTATACTGGCTGAGTAATGAGCATAGAAAGATTAGAAAATCAAAGTTAGTAGCCCCGACACCATTTGTGTAGTCCCATATACATCTTTCTTTTTACAGTGCTTGTTACTTTACCAAGACTGGGAAAAATTTATTATGATTTTGATGACTTCAGAACTTTGCGGTACACACCAATACTTATATGCTACATGATACAACTTTTTCTTTCACAATGCAATCAGATGACCAGAACTCACCTTTATCTGTAATCCAGTGTTTAACATTTCAATATTTTTCACACAATCTTAATATGTATTTATCAAATTTCATAATTTCAAATGCAAAACCAATTGCTTCAAAAACAGCCCTTTACCATATTAGATCAATCTAGATAACCATAATCAAATGCTTCTTTAAATACATGTTAAATTTCAAACACAGTATTAGTCTTCATCTCAGTCGTCTTTTAGTTTTAAAATCCAATGTATTCATTCTAAACGAGACTATCAAACTTTCTTTTGTTATTCTTAACGTGTAATGTTAATTTGAATGTATTTTAAACAATCTTTTTAACGTGTCAATATTTAAAAATGCGACCTATCACTTTATTATGTCAACATGTCAACATGAATAATCCAGCTTCTGCTGCTTTTCATGTAAAATGACAATTATGATGCATATATTTTAAAATNCACAGTATTAGTCTTCACCTCAGTCGTCTTTTAGTTTTAAAATCCAATGTATTCATTCTAAACGAGAGTATAAAACTTTCTTTTGTTATTCTTAACGTGTAATGTTAATTTGAATGTATTTTAAACAATCTTTTTAACGTGTCAATATTTAAAAATGCGACCTATCGCTTTATTATGTCAACATGTCAACATAAATAATCCAGCTTCTGCTGCTTTCCATGTAAAATGACAATTATGATGCATCTATTTTAAAATTACATAATAAACCATTATTGCAAAGCACAACAACCTTTTTTCTTAAATTTTACCTTTGCTTCATAAAATTATCGAAAGGATCATAGAAGGCAAATCTTGTTATCCGCAAATATCTTGATACGATTCATCCTAATACCAGGGGTCCCGGAAAGACGATAAATATGCAAATTTATTTAAAACAGGGTTTAATTGTACCCTGAAACAAACCCGTGTTACCAAGTCACTTAATCAAATACATGTACTGTCTTTTCTGCAATTACATTAGGCTGAATAAAGAGCCTAGATTCTTTTAGTAATCTCCATTATGTTTATGGGATAATTCAAGTACACTTAAAAATCACACACTTTTGGTTTCTTTTGTTGATATGAACATTTCACATAATTGACATTTTCTCTGTGAGAACAACATTTAATATCAACCAAAACATCCCTCTCGACCCTATGATTGATAAGAAGGAAGGAACGTAAAATTGCGGACAGTATGCTGTACAGGTGTAAAAACAAAATATGAATAAAATGATAGATATCTGAATTCCCTTTCTTTCTATTTAAGATCTTCTGTTTATATCGCTTGCATTCCTTCCTTCAAATATTCACCAATAGTTCTGCAGCCTATGCAAAAAAATGTACTAAGCTCACAACATTACATTAGTCTTTTTGGTATAAGCAACATCAAACTAAATGTCTTTCAGTGCATCCAAGGTAGATAAAAACTACATGCTTCATTAAATTGCAATTTGCGGTAAGTATTATCAAAGAAAGATTTTTACAAAAGATCTCTGCTATAACTCTTTAGTGGAGGTGTCATGGTCTAGTGAATAGGTCACCACAATATGGATCACATGATTCGCGGATCGAGTCCTGCCTCAGCATTAATGTCCTTTGGCAAGACATTAATCTACAATTGCCACACTCGACCCAGGTGAGGTAAATGAGTGCCTGGCAGTAATTAATTCCTTGAAATGCTAAAGCACCATGATGGCAGCCATTCTAAAGCCGGGATAGTAATTGTTGAGCGCCAAGTGTGTCAAGTCTGATAGACATGAGCGCTATACAAGAACTCACTATTATTATTCATAGCAGGAAGGATTCAGGAAACACTTATTATTCCCAACAAAAAGGGTTATCTCCTGTACACCCTTGCAGGAGGTTGTAACTCTTAGTTTCATTTGCAACAGAAAGGATTGAGAAAACTTCATGCTTCATCAAAGTGAATCTGTTGAAGGACCTTGAACTGGAAGGAAATATTACCTCCTATTTTGGTGGATTGCAGAAAGTATTCCAGGAACTCACTTCATCAACTATTTGCTATCATCAAAGAAGACCATACAAGAGATCCTAACTCCTAGTGTGGTACATGGCAGGATGGATTTAAGAAAACTTCATTGTTTATCAAACTGATGTCTATAAAGGTGTCACAAAAATATTCCTTGTAGGTAGTGTGGCTCAAAACAAAGACTTCAGGAAACATTCATTCTTTGTCAAATTGGTATCTGTTATATATATCATCGAACAGGTCCTTACAAGAAATCTTAGCTCCTAGTTTAGTACACAGCAGGAAGGAACCAGCCATCTTACGATGGAGTGAGTAGCTTTCTTCTGGGGGAGGGGTCAGCCTACCGTGGAGCATGACAGGGACCAGGCTGTGGATACGCTGGGTTGTATCCTGCGTGGAGAAGTCAAAAGGCTCTGAGGATCTGAACGGCTCACCCAGGATCATGACCGCATCTACATGGGCATTCTCCATAGCCTGGAAACACAAATAACATCTTATTGGTTAGTGATAAATGGTTAAATAAAAAATCATTTGTGTACAAATTTTACAGGTGACTGGAATAAAATAAGAGCAAGTGATGAAACAGAAATAATTTGCAAATATTATCTTTACTCTGGATTTCTATGCATTATCTGTGTTCATTCATTCTCTAAATATCTTAACAATCTGTTTCATTCAATAACAACATAGTCCTGTTTTATGGAAAATTATAAAGAATTTGATCATTTTCATAAAATATACAAGCATGAAAGATTCGAATCACTGACATTATTTTAGTTCTTTTGTATACAAATTTTCTCATGTTTTTATCTAACACTTGTAAGATTAATTCATCATAGCAACTCAAAATGTAAAATATGTTATGAATATCATCAATTCCAAACGAGGAGGCGAGATAGCTCAGTGGAAGAGCAGTGGTCTTG